>BSBK01002431.1:0-600000 GCA_027943335.1 Chamaecyparis obtusa
GATTAAATGACCCTCATAATTCAATGCACCATTATCTCTCGTGGACAATATTTTAATTAAAAATTTGATTAATCTCATAATCCCTAGGTGGGACTTAGGTAAGATAGTAGTCCCCTAATAATTTATTATTGAACTAATAATTGCGACATTTATCTAATGTTTCTAATCACTAAGTTGTGATTGATTTATGAACTTTGAACATTAGTATACTTATAAATTAAACTAAGGGAATTTTAATATTAATTTATTTAATCCAGTATTATTGTCTTATTTATGAAGTTATTTTATTTAGGGATTTCTCTCTCATAGTCTCCTTATGATTAACCCTAGTTAGGGGTTTCATCAAACTGGTGCACCTAACATATAGGGGATGTCAGCAAGCCAGCGTGTGCCATGAATCCCCTTGTGAGTTAAGTGTATTGGTTGGTGTTTTGCTTCTTGAATTTCAATGCACCTTAGTATGCAACCTTGTAGTTAGTGTCCTTTTAAAAAAAAATTGTTGTGTGTGTTTTGCCCTAATTTTTAGCATGACATTTAATGACTGGAAAAACTTTATCGAAAACTATAATTTTGATTGAACTATATATGATGTTAATATTAGATAAAAACTTTATATGGATATCAATGTTGGGGTTGTATTGTATTTTCTTCCTTTCATGTGTATGCAATATGAATTTAAATTAATCCTTGGAAGGAATATATATTTTGTTTCAAATTAAGGAATTAATAAAAAAAAATTGTTTTCTCAGATATTCTTAAACCAAAAATAAACTCAACATGGAAAATACAAATAAAATTGACATCAGGGATGAAATACTAGAAACATCAGTAGGAAAACTTGACAGACTTTTACAAATAATGAAGGATACCCAAAAAATATTAGGGTACTTGGAAAAATGATTAAGAAATTTGGATGGCAATAGGGAGGAGAACCAAATCCCAAACCAAATCTAGAAATGACAGACACGAACACACTAGTGAGACTAGGGAAGAACAGTCCTAGACACACACTATCATGAATAAGAAAAATACTGAAATGGGAATCATATCAGAGGACATGAAGAAGGTTAAACCACCCCAGTATGATGGAACAACTCCCAAAGATGTTTTTGAGGCATGGTTAACTGAAATGGAGAAATATTTTGATATTTGTGACTATAATGAGTTCCAAAAAAATGTTTGGGGAACATACCAATTATATGGAGAAGCTGCCAACTAGTGGGAAAACAAAAGGGTTGAATTGAATTTTTTATCTACATAGATAACCTAGGAAAGATTTGTAGAATTGTTTAGACAAAGGTGGTTACCTCAACTATTTTATGAATAGAAATTGACAGAATCCAAGAATTAAGACAAGGAGAGTTAACTGTTGATCAATACACTGAGAAATTTAATAAACTCCTAAAGTATGTACCCAAGTTGCAAGAAGATAAACAATTTTTCTTAAGGAAGTACATTATGGGTTTTAACAATCGAATTGGCGGTTCAATAGATGTCCTTGGCCCTACCACCACTACAAAGGTCTATGAGAAAGTTGTTTGGCAAGAGTCAAAACTCAAGAAAGATGATTCCATTAGAGATAGAAGCCAAAAAAGATAAGATGGTCTCAACCTTACCCAACTTTCAAAAAAGGAAATAAATATGACTCAAGTAGCAAGAGTGGAAAGGGATTCAAAGGGAATCAACTAGATTCTTGAGGATACAAGAAAGTATTTCCTAATTTTAAAAGAGACAATGAGGCACCGAATAAAACATCTGAGAAAAAGAGACCTCTAGGTGGATGTTATACATGTGGGGGCGATCATTATACAAACCAATGTCAGACAAGAAACTAGGGACGTTAGCCTGGAAGAAACCCACTACCAAATAAACAAGCAACTTTTCAACAAAGGATCCACACATCCATATATAGCAGACAAGCGAAGTACCAAATTTCTCCAATGGAAACTACAATTATGCTCTACGGAAATATTATAACCATAATAATAGATACCAGAGCCACAAAAAGTTTCATTTCACCTTGTATGTTAGGTAAAATTAATAAAAGAGCTTGCTTTATGCTAATTCATGGACAATAGAATATGCAAACTAGTCAAGAACACGGGTAGAGGAATGTTTGTTTGAGGCCAAGGTGGAACTTCCAAGCTTTTCTACGGAGGTAAACCTTTATGTAGCACCTTTAGGTTCATATGATGTTATATTAGGAATGAGCTAGTTATGGAGGCACCAAGCTAGGGTTGATTGTTACTCCAAGACAGTAGAGTGTTTGGATGACCTAGGGTATAAAGTAATTTTTAAGGGTATCCAACACGGGGTCAAGTTGAGACAACTATCTTCCAAGAAACTGCAGCGTAGTGAGAAGAAGGGTTGTCCAGTTTTTGCCATTAAGGTAGAACTAACAAAACCTAAAGAAGACAAGTACCAAGAAGAACTCATTGAGTATAAATATCCTTATCTTCAAAATTAGCAGGACGTATTTCTTGAAGGATTGCCAGGACTACCTCCTAAGAGGATTTTTTATTTCTCCATTGAACTTGTACTAGGGGTTGAACCTATATCAAAATTCCCTTACAGAATGACAACCATAGAGCTTATGGAGTTAAAAACCCATCTACAAGAATTACGTGACAAAGGACTAATATGACCCAGTGTGTCACTATGAGGGGCACTTGTCATATTTGTCAAGAAGAAGGATGGTACCCTTCGCTTATGTATTGATTAAATTTTTTTGAATAAAGTAACAATACGAAACAAATACCCCTTTCCTCGCATTGATGATCTATTCGATCAAAAGCGAGGGGCTGCAGTATTTTCCAAAAATAGACCTGAGATCAGGATATCATCAACTAAGACTTAAGGAAGAAGATATCCATAAGACAACATTCAGAACTTGTTATGGACATTAAGAGTTTATAATATTACCTTTCAGGCTTACCAATGCCCCAACAACATTCATGAATCTAATGAACGGTATATTCCATGATTACCTTGACAAGTTTGTTTTAGTATTCTTAGATGATATCTTAATATACTCTAAGAATGAAGAAGAGCACATGAAACACCTGTAATTGGTATTACAAAGACTCAGGGAGCAAAAATTGTATGGTAAGCTATCCAAGTGCTCATTCCTCCAAACAGAAGTACAATACCTAGGTCACATTATTTTTTCTAGAGGTATAACAATGGACTCAACCAAGATAAAAGCAATTTTAGAATGGCCAATTCCTAGGAACGTGCAAGAAGTAAGAAGTTTTATGGGTCTAGCAGGCTACTACTAGAAGTTTTAAATGGATTTTTCCTGAATTGCATATCTAATTACTTCACTCCAAAGGAAAGGAAAGTGATTCAAGTGGATAGTGAAGTGTCAGGAGGATTTTAAACTTCTTAAGGAAAAACTAACTTCAACACCAATACTAAAAGTTTCAAATCAAGAAGGACAATTTATGGTGGTAATAGATGCCTCGGGAGAAGGTCTAGGTGGTGTGTTAATGCAAGATGGACAAGTGTCTGCTTATGAATAATGGAATCTCAAAAACTATGAAATAAATTATGCACCCCATGACCTAGAACTAGCTACAATTATTCATGCCTTGTAGCGATGGCATCACTAGTTAATGGGAAAACCATTTGAGCTTCAATCTGACCATCAAGGGATGAAATTTATTTTCACTCAACCTAACCTTAATGATCATTAGAAAACATGGTAAGAGTTAATTTTTTATTATGAATTTTAAATTAGTTACATTAAGGAAAAAGAAAATTGTGTGGCGGATGCTCTAAGTTGTAGATGTCACATATCATTTATGGCATCAGTCCACACTAACTTCAAGAAACAAGTTCTTCAACAACTAAAGGGAAATAAATTTTATCAACACGTCAATAAAGCTCTTCAAATCAACCTACAAGACCATAGATATGACAAATTCATGTTTGAATCAGATGGATTGCTAAGATATGGGGATAGAATGTACATACCCAATTCTCCTGAGTTGAAGAATCTTGTTTGGAAAGAAGTACATTTCGCACCCTATTCAGGACATCCAGGAGTCTCTAAACTACTAGTAGATGTCAAACCCTTATACTTCTAGAAGGATATGAAGAAAGATGTTGTGAGATTTATAGCTAGTTTCTTAGAATTCCAGAGAGTAAAAGATGAACATCAATGTCTAGCAGGATTACTCCAACCACATGCCATTCCAAAATGGAAATGGTAGATAATTACCATGGACTTTGTCTAAGTATTGCCTATGTCCTAAAATAAGCATAATGCTATATTGGTAGTAGTTGAAATACTTACCAAGGTAGCACACTTTATTCTAGGGAACTTAACAGATGGAGCACCCATCATAGCTCGCGAATTTATCTAGGAGATATTTAGACTTCATGGGATACTTGAGAAGATAATTTTAGATAGGGATGCTAGAATGACATCTAGATTTTGGCAAACCTTGTTTTCTACCCTAGGAACTCAATTAAACATTATCTTAGCATACCACCCTGAAAAAATGGCCAGACAAAGAGGGTCAATCAAATTTTAGAAGACTCAAGAATGTATTGTATGGATCAATAGTACAACTGGGAAGATTACTTACCATTAGTGGAATTTTCTTATAATAATTCATATCAATCATCTATAAAAATGGCACCATTTGAAGCATTATATGGAAGGAGGTGCAAAACTCTTATAAGCTGGGATAAGCTAGAAGATAGGATACTCCTCGGTCCATAAGTAATTTTAGAAATGGAAGGGCAAACTCAAAATAATTTGACAAAGGTTAGCTGAAGCTAACAATCGGCAAAAAAGCTATGCAGATGCAAAGCGAATGCCCAAACACTTTGAGATTGGAGAGAAAGTACTCCTCTAGGTTAAACCTCAAAAAAGTTCCATCAAGTTTGGAAAGTCTTCCAAACTAGAACCTAGATACATGGGACCTTTTGAAGTCTTAGAAGTCATCAACCCAGTCACCTACAAGATTTCTCTACCTCCCACTCTTGCTCGGTTACATAATGTATTTCATGTTTCATATCTTAAAAAGTATGTATCTGATTTTGTTCATATGATAGATTGGAATTCTTTGTAGGTCCAAGACCCGGGGGTAGTCATAATCAAGCCCGTCAAGGTGCTTGAGGTATGTAACCTTTTCTTACGTAAAAAAGAAGTAAAACAATGCAAAGTTCAATGGGACCAATATACTAAAGGACAGTGCAACATGGGAAGAATATGATGAAATACATCAGCGGTTTCCTTTTTTGTTTAATGATTATAATAATTAAACTAAGCTAAGACTTTGATTAAATAATACTTTATATAATTGTATATATTATGGTACTTCTATCATGGAGGATGATGATTCACAAGGGGGAGAATGTGTTACCCGCCCTCCTAATTTTGATGCCCTAGATGATACTTGTGGTTGTTTATTGAAACAATGGTTTTAGAATTAATTTGATGCCCTAGATGTTGAGTGCATATTTTATTGAACAATGGTTTATTTATTTATGCCCTGGATGGTATTTATTGTTTATTTGGAATAATGGTTTCTAGTAGGGCTATATTAATGTTGTATCTACTTCTCAAAACAATGGTATACAATGTATTTGGTAAATACCCAATAAATATCATAATTATTTATTAACAAATACAAAATGCAATCATTTTTTGGGATAATAATGGAATAACTATATTTCTTGTTCGAGTGGTCTCAAGAAAGTCTCATCATCCGAGAGAGGGAAAACATCACCAGGATAGGACGTATATCTGATCATGAACATTGAGCCAATTGAACTCTATAGGGTACAAGTTTTACATAGTAAGTTGGCCATTGACCTTATCCAGGTCTAGGAGATGACCTTAGAAGAGTAATATAATTATCGCCTAACTCTTGACCTTGCCAATAGTACCTAGCACCTAGGTGTTGACATCAGTCAACCTAGAACTTTTAACGTTGGATAATTACAATCTCCTTTGCATTGTGGTACAAACTTTATTTAATCTCACTAGAATTTTTATTTAGATATATATTAGTATATACAACTATTGAGTGATACATGTAATATTTATAAGAATACATATAATTGGTGGGACATCGAAAGATGAGCCACAGGTAGATCTCTATAATTTTGTTGACCATTAGTGCTTCACACTTAGTCATATATCTAGGCAATGATGGTTGGTCATCACTATGACTGAGTCATTTTGTAAAGGTTGAGTTATATATATTGTATACTTACCAAGCAGTAGTACTACTGAGTAAAGTCATGGTCACTATGTGTTTGTAATATGTCGAGTATAGTTTTTGTCGAGTTACATATATCAATCATTACTTAGTGATAGAGAAGTTTAACCGATGCTGAGTACAGTTAATGCCGAGTGCCGGGAATAGCTTTTGCCAAGTCAGCCAGGAATCACATACAAGTTTGGAATGGCACAATGATCAACGTAAACCATTTTTTTGTGATAATGATGTTTTGTATTTTGTCTATTGAGGTAATTACGCATCCATTTTATTATCATTGATCCCTATGCAATATTTAGAGCCAATCAAAAAATTGTATAGCTTAGGTGGCAATAGAAATAAATCTGAACCGTAGATCTTGGAATGGTAAAACATTTGTGTTATTATATAAGGGCAAGATCTAAATCAGGAGAAACTTGTGTGAATCAGAGAGATAAGAGATACTGAGATCGAATGAGTATGAGAGAATGATTAGAGAGATATATTCAGAATAGTTAAGTATTTAGATAGAGTCCAGTGACCGAGCTAAGTAGTGAAAGGATAGAATCAAGAAAGATCAGATAGAAGAGATCATAAATATACAGTAAAGAGGAGATCTGTAATCTACATACAAGTGCAAACCAAAAGATCAAAAACTGAGACATTTTGACCAGTGTATTAGGGAAAATATCTTAACTGAGTAGTCTTAACAGACTTTATGTAAATCTCTTTATCGAGTGCTTACTTTGTTGTAAGTTTGTAAATCCTTTAACACGGTAGATTGTATAAGTCTTTTAGCTTTTGACAGAGTAGACCTTTCACAGGGTAGATCATGAATTGATCACATTTTGTAAGCCTTAAAAGGCAAAACTTATTACTACAATAGTGAAGATTTGTGGGTGTCATCCCCACCCCAGTTTTACCTTTCAAGGGTTTCTGGGTTACCAAAATCATGGTGTTATGAGTGATTTCATTTATGCTGCTTAATATGTTTAGTTGCTTACAATGATCAAGTTTTGTTTATGTCATGCGTAAAGTTTTATCGGATTAAAAGGGTAAAAGTAGGTAATATCTGATTCACCCCCTCCCCCCCCCTCTCAGTATTACTTTCCCACTTATACTTCCAACAATTGGTATCAAAGCAACAAGGTTTCTCTTAAGGAAGTCTAACCACTTGAGGAAAAAGATCTTAAAATGGAAGCTTATAAACTAGGGAAGATCATAGAGAATCAAAAGATTGAAGTACAACTGGCATTATAGAAACTGGAAGCAACCAGAGGAGAATTGAAGAAATCCTTGAGCAAGAGAAAAGAGATTGCTATTCAACAAAATGAGCCATAGTACAAAGAAGAAGACATCTCTAGACTATTTGACAATGGTAACTCTACTGAGAGTGATAAAGCTATAAAAGAACTACTGGAGAAAAATACCATACTAAATGTTGACATCAAAACTCTAAGGAGAGAACAAGAAATTCAATCTATCAGACTTTGTGAATTAATGGAACAGAAAAAGAAAGCTGAAGATGATAATGCAATGGCTAAAGAAGACAAAAGAGAAATTGCAATCAGGCCAGATGAAAGAACAAGTGACATGCAAAGGTTGACTAATAATCAACTAGACATGGCAAATTGGCTACTGATGGTTAATCAAGAATTAGGTAGGAAAGATATGGAAATAAATCAACTAAGGTCTGAAAATGATCAGTTGAAACATGATTTGAGAACTGAAAAGGAAATCAATGAAAGGATGAACAAACCTAATGAAGCTGCAAAATATTTTGAAGAACTATTAAGATCACCTAGAAGATCCAGTGATAGATCTGGATTTGGACTGAATGAACATTCATCTACTGAAGAAGGAGAATCATCAAAGAATGGAGAACATAAGATTGCTAAACCAAAGAACACCAAGCCCACATGTCATCACTGTGGAAAGCCAGTTTATACAGCCAACATATGCAGAAGCAAACATGGTAAGTCTGATTCTAAACCCAAGTTTAATGGACATTGTTTTAACTGCAAGAAGCATGGACATCAAGCACATGAATATAGATCTAAGGCTAGCAATTCATCCACCTCACCCAAGTTTCAAGGAAGTTGTTTCAATAGTCAGAAATATGGGCACAAAGCATTTGAATGCAAATCTAGACCAAGGTGGTCATCAAATGAACAAACCAAACTAGTTACAAAGCATAATTGTTACAATTGGGATTACAACACTTGGTATAATTGCCATTATTGTGGTAAATATGAAAACATCGGAGAAAATTGCATGAAGACTCATTTTAGAGGCAAATCTAAAAGCTGAATGAATGGAAGCATGGTCTGTTATAAATGTAATAAGGTTGGTCACTTAAAGAAAGATTGTAGATCATGCATGTCGAGCAATGATGATAATAAGAATGAAGGTATTCATGAGAAACTAAAGAATGAGATGGAAAAGACACGGAACAAGAAAGAAGAAGAAAATGCAAGCGAAGCTAGCACATTTGCGATCACCCAAGCCGATGGATCGGGTGATCACACCTCTTCTAATTAAGCTTGGAAGGTATGTTCAGAACTGAGTCTTGCAAAGTCTTATCTTTAATCAGTTCCTAAAATAGAAGTGAGTAAAAGTCCACATCTGCATAGATAAAAATGCATTAGGACATATTTGAGAAAAATAGAGATTTTCATTTTTGATGTCAAGCATCAGTGTCTTGACCAAGCTATCAATGTATGCTGAGCACCTGCTATGGATGAAATTCTATGTATGTTGAGCTGTATCACAATGGTTATATTGACTGAGCTTTTGTATTTTCTAAGATAGCTGTAATCCACCAAAAATTGTATGAAGCATTTATGAGGCCCTAATTCTATTTTTCAGATTCTATAAAGTGGAAAGTTGCCATCAATTTCATTTCACCAGGCTATCTGAGATTTCAGAGAGCAATTCAGAGTTTGTGAAGGAGGAGTCAACTTTTGCTAATGTAGTCTCCCGTATTTCCTTCTTTGTTTGTAGAGCATACTCCCATTTCTGTGCAACCCTGTTGCATAATTCCTTAGGAATTCTATTTTCAATTTGAATTGGCAGCATCTTGAAAATGCATAACATTTCAAGAATAGCATCTTCAACTTTCTCTTTATCTCCAATGCTCATGTTTCCAAAATTTAATCTTTTCAACTCATCCACTGTTGTAGAGCTAGTAATGTTAAGACATAATTTATCAACAATGAGTTGATGTGTACCTTGTTGCATAACCTTCCCCTTTACTCCTTCATGACTTTTGATTTCTTCATCATCATCTTGTGTTAGAACAAGTTTCCTTCTCGTCTTCTTTATAACCTTAGTCAGCACTACCTTGGGTTGAGTGGATTTTATCTTAGTAGATGGAGGAAGCATCTTAGGAGTCTCGGCAGGAGTTCTTCTAGTTCTAGGCCTAAGTGATGGTGTCATTGACACTTTACGTTTCAACACTCTTTTCTTTGGCGGGGACTCAAAAATTACTGGTTTCTTCTCTTCTTCTTTTTCACTACCACTAGTTGCACTTTGTTCATCTTCTTCCAATCCTTGGGTCAACTCTAGTGCAGCATCCTTCTCAGATTCTTTAACATAATTTTCTAGATTTTTCACTATCTTCTTTCTTTTCCTCTCTATGGTGGCAGCCAATAATGCCAAAGAGATCTTGGATTTGGCTTCTTCAAATGTTCCAAAGTAAGGTGCTTTATTATTGATTTCTTCAGCTAAGAGGGTTGTGATTGTAGTAGTAGCTTCATCTATGTTGAGTTCATAGGGTAAAGGCATTAACCATGAAACCCTAGGTAGGACTGCCTATGCATAAGTGAAGTCTGTGTCTACCAAAAAACATATATCCTTGCTGTATTTCTCAATCAAAGACACAGGGACTCTAGTCCTATTTCTCATCTTCTTCTTAAACTCAATGAAATAGTTATCCATGATTCCTTCAAAATCATCTCCAATTTGATTTATAAAATAATTTATTTGAACAATGATAGGTTTCTTCTTGTCCCATGTTACATCTCCATGTGTAGGAAAACACTTCTTGAAATAAAGAACAAACAGATCAGTAAGGAACCAAACTTACACATAGAATTCTTCATCATCTGGAAGGAGTTCAAGTTCTTGGCAAGTTGAGTCAGTTGGAGCTCGGAAAGGTCATACGTGTTTCCTTTCTTGATTAGCTTCCATGCATGATCCACTGCCATATAGGGGACATTGTCCAATCGACTGGATTGATAAAACTTGTGTGAGATGACTCTAATAGAAAAGTCAATTTTTGGATCAGTTAGGGTGGAAATTGTCATTCCACATTTGTTCCAAACTACCCGGGTGTTAGCTTGAATATCCTCCTTTCCTATACATTTCATCATTCTTTTTCCTTCAATTGTAGGGTAACCAGTGACTTTGTGTATCATTTCTTTTTTGATCTTCACCGGTCCATCTTCCAGCCATAAATACGTGTCATGTATTGGACTCAAGATGATCTTTATCCATTCCACTTTGAATTTTTTTGGGAAATTTAGGGCATGCACTAACCCTTGATCGGCAACAACCTTATGTTCTGGCTTTAGCACTCCATTGACACATAGTTTATCATATGCTTCCCTGATCTTGTAATCACTGATTTCTCAAATTTTGCACATATAGCAAGACCTAACATTGTTCATCAATAACACGTTCTCTAGAATGGAAGATAGGGCTCTGTTCAAATCTCCTTTAATAGAACTTTTCGATATTGCCTTGAATACCTTCGGCTTGCAAACTTCAATCCTTACAAGTTACACATTGAAAACTTCCATCTGTTGTTTCTTGACTGGTGCAGATGAAGATGATGCCATTTTAAACTGTAATGAAAAGAAAATATTTACTTGGCAAAGTACCTTTTTGTAAATAACCCTATAGATGAATTTTGTCTATGGCACATTGAGAAAATTTGGAATCACCTTTCGTAAATTCATTTCACAAACTCTGAATCACTCTCTGAAATTTCAAATAGCCCAGTGAAATGAAATTGATAGTAACTTTCCACTTTATAGAATTTGAAAAATAGAATTAGGGCCTCATAAATGCTCCATACAGTTTTTGGTGGATTACAACTATCTTGAAAAATGCAAAAGCTCAGTCGATATAACCTTTGTGATACAACTCGGCATACATAGCATTTTGGCCATAGCAGGTGCTCAGCATACATTGATAGCTCGGTCAAGACACTAATGCTCAGCATCAAAAATGAAAATCTCTATTTTGCTCAAATATGTCCTAATGCATCTTTGTCTATGCAGATGTGGACTTTTACTCACTTCTATGTTAGGAACTAATGAAAGATAATACTTTGCTAGACTCAGTTTCGAACATACCTTCCAAGCTTAATTAGAAGAGGTGTGATCACCTGATCCATTGGATTGGGTGATCGTAGATGTGCTAGCTTCACTTGAGTTTTCTTCTTCTTTCTTCTTCCATGTCTTTTCCATCTGATTCTTTAGTTTCTCACGAATACCTACATTCTTATTATCATCATTGCTCAGCATGGGTGATCTACAATCTTTCTTTAAGTGACCGACCTTATTACATTTATAACAGACCATGCTTCCATTCATCCAGATTTTAGATTTTCCTCTAAAATGAGTCTTCATGCAATTTTCTCTGATGTGTCCATATTTACCACAATAATGGAAATTATACCAAGTGTTGTAATTGTAACAATTGTGCTTTTTAACTGGCTTGGTTTGTTCATTTGATGACCACCTTGGTCTAGATTTGCATTCAAATGCTTTGTGCCCATACTTCTGACAATTGAAACAACTTCCTTGAAACTTGGGTGAGGTGGATGAATTGCTAGCCTTAGATCTACATTCATGTGCTTGATGTCCATGCTTCTTGTAGTTAAAACAATGTCCATTAAACTTAGGTTTAGAATCAGACTTACCATGTTTGCTTCTGCATATGTTGGTTGTATGTCTTGGCTTTCCATAGTGATGACATGTGGGCTTGGTGTTCTTTGGTTTAGCAATCTTCAGTTCTCTATTCTTTGATGATTATCCTTCTTCAGTAGATGAATGTTCATTCAGTCCAAGTCCAGATCTATCACCAGATCTTCTAGGTGATCTTAACAGTTCTTCAAAATATTTTGCAACTTCATTGGGTTTGTTCATCCTTTCATTGATTTCCTTTTCAGTTCTCAAATCATGTTTCAATTGATCATTTTCAGACCTTAGTTGATTTATTTCCACATCTTTCTTGCCCAATTCCTAATTAACCATCAGTAGCTGATTTACCATGTCTAGTTGATTATTAGTCAACCTTTGCATGTCACTTGTTCTTTCATCTAGCCTAATTGCAATTTGTCTTTTGTCTTCTTCAGCCATTGCCTTATCATCTTCAGCATTCTTTTTCTGTTCCACTAATTCACAAAGTCTGACAGATTGAATTTCTTGTTCTCTCCTTAGAGTTCTGATGTCATCATTTAGTATGGTATTTTTGTCCAGTAGTTCTTTTATAGCTTTATCACTCTCGGGAGAGTTACCATTGTCAAATAGTCCAGAGATGTCTTCTTCTTTGTACTGTGCTCTTTTTGTTGAATTGCAATCTCTCTTCTCTTGCTCAAGGATTTCTTCAATTCTCCTCTGGCTCCTTCTAGTTGCTATAATGCCAGTTGTACTTCAATCTTTTGATTCTCTATGATCTTTCCCAGTTTATAAGCTTCCATTTTAAGATCTTTTTCCTCAAGTGGTTAGAATTTTTATTTAGATATATATTAGTATATACAACTATTGAGTGATACACGTAATATTTATAAGGATACATATAATTGGTGGGCCATCAAACGATGAGCCACAAGTATATGTAAAATATAATAAATACGTTTATATAATTATTACTATACATTGCAGGAATAGTTATATATAGGAATATATATAACGATCTGTATTAATTTACAAACAAATATATATGCTTAATTTAAAGTTAGTATTTAATATTTAACTGTTAATAATTATGTTTCATATTTAACTTGTTAATTTTTAATTATTATTTAAACTTTTATTAACTGGGAAGAATTTTGGAGGATTATATTAATATGGATTATAATAATTATTTTGGAGCCAAATTATTATAATAAAATAAAACATAAATAAAAGAAGGAAAAAGAAAATAATAAATTAATGATTAAATTAAATTCTATTTCCTAAGTCTTAGACAGATGATTTAATAAACTCTAATATTTATTAAAAAAAGAGACGAGGTAAAAAAAAAAAAGGAGCAACTAAATAATTTAATTTCAATATAACTTCATGCCTTTCACGCCAAATAGCAAGGCAGGCCACGCATTCAATAAAATGACATTTGGTGATAATAAAATTAACTTGGAGCCAAGTGTAATAAAGGAAAAAGACTTAAAGACTAACATGGATGTTTTAAAAGGGGAGGGGTGTCTTTTATTTGCACACACGGGAGAAGGAGGAGGAGGAAAAAATAGCAGCTAAGGAAGAAGAAACAACACCTGAGGAAGAAGGAAGAGAGCCAACCCACCATTAAAGCTTAGCTCCATCTTCAGAACAAAAAAAAAAAGTTTCTTAGGCATGTAGTGACATTTTTTACTTGCAGTTTGGTTTTCTTTGCATAAAATTTATGGAGTCTATTAAACTTCCACATTTATAAAAAAAATAAGCAAAATGATCTCTAGAATAGAATAGAGGGTTTCCTTAAAATATTACTTATGTTATTCCTTTAATATTTAAACCTGTTGTTGTCACTAAAAGGATTGCTTATAGTTTATGAATTTATAATGGAGAAAAGGTTTTCTAGAATTTAAAGAAAAATATAACTATGCTAAGTTTGCTTGTATGCTATAAAATTTTAAAAGGAATTTAAAAATTAATCTTACCAACATATGAAAGGAGGATAGTTGTTCATTTCCAGCACTTGGGAAGGTGTTGGAATTGTTCATTTTATCTTTATTTTAAATAATGGTAAAATGTTCATTTCCAGCACTTGGGAAGGTGTTGGAATTGTTCATTTCATCTTTATTTTAAATAATGGTAAACTGTTCATTTTCAACACCTAGGAAGGTGTTTGGAATTGTTCATTTCATCTTTATTTTTTAAATAATGGTAAACTGTTCATTTCCAACACTTGGAAAGGTGCTTGAATTGACCATTTATTTAGCATTTAAAATGATGTTGAAGATGTTCATTTCTAGCCCTTAGAAGAATGTTTGAGTTGCTTAATTGCTAGTATTCTAATTAACTATATACTATTTATTTCCAAGCACTTGAAGCCCTATTCACAAATCACATTTAATATGGCGGGTAAGAGTTGCATACCTAACATTTAAATTGGGGTTTATGAATTTAATTTACAATATTAAAATAATGATTTACTATTATCTACAACATTAGAAATGTGCTCACAAAATTGTTCTACTATTAATATTTGAATTTGGGCTAGGATGTATTTCCAATACTAGAATAATAACATTTGTACATAAATAATAATAGGAGCAAAAAAAATAGGTGTTACTTGTAATTAGTTTACAAATGAGAAGGAAATACAATACATAATAGAAAGGGAAGATATTTAAATTCATACTACATCAAGTTAAACTATGTCCTTACCATTAATTCTATACTAGGAGTTAGAGCGATAGATATTTATACCAAGTACACCACATTAATTGAAAAATACAAAGATGAATTAATTAATTAGGGTGGAATCCTATTTGCAAAATGGCTAGGGTGTAAAGAAAGTGAGCTTGTAGCTCCCATGACACTAGTTTTAGGAAGAAAGGAAAGTATACCCTATGACTAATAAACTCAAGGGTTTACTTAAAAGGAAGATAATTTTTCCTATTTCACAGTGAAATTTGAAACTAAATTGACTTGGGTAACTAATTGATCACATGATTAGGCACACTTGCACTAGTAAAACATTGGTTGAGGTACACTATGTATTAGTGGGAGTCAATTTTTTGGAACCTAATACAAATTGAGTCAATGGTCATGCTAGTTAGGAGTACCCATAGTGTATGATCGGCTCATTGCGTAGCAACCAACCACTAGAAGTCATCTGACTTAACCTCATGATCATGTATGCACTCCTGTGAAGGGTTGGGCTCACTTAGAGTAGGAAGAGAGCAAGGGAGATTAGTAGATTCAAGGATGGATGGTAAAAATGCCCTGGTGATTGCTTCCCTCCTAAGAAGCATGGGAGTAAAGAAAGAGATAAAGATGAAACTCAAAAAACTTGGATAGAGTAAGATTCCTATGAACCATTTTTTAATTCAATTTAAATTAAACCAAGTATTATGATTAGCTTACAATTGTACTTTTTTGTACTTAATTTCCATCTTGTTCTTCCATATGAAGTTCAATCTATTTTCTTCTCAAAACAAAAAAAATATTCCATTTTAATGAAGTCTTTAAATATTTTTACATATTTACTTATTTCTTCATTCAATTCATGTAAAACACTTTTATTTCAATTTCTGGGTGTTACACACACAAGCTTCAACAAATCAAATAACAATGTACAAAACTAACAACAGGAACTCCCAATCAAAGTTTTCATAATGGGTCTCACAATGACCCTAAAATTGGGGTGAAGGTGGACCAAGTACCCTATGGGGAGAAATCCAAAACAAGTAAGAACAAGCCAAGTCACAAGGCATTAAAAAAAATATGTCAACAACTCTCCCATAACACAACATCAATCCCTTATGGCCCCCAAGGAAACATTCCCAAAGCACTCTCTTATGACCCCCAAAAGGAAATATAAATGGCTTCATGGAGCCCATACACCATGTTTTATCCCTCTCCTCCTTGAGGAGGCACTCTACACCCATGGGATGTCCAAACCCCTTCACCCCCAAGGCTACTCTTCCCTCCCAAGGGTGAGTGGACCTTGAGACTCCCATAAACAACATCACAATACAAGGGAAAAAATCACAACACAACACAAATATGAAACACATAACTTTCATAGTAATATATTCCAAGTTCACATATTACATCTACATTCAAAACAAGAACATCAAGATACAATGAAAGAGCCACCAACCTAGATCCAAGCTTATGGAAAGAATGTTGAGGATGAGCTCTTTTTGTCCAAGCCTTCCTTCTTTCCAAACCTCTCCAAATCTATCCTAGTCTCTAAGATAGAGAGTGTGTGTTCAAAATATAAACAATAGAGGGTCTCCACAAAAAATTCCTCCACACAACTGTTGGAGATTTGCCAACAAGCCAGTACTGACTGTATGTTTTTCATTGATGACAACATATGGTAAGTAGCATGTATGGAAGACTTATGCAATAATCTTTGAATATAAGTAGCATAGACATGCTATCAACATGATATCATGGACACATAGGTTAACTGCTAGTACAACCAGTTATGTAGTAGCTTGTGTCAGTAGTGTTCCTAACAGAGTTACAGATAGTGTTCTATGAGTGAATGTTTGTACAGTCATCTTTGAGCCTTGTGCATTTGGATATGTGATGGAGACATGTTAGTGATGTTACATTCATGGACGCAAAGTCTAATGATTAGTAGAAGTGAAGTTATGCAATCGCTATTCACCAATTACAGTTTCATGTGTTTATTCAGAAGAGACGACAAAGATTATGTTGGTATAGGAGTTGTGCCTATCATTACAGTATGCACCCTTAGATTAGTGATTGGAGAAGAGTTAATAATTTTTGGTTAAGAGCACATAATGTAATTCATCTTGAGAAGAAAGTTTTAGTTAATTTGATAGAGCCGACACTGTGTAGCATACGTCTACACTTATTGATTTGACAGGTCCCAGTTTATGATGTGTGCTTAGTAGAGTTGAAAAAATTATTATTGGAGTATGTTATGGTTTCTCTAATATGATTTCAAGGTGGTTCCAATAGGCTGACTTGATTATATCATTTAGAGGAAAGATATTTGTAGGTAGTCATTTGTGATTGCTAAGGCATGGTTCAGAGTTGATTGTGAAGAGCATAGTAGAGTGTGCAAAGAATTGAGCCATCAGCAGAAGGTCTATGTGACCAAGTAAAGAGTTTGTGCTATACATTGGAATTGATCTAGATAGTAGGTCAAAGCATAGTTCACCAAGATCCAGATATAGTGTGTATTTGTTATTTAGAAGGTTGTAGCCTTCACCCCTTTGAGCAGTGTGCTCTCAGACAATGCGTCCTCACCCCTAACAAGGTTAGTTGTAAAAGAATCCTAATAGGGTCTGACCCTTGACAAGGTCACTATACTAAATGCATTGTAAAGATAACTCCTGACAGGGTTAAGGATCTTCTAACAAGGATCATAATACACTAGTACAGATTATTAGTGGGTGTTAATTCCCACCGGGGTTTTTACCTATTTGGATTTCCCCATAACCAAAATATTGGTGATGTGTTCAAGTGTTCTTTCATTGTTTATATGATTTATGATTAAGTATACTTAATTGGATAAATAATTGAAACTAGTAGATAACTGATTCACCCCCCCGCCCCCCCCTCTCAGTTATCTCTTGGGACTATTCCTAACAACAACTCCTCACAACCTCTATGGATAAGGTCAGGCCTCTCATTGGTTGGTCTTCCCCTTGTCTCTTACAACTTACCAAAAATGGGTTCAAGAAAAGGTTATCCAAAAAGGTGAACAAAGTCCTTACACTCAAAGGGAAGGGTTGTCTAACCAAGACCATGCTTCCAAAAGCTGATTTTCAGCCATTTTGAAAATCCAACTTTTGAAGGATCTTTTGGTCAACTAAGAGTTTTCCTAGGGTTGAAAATGACCCTTACCCATAGGTATACCAAGTGGGAATCCTAAAGGAGATCCAAACACACCCCTAGGCACCTTTCTTACCCCCCAAAAGTCCACTTAAAGCTTAGCTTCGAAATTCAAAGACAAGACCTTACCTGAAGCTCCCTAACCAAGGGATTCACATGGGAATCCTAAAAGGTACTTACCTAGGTTAGTGGGCATCCAATACTCAAGTGGAACATGTCATGGCCACATGTACACAATACAAGTGTCAAGTGACATACAGATTTTACACTTCACAAGGCACATGGTATTTCCACTTGAGCACACACATAAATTAAATTTACAATTTAACAAATTGAATGGAAACATACAAGCTCATTTTGTTTACATATAAATCACAATACAATGAGGTTTTTGTCTTTTATTAGATGCAACCTTGGCTTGCACTGAATTCACATTGGCCTAGATTTGGTTCCCTAGTTTATTATCATGGTCTTATTTCTTACACACTAAATCCAACATCAGGAGTCCAAAAATATAATCCACAATATATATGAAATAACCTCAATTCAAATTTTACAAATCCTCTTACAATATCACATATCAATTTGAAATTCACATCACAAAATAGTTTATCTTTTCCACTCATGAACATGAACAGTCAAAATGTTATTAAGAAATTAACTTCCAATTCATAGTATAAATCAAATATTCATTTCCTAATTACTCACATAAGTATATGTAAACCATTTCATCATCATAACATTCATTAAATCCAATCAACCATAATGTGAATCCATAATAATGTCATAAAGTTTAGAGCATCATAAAATAATGTGCATCTAAAAACTAAGGTGATAAAATCCATGACATAAGGTGTCTAAATCCATAGTGAAATCAAAATAAAGTGTCAAATACTGAATCTATCATAAGTGAGAACTGATAAGCTATGATGGGTCAAGGTGAGGTGTCACATCCTCTCCCCTAGGCATGAAATTTCTCTTGGAATTCATAAAAAAGATGGGGATACTGTGCTCTAATATGTGTTGTGTCCTCCCATGATGTTGTAACCTCATCATAGCAATCCCACTAGACTCTAACCTGGTCCATCTCTCAGCCTCGAAGAGCTAGCATCTGGTCCAACTCCTCCTCCAAGGAATCCCAATGTATGATATGAAACTCATAAAATATGTACTTCCTCAAAATTGATACATGAAACACATCGTGGATGCATGATAGGCTAGGTGGCAAAGCTAGAGGATAGATGACTAGACCTATCCACTCAAGAATCTCAAATGGTCCAACAAATCTAGGTGTAAGCTTAGAGCCCTTTCCATAATATATTGGACTCTTATGTGGCTGCACTCTTAGAAAAAATCTATCCCCAACCATATAACTATGATCCTCTCTCTTTGTATCATCATATTTATTCTATTTATCCTACACTTCCCTCAAACACTGTCTCATCAATGATACCTATTGCTCCACCTCTTGAACTAACTCAAGACCTAAAGCAACTCTATCCTCAATGTCATCCCAACTCAAAGGTGTTCTGCATGGTCTGTCGTATAACTCCTGATAGGGGGGCATACCTAAGGAAGAGTGATGTGTTAGGAATAACAATCCACAATAAAACTAAGAGGGGGATGAATCAGTTGTATGATAGATTATTAAACTTTAAACTTTAAGTAGAAGCAATATCAAATCCAATGAACACAATGAATTCCAACACAATGACACAATATTTTGGTCTCGGGGAAACCATGTTAAAGGTAAAAACCCTGGTGGGAACTAGCACCCATAAATGATGTACTAAGAATATAGTATCCTTGTTAGAAGATTTAGCCCTATTATGAGCTTATTGAAACATTATAGTACATAGTCCTTGATAGAGGACAGACTCTGTTAGGAGTCAAGAAGAAAGGGATGGCTCATTATCCAAGGCTCACTGCGCAAAGAAGGTTATATCCACCTTTAGAACTCACTGTTCGCAACACAAGTGTATATGAATTAATAGAGGAAAAATTGATTCACCTCTATTTATAATGTAATGTATGGGGGAAATATGAGATCTACCTCCAAATCCAAATTCCCAAAGGAGAGATCCAAATTGATCAACCAAAAGGTTAATGCACAATTGAATCAATCTATGGAGAATATGAAAGAGAGAGAAAACCTTATATTTCCCTATAAAGGAATTGTGCTTGAAATCTAAAATAATTGAAATACAAGTACTAACCTCAAATTAGGGCAGATCTGGAAAATGCCAATTTCTGATGTCTGTGTGTACTTTTAGGCAATTCTGCAACCTATTCTGGACTGGAAATGCTGAGATGAAGGAAACCCAAAAACCTTTTTCTAAGATGAGTTCAGGTTGACTTTGACCCTCATAAAAGGTCAAAGGCTAGATTCTTTATTTGAAGGTTGATTCTAACTTAGTTTGCAGATCTCAAAAGTTCATCGAAAAAGGTATCCAAATCTGCTCTCAGATCTGAAATCCCACACTTGTACCTGCAAGAAAAAGAGGTTTTTTGTTGTTTGTTTGGGGGGGGGGGGGGGGGGTTTGCCTTGGTCAAACCCTAGTTTGGAATCAACTTTAATATTGAAATTGAAATGGAGAATGCTAGCAAGTAGTAGAAATGGATCTAACAATGAAGCTATGACATTCAATAGATATGCAATTGTATTTGAAATGTAATCAAGTATGTTGAATATGAAATCTTGAACATAACATCAAACCTCCATGATTGTATGCTTGGAATCCACCTTTGTAAGGAAACTCAAGTGTGGAAATAGCTTCCTATGCTAATCTCTATAGGAGAGTATTGTGCAAATTCTTATAAATACTTACAATTTTAGATTCGTTAACTAATTTAACAAAGATATTGCAACCACATACCATGCATATAGAAAAATAGAGAATGACACAATGATATACCCTGGGGAAACCTTTTGGTAAAAACCCCAGCACTCCAAAACCTGCACAATGTATTGATCAAAACTATTACAGCTTACAATACACTTGCAATGCAAGTTCTTTCAGAAGATTTCTAAACCCTTGAAGACAAATCATGGCAGCATAAAATATTCCAACAATACACTCACATCATATCTCTTCACAACCCTAAAATAGATTATATCATGCGCTTCACTTTTTAGGGCTACTCCCAAAGATAACCGTATTAGGGTTTTACCATTCTCTGAGAAAATAGGAACCCAAAAAATTTTTTCGGGGTGATGCCCCAAACCCCACGATTGGGGAAGAGTGTACAGTACTCAAATTTATCAGTTCCCACATGTCTTCACCTGTCATTGAATCTTCCTGACATAGCTCTTACGTGTCATAGGAATCTGTCATAACCATTTTAGCCATGATCTCCTTACACACAATTCAAGATGCTGACACATCAACATTATTTGCAAGAAATACATTTTACAAAACAAATAATAAGAATAGGAATTATCCAAGGTTGAGACACCTTATTCCTAACAACCTTGAGGGAAGAATGAAATGGATCTTGAAGATGAACAAAGGATCTTGAAGGAAGATCACACCATCATGATGGCTAGATCTAGGGTTTGAATGATGAATCTTGAATGCTTGAACCAAATCCCTTTAATGGCTTGATTGCTTAAATCCTTGATCTTCAATGGAGAACTTGGATGGAGAAGAGGACTTGAATGATTCCTTGAAAATGCTTGATGAAATTCTTTCTTGATCACTTTGAGAGCTTGAGAGAAATTGCTTGAGATGAGATGTGAAAATGAGAGAGGAAGGCCTCCTTTTATAGTGAACTAGGGCACAATCCTCTAGAAGGACCACCTTGGAGAATTAAATCCCAATTAGGTCCTAACCTTTAGAAAATATACCTAGATTAAATGCAATTTAAGGATTTACCATTCCGAAACCCAAAATGGCCAACCCAGAGGCGGGAAAACAAATATCCCCAAAACCCGATACCCAAAAATCAAGGAATTTGGAAATTTGAACAAGGGGGAAAAATCAAGCTTGTAACTAACCTAGTCAGGTTTGAGCTTGATTCTGACATAGTCAGGATCGAGCTCGATTCTAACCTAGTCAGGATCAACCTTGATTCTGACCCTATGGGCCCAGATCCAGTCATAATTAGGACAGGAGGTCCTGGGGATGCCCGAAGACCTAAAAATGATACCAGAATAGGATAGAATGCCAGGGATAGGCATAAAATCCTATGATGACTATGATGAAGGCTAGGAGGACCTATTTCTAAGTCCTACCTAGAAAATAGAACCATGAAAGAGGGAAATTAAGGAGGATCATTAGGATCCTAACCCTAATTTCACCTAGAATGAAGCAAAAAGGAAGTGGAAAGTGGGGAGAAAGCCAGATCAAAGCAAAGATCAATTCAAGGTGTTCAAGATGACTCTAAACCACTTAATCGAAGGGCTAAATTCTCTTAACATGGAAGTGCTTCCATTTTAAGATGATACATTAAGCCCCCACTTTAGCAAGAGTATGGACTCAATGCAAGCTCTTGGTAAAGGAGAAGAAAAAGGAGATCCAAGTGGATTCACAATAAGATAAAATAACACTTAGCTAAGGACACAAGCCCCCAGAATAAGGATTCTAACTTAACATACACGTACGAGGGTGCCCAAAGAACAAGGGTTAGTACTAAATAACCCAAATCAATTAGCATAAGAAACCTTGCTAAGAAATATTTCTCATACTAATATCATATTTGGAAAGCTATCATAAAAGCATAAATGATTACACAAGAAAGATAAGAGAGACACTATAAATAACATAGCTTCATGATCCTGTCCTACTAGCATGAAAGAGAAAAGAGAGAAAGGGAAAAGAGTGATTATCTCACCTAGTAAGATGCCCACCTTACCATGAATCACCCTAGAGGGAGAGCCCAATAGGTTCACCCATAAACTATGCTTGCAATTGTAATTCATCTTCTGATGGCTTCTGGAATACTCATAGATCCACCTTCTTGTATCACTATGAATATGAAATGTGTGTCTCCTCAGGATTTAGCAACTTATGTGCGTTATCTTTGGAAGATTTAGCATATGAATGTGTGTCTTTTTTAGGATTTAGCAACTTATGTGTGTTACCTTCCAAGATTTAGCATATTGAAAAATTGGAAATGCATGTCCTTTCATGGTTTAGCAACTTATGTGTGTTACCTTCCAGGATTTAGCATATTGAAAATTTTGAAAAATGTGTGTCTCCTACAGATTTAGAAACTTATGTGCGTTACCTTCAGAAGATTTAGCATATAAATGTGTGTCTTTTTAGGATTTTGCAACTTATGTGCGTTACCTTCCAAGATTTAGCATAAAAATAAAAAACTATAGTACAAGGGAGACCCTATATATGCCCCCCTCCTTAATATGGAAAAAACATACTATTTTGACATGTTAAGGAGAAGAAAGAACAAGGATAAAGCCTTCCTCAAAATCAAGACAATATCCACAAACAACACCCAGTCCAAGCCAAGAAGGTCATAGCTCCTATGAGGCCATGGAAGGGACAAATGCAAAGAGATATCATGCAAGAAGTGAAAAGAAAGTAACCCTTATGAGGGATAGCACACTGTTCAATTTCCAAGGTGAGAGATATATCAACCATGGAAACCCAAATGTCAAACAATAAAATAGGTTGTGACCAAGGACAAAGATCCTCAATGCAAACCAAAATTTTTATGTATGATTGGATATCACATAATAGATAGATACTGCTTAACCAAGGAAAGAGGTGAATCCTAAAAAGACAAAAAGGAAGGAGAAAATAATCTGTGCCCCACAAGTGTAGGAACAAAGATGGAAGAGGATACCTACTTCACAAAGCAAGAAGATATCCTATTTACAACAATGTATACCATATTCTTAGTGAGGGATATTGACCCCTACATCCAAGAATATATATAATCGTGAAAAGGATATGTCGCTCATGGAAAAGGATCCTCAAAGAAAGAGATCTTATCAACAAGACCCCCACCAAAGAGGAGTACTTAAAATAAAATATCATCTTTCAAAAGCGGGAACAAAGATTCAATCATCAAGCCCCCTACAATCAAGAGGAAGAGGAATCTTTGAAATGAGGGAAACAACTCTAACACTAAAGCAAGGGTGAGAGTTTATAAAGAACATAATTTGAAAAATAGGGAAGAAGTGATGACTTAGGACAATAAATTCTCATATAAGAAGGTTATCCATAGTCAAAACATCTATCAATATGTTGAAATAATATTGCAATATAAACAAATACCACTAAGAAAAGGAAAACAGCTCCCTAGACAAAGAGAAAGAAAGAGGTACCTTGCCCCCCAGAGATGAAGAAAAGGGATACCTTTGCAAAACAAATGCCTTAGAAAAGATATCTTGAAAAGAAAATATAGATTCTATGGATGATTAAAAACATAATGCAAAGCCATAGAAAAAGAGGAGAGAAAGAATACCAATTAAGCCCTAATAAAAGACCTAATGGATCCTAGGTGACTGGACGAAGATACACCTCTTTCCCCCCAGTCATGAGATAAGAGGGGAAGAACATTGACATTATATCTAAAGGAGGGGAATCCCCTATATCAAAATTATGAAGGAATTGTAAAATTGCACAAGAGTGAGATATAATTCCTAAAGCAACTCTTTCTCTAACATATAACTTGAAATGTTTACAATCAACAAGTAAATGTTTGTTGCTATAATGAAAAGGACATTTGTATTTGTATAAATAATCAATTGGAATAGGTCTAAAGTTTTATTTCTTATAATTCATTAGCTCAACATATACCTTCTTAGCCACTTCTTGACGAGTATTAGAGTTATCTAGTATAGGTGTGGGGAGAAGAATGTGAAGAGGAGGATGATGTTTAACATCACCTACCTTAACTTGAGACTTTTAAAAACCAACACCATACATGTCTGGTTTAGGGGGTATATGAACTGGAAACCTAATACCATGCTCATTAACTCCTAGCCCTAAACCTTTATAACCTTGTTTAGTCACCATATTATATCCGGTAGTGTACATATTATGTAAAGCTTCTACAAGAGGTGATTGTGTATCATGGTCATGAGTAAAGGTTGTATAAGGTGGAATAATAGGTTTTGAAGAAGTTTCTTTACCCTTTCCTTTAATATCATCATGAATAGGAGGAGAAGTTAAATCAAAGAAATCTTGCACATCTGCATCCTGAATGATAGCTTGAATCCCATCATAAGTGCAGGAAGGGCGAGGATTAACAGATGGAGAATTAGGTATCAGAATAGGAAGATTAGGATTAAGATTGATAGGATTAGGATTAATAGGAGATGGTGTATCATCTACCAAATTTTTCACATAATCCAAAAGTTTAATAAGACTACCACATAAATCTTTAATGAAGGTTTTGAATGTAGCTAGACTAGTGTTGGTCAACTTCACTAAAGCATAAGCAAGAGCAAAGTGAAGGGTCATCAACATAATGAAGTGAATGATACTCTCATAAACATCATAGGTATTATAAAGAGATGCTAAAAGAAGGGTAATAAAGAACATGACCACACACCAAATCATTTTAACGATCTCCATAGAAAATGAAATATTTTTGTATTTTTATTGAATATATAGATTTTTTTATATTTTTGAATTTAAAATGCAAGAGCATAAAGTAGATCTAATTTAAATGCAAGAAAGGATCTAAAATCTAACACAATAGGGCATCTAATTCCACAAAAGAAAAGCAGAGTAAGTATGTCGAGTTCACCAAAATGAATAGAGGTAAAATTGATTCACCTCTATTTATAATGTAATGTATGGGGGAAATATGAGATCTACCTCCAAATCCAAATTCCCAAAGGAAAGATCCAAATTAATCAACCAAGAGGTTAATGCACAATCGAATCAATCTATGGAGAATATGAAAGAGAGAGAAAACCTTATATTTCCCTATAAAAGAATTGTGCTTGAAATCTAAAATAATTGAAATACAAGTACTAACCTCAAATTTGGGTAGATCTAGAAAATGCCAATTTTTGATGTTTGTGTGTACTTTTAGGCAATTCTACAACCTATTCTGGACTGGAAATGCCGAGATGAAGAAAACCCAGAAACCTTTTTCTAAGATGAGCTCAGGTTGACGTTGACCCTCATAAAAGGTGAAAGGCTAGATTCTTTATTTGAAGGTCAATTTTGACTTTGTTCGCAGATCTCAGAAGTTCACCGAAAAGGGTATCCAAATCTACTCTCAGATCTGAAATCCTGCACTTGTACTTGCAAGAAAAAGAGGGTTTTTGTTATTTGTTTGGGGGGGTTTGCCTTGGTCAAACCCCGGTTTAGAATCAACTTTAATATTGAAATTGAAATGGAGAATGCTAGCAAGTAGTAGAAATGGATCTAACAATGAAGCTATGACATTCAATATATATGCAATTGTATTTGAAATGTAATCGAGTATGTTGAATATGAAAGCTTGAACATAACATCAAACCTCCATGATTCTATTCTTAGAATCCACCTTGAGGGAAGAATGAAATGGATCTTGAAGATGAACAAAGGATCTTGAAGGAAGATCACACCATCATGATGGCTGGATCTAGGGTTTGAATGATGAATCTTGAATGCTTGAACTAAATCCCTTTAATGACTTGATTGCTTAAATCCTTGATCTTCGATGGAGAACTTGGATGGAGAAGAGGACTTGAATGCTTCCTTGAAAATTCTTGATGAAATGCTTGCTTGGTCACTTTGAGAGCTTGAGAGAAATTGCTTGAGATGAGATGTGAAAATGAGAGAGGAAGGCCTCCTTTTATAGTGAACTAGGGTACAATCCTCTAGAGGGACCACCTTGGAGAATTAAATCCCAATTAGGTGATAACCTTTAGAAAATATACCTAGATTAAATAAAATTTAAGGATTTACCATTCTGAAACCCGAAATGGCCAACCCGAAGGCGGGAAAGCAAATATCCCCAAAACCCAATACCCGAAAATCAAGGAATTTAGAAATTTGAACAAGGGGAAAAAATCAAGCTTGTAACTAACCTAGTTAGGATCGAGCTTGATTCTGACCTAGTCAGGATCAACCTCGATTCTAACCCTGTGGGCCCAGATCCAGTCAGAATTAGGACAGGAGGTCCCGGGGATGCCCAGATACCTAAAAATGACACCAAAATAGGACAAAATGCCAGGGATAGGCATAAAATCCTATGATGACTATGATGAAGGCCAAGAGGACCTATTTCTAAGTCCTACCTAGAAAATAGAGCCATGGAAGAGGGAAATTAAGGAGAATCGTCAGGATCCTAACCCTAATTTCACCTAGAATGAAGCAGAAAAGAAGTGGAAAGCAGGGAGAAAGCCAGATCAAAGAAAAGATCAATTCAAGGTGTTCAAGATGACCCCAAACCACTTACTTAGAGGGCTAAATTCTCTTAACATGGAAGTGCTTCCATTTTAAGATGATACAATGAATAAATACACAATCTTTTTGAACTATTCAGAAACAACTGTCTTTGCTTGATCAATTCCAATGAAGTCCACCAGTAAACCTCTTCTCTAAATACAATAGACACAAGCTTGGAGCATTCAAAACTTCTTTATATCACCTTTTTTCCATCTATATCTTTTCCAAAGAAAAGGCCTTTCATTTATACCATATTACTATTCTCATGATTAGGTTGGCCTATAAGCATTTCCTAATTAGAAATAATTACATAAATGCTTGCTAAGATACACAAGGTATCTAAAAAAAGTATACAATGATTCCATTACAAAAATTAAGGATCGACATCCCTAATTTACATTTGCAAAACAAAATGCACGCTACATCTCCTGAGTCAACTTCCAAATAAGTCTTTTCCAGAACACATGCCATAGATGATGTCACTAAGAAATCCATACCTTGCGTTGACCAATGAACATCCTTCAGTACCTTGTCTATCATCCCTCAAGCTCGCATACCTTGAATCCATATCATTTGGAAGATATACCAGAAACACAGGGACTAACTCTGTCATTTCTCACTGTCACAGTCCAATGACCAGTCTTCACCAAAACATGTATAACTCATCCAATACAAAACATTATATCATGCGATCTTAGTTATAAGATCACAACTACTTCCTATACATAAACCTTAGTTCGCATGCTCTGAATCATCCATACAATATCTGTACACTATAATTACCAGTCTATTTTCCTCTCATAAAAAAATGTTGACATCAATGACAAAACACGAATGACAATAGTATTAATTCCATGTCAGTAACATCCAAAAATCCCTGCCTTTGGCATTGATGTCAACATATGGGAAAATCTATAAACCCAAAATACATCAACCCAAAATATAGTAACCAATTAGTACTCTCATAGTACAACTTCTCATAGTTCCTCTCCCTATCCATTTATAGTATCTCTCCATATAATCTCCCCATACAGTAGGGATTTTCTCATAGTATCTCTCCCCCTTTGACAAAAATGAAAAAGGGTGCTATAAGCCACCAACTGTCTTCATATTTGTCCACCAATTATCTTCATCAACTAGGTGCTAAATCACCCAAATGTATTTTGTAAGCTTTCAATGATCTCTCCCCCTAAGGAGTAGATCCAAACATCAAGTCTAGAATAAGATAGAGCCCTGAATGCCTCTAGATTGATGCATCCCTGCATCATTTAATTCTCACATGGAGGGGCCTACACCCCAAGCATACCTCTAAGATACTCAAAGGCATCTTTCAACATCTTTTTTATCCAAACAATCTAAGTATAATTAATTACAGCAACAACATCCAATAGTTCCAACAATTCTCCTCCATTAGTACACTTCTTGTCATCAATGTTCCCTTCCCAATCAGTATTAGTATAATCATGAATCACAAAGTCATGATTATCATACCATAGGCCATATTCCATTGGTCCTTTCAAATATCTCAGTATCCTTTTTATAGAAGCTAGGTGTGGCTCTTTAGGATCTTCCTGATATCTAGCCACAATTCCAATAGCATTAGCAATATCTAGTTTAGGAATCTTAGTAACTTCATTTGTGCCATCATCACAAATCTCATTCTTATAGTCTATCCCAACATATTCTTCCTCATCTTTAGTAGCAGCTTCCCTAACTTTTTTATTCTGATTATAATCATACATTCTCTCTTTTTCATCTATTCTCACATTATTGCTTTCAATCATCTTTCTCAATCTTAGATAAAAACATTTATAATCCTTTCTTTTAGTAGAATAACCAAGAAGGATTCCTTCATTACTTCTAGCATCAAATTTCCCTATCTCATCATCTCTCTTGATATAGCATTTACTACCAAATATTCTAAAATATTTTACAGTAGGAGTATGATTAAACCATAGTTCATAAGGAATCTTACTTGTACCTTCTCTGATCTAAATTTTGTTCAATGTGTACACTGCTATCCCAACAACTTCTATCTAATGCACATGAGATATATTTCCTTCAAGAAACATTGTCCTAGCAGCATCCAGTATTGTTCTATTCCTTCGCTTTGTTATCCCATTTTGTTGTAGAGTCCTAGGAGAAGATGTCTATATGTATATTCCATGCTCTTCACAATATGAATTGAACTCTCCACCTTTATCTGATTTCAAACCTTTTATCTCTAAGCTTGATTCATTCTCTACTTTTTGAAAACTTTTTACACATCTCATCATTGTTATCATAAATAATATCATCAACAAATGTATAAAGTACATTTCACCATAGTATGATCCTTTCCTTGTAGGTCCACACATGTTTGTATGTACTAGATCCAACTTTCCTTTTTCTATATATGACTTAATTTTATAACTACTTATAGTTTTCTTTCTCATAACACACTCTCTACACATAGTGTTAGATGATTCTACAATTTTAGGTAGGTGTTCCACTACATTAGCCAAGCTTTCCTTCATAATATTATCAGGATTAACAAGACAAGACTTTTTGTCCCATAACCAACTATCATCTACCTTCACAACAAAACAAGAGGCTCCAGATGTATATAATTCAAATACGTTACCTCTAGATTTGGTACCGGTTACAATAAGATTTCCTGTCTTACATTTCCCATCAATGAATTTTAGTTTATAACCTTTGTTCATCAACTATTCAACACTCAACAGGTTATGCTTAAGCCCATAAACAAGAAATACATTTTCAGTATTATTCTTTCCATCCAAAGAAATAGATCCTACTTCAATGATAGGTTTAGGAGCATTGTCTCCAAATCTCATAACATCACCATCATACTTATTTCTATCTCTATTCATATTGTCTATATCCCTTTCAGATTTCCTATCCACATGTGACACTATATCTTTTTCCTCATGTACTCATTCATCTTTAATAGCACTAAATCCAATCTCTTCATAATCACCATCAAAAATACTTTCACTAGCATAATAACATTCCTCTTCTTCTAAATACTTAGATTTGTACTTAGGAACTCTTGTAGGACATCTAGATGTAAAGTGACCTATCTTATTGCATGAAAAGAATTTCATAGGTAACTTTATTTCAATTTTACCCTTACCTCTGTTTTCTCTTCTAGCAATAAGTGCAACAAGTTCATCCATCTTGCTTTCTTCTGCTAGTATCTATTCCCATTCATCAACATATTCATCAAGCTCTTCTTTTGTGTTCTCACAACTGTCAAAATTTTCAGGATCAAACTTTAGACTATCCTTCCTATAGAATTCCATCTCCAAGATCACCTCAAGTTGTTAAGCTTTCTCTCTGAGGACCACAAGCTCTGATACCAATTGTTAGGAATAACAGTCCATAATACAACTAAGAGGGGGGGGGGGTGAATCAGTTGTATGATAGATTATTAAACTTTAAAATTTAAGTAGCAACAATATCAAATCCAATGAACACAATGAATGCCAACACAATAACACAATATTTTGGTCTCAGGGAAACCCTGTTAAAGGTAAAAACCCTGGTGAGAATTATCACCCACAAATGATGTACTGAGAGTATAGTATCCTTGTTAGAAGATTTAGACCTATTAGAATCTTATTGAAACATTATAGTACATAGTCCTTGTTAGAGGATAGACCCTGTTAGGCATCAAGAAGAAAGGGAGGGCTCACTTCTCAAGGCTCACTATCCAAAGAAGGTTATATCCACCTTCAGAACTCACTATTCACAACACAAGTGTATATGAAGAAATACATAATCTTTTTGAACGGTTCGACAACAACTATCTTTTCTTGATCAGTTCCAATGAAGTCCACTAGTAAACCTCTTCTCTACATACAACAGACACAAGCTCACAACATTCACAACTTCTTTATATCACCTTTTTCCCATCCATATCTTTTCCAAAGAAAAGACCTTTCATTTATACCATATTACAATTCTCATGATCAGGATGACCTATAAGCCTTTCCTAATTACAAATGATTACATAAACCCTTGCTAAGATACACACGGTATTTAAAACAAGTATACAATGATTCCATTACAATAATTAAGGACCGACATCCTTAATTTACATTTGCAAAACAAAATGCACGTACATCTCCTAAGTCAGCTTCCAAATAAGTCTTTTCCAGAACACATGCCATAGCTAATGTCACCAAGTAATTTGTACCTTACATTGACCAATGAACATCCTTTAGTACCTTGTCTATCATCCCTCAAGCTTGCATACCTTGAATCCATATCATCTGGAAGATATACCAGAAATACAGAGACTAACTCTGTCATTTCTCACTGTCACAGTCCAGTGACTAGTCTTCACCAAAATATCTATAACTCATCCAATACACAACATTATATCATATGATCTTAGATATAAGATCACAACTACTTCCTATACACAAACCTCAGTTCGCATGCTCTGAATCATCCATACACTATAATTACCAGTCTATTTTCCTCTCAGAAACATATGTTGACATCAATGACAAAACATGAATGAAACAGTATTAATTCCACATCAGCAACATCCAACATGATGCCCTTTATTGTAGGAAAAATCTACCAAGTGTAGGTACTCCTCACACCTAGTTTGATGATGCATGACATACATGCAAAGCATATCCTCTAACACCTGAATTAACCTCTCTATCCGACCATCTATCTCAGGGTGATAAGTGGTGCTAAAATTGAGCTTGGTGCCCAATGTTTCCTATAATCCTCTCCAAAAGGAAGATGTAAAGAGAGAATATCTATCTGATATGATCTTACAAGGAATACCATGAAGTTTAACAATATCCCACAAGAAAACCTATGCCACTACTAGGGTTGTAAAAGTGGTCTGTATGATGAAAAGTGGGCTACCTTGGTCAACTTGTCAACTGTCACCATGATGGCATCATGGCATCAAGATGACATAGGAAGACCAATGATGAAATCCATAGAAATAACATCCCACTTTCACTCTAGTACCTTATGTGGCTGAAGAAAACCACCTGGATGATGATGTTCTGCCTTAACTCTCTGACACTCAAGACATCATGCCACTATCTTAGCTATATCCTATCTCATCCCTGGCCAATGCTATAATTGCCTCAAATATGTGTGCATCTTCTTAACTCTAGGATATGCTATATAGGGTGATCTATGAGCCTCTAACATGATAAAAACTTGCAAATCTCCTGAGGATGGTACATAAATGCATCCTTTATGGCATAAAATCCCATCAAACTCTAAGGAATATCCTAAAAACTTCCCCTCAAGGGGACTTTGAGACTGAATAACCTGACTAGCCTCAATATACCAATCATCCTTAGGAAAATGGTGCAATATCTGATCTCTCAACTCAGTGCCTATAGCCATATAATAAGCCCCATAACGTCTCCTACTCAATGCATCTGCAACTACATTCTCCTTGCCCTTGATTTAGTGGACATCAAAATCATACTCACAAAGGAACTCCATCCATCTCCGCCGATGTGCATTAAGGTTCTGCTGAGTGAATATATATTGCAAACTCTGATGATCTAAATGGAGCGCAAACAAATGTCCCAAAAGGAAATGCCACCATCTCACTAAAGCATGAACCACTGAAATGAGCTCAAGGTCATGGGTGAGGTAATTAAGCTCATGAGTCTTAAGTTTCCTAGACTCATACATAATGGCTCGCCCATTCTACATAAGAACTACTCCCAAACCATCTAAGGAAGCATATGTGCATACTATAAAATATGCTGAAGGATTAGGCACTGCAAGAATAGGTGCACTTGTAAGTGCCTTCTTGAGTTCTTGAAAGGCCCTCTCGCACTTCTTGGTCCACTCAAACTTATTTCCCTTTTGCTAAAGAGAAGTAATAGGATGTGCCACTCTAGAAAATCCCTCAAAGAAATGCATGTATATCATGCCAATCTTATAAAGCTCATGATCTCGGTCATGGTGGTAGGTGCAGGCCAATCCATGATGGCTCTAATCTTAGATGGATCAACTTAGATTCCATCTCCTAAAATAACATGCCCAAGGTAATCAATCTCAAACCTATAAAATGCGCAATTTGACAAGTTGCCATACAACTGATTATCTCTCAGACACTGCAACACCTACCTCAAGTTCTCTTTGTGCTCCTCATTATGAGAATATATAAAAATATCATCAAGGAAAACAACTACAAACTTATCGATAAAGGTGCAAAAAACTCTATTCATAAGGCTCATGAATAGAATTAGAGCATTTGTTAGACCAAATGGTACAACCGTGAACTTGTAGTGTCCATATCTAGTATGGAAAATAGTTTTGGGAATATTGCTATCCACAATCTGCAACTGATGGTACCCTAACTTAAGATCAATCTTGGAAAACACTTTGGCACCCTGAAGCTGATCAAACAAATCATCAATCTTGAGAAGCGAATACCGATTCTTAATGGTCAACTTATTCAACTATCGATAATCTATACAAAACCATAAGGATCTATCCTTCTTCTTTATGAAGATGACTAGTGCACCCCAAGGTGAAATGCTAGGATGAATGTGTCCTTTCTCCAAAAGCTCCTCTAACTGGATCTTGAGCTCATTAAGCTCATTAGTGGTCATCCTGTATGGCTCCCTCAAAACTAGTGCAACTCCTAGCATGAGATCAATATGGAATCCACTTCCCTACAAGGATGCATACCCGGTAGCTTGGTAGGAAACACATTAAAAAGTTCCTAAAGTATAGGATAATCATCAAGAGATGGTTCCCTTTCCTCCTCATCCTCTCTATCACTGATGGTAATGACAAATAATAACATCCCTTTTGCATGCTCCTCTTAATTAAGCTTCATGGAAGAGATCGTACGAAGAGATATACCCCTTTAAATTCCGCAAATCACAATAGGTTTATCGTGATCATCTAGACACTCAATCTTCTTCTGAAAATAATCCAACTTAGCTATGTGGGAATAGAAAATCTATGCCAAGTACTATGCCATAGGATCCAAGAGGTGTGATATGAAGGTCTAAAATGGTTGTCAAATCACCAATCTTTACCTAGCAATCCTTAACCAAGGAGTTGACTAACACTCTAGCACCTGATGCTAACTCGACCTCCCAACCGACATCCTGCCTAGCTGCCACTAGCCTGCAATGCTCCATAACTAATGGAGATATAAATGAATCAGTATCTCTAGAATCAAATAAAATGGTAATGCTACTACCTCTGATCATATAATGCAGCCTCTATAACTGTGGCCTGATGCTCTTCCTGGTGGTTATCAACCGCTGCAAAAAGCTTGTGGGACTTTCCAAGGTCCCCAATTGTAGGCTCTGACACTGCCATGCGCTGACTACCTTCCATCTGACCCTGAGGGAAATCTCGAGCTAAGTTCCCCATGGAACCACATGCATAACAAGGACCACATGTGTGAGTCTAAACTCCATGTGGCCTAGAGTATTATTGTCCATTGGTTGTACTAGACCCACTGTAACCCCCTCAAGAGGACTATTGAGTCTGAGCCAGAGGTGCATTTAAATTCTATGGACACTGATATTTCTTAGGGCCCTAAGACTTCCACTACTTGGGCTTAGAGCCCTACTATCCATGAGGTGTCCTCTGCTTTTGATTCTACTAAGACTACTATTGAGGGTTCTTATTATAAGACCCCGAAGACTGCCTGTTGTTACCTTTCCAATGGTTCTTCTAATAACTACAAGATTGGGGTGTGGATTTATGGTTTTGAGACCCATGAGCATCTTGTGACCTACCCCAAATCTCCTCTACAATCAAGGCCATCTCTATGACCTCTCGAAGGTTCCCTATAGTGGTCATGTGAACCTGTCCAAATATCCAATCATTGAGCCCCTTGAAAAATCCATTTACTCATAATTTCTCATTCTTCATATTGTCAACATAGGGTAGTAACTCAAGGAAGCGACTCTCATACTATAATACTATGAGTCCCATCTGCTAGAGATCATGGAACTCATCAATATGTCACTGTCTATAATGCTCTGACAAGTACCTATCTCTAAATCTCTCTAAAAAGGTCTCACAAGTAATAGTATCCATGGTTAGGTTGTTTTTAAATTCCTCCTACTTCCACCAAGTATAAGAACCTCCTCTTAGAAGGTGAGCTATAAATCATGCCTTTAGGTTACTCTTGTAAGGATGCAACCCAAAGCACTTGTCTAAGCTCAATAACCAAGCCTTAGCCTCTATACCATCAGTAGATCCTATATAAAATGGTGGGTGTAAGCATAGGAGATCTCTAATATGGTCCCCTGCATCAAGGGGTTCCCTCTGAACTATCCTAGGTGGTGGATCTGGCATGCAAACTGATTCCACCTCATGAGCTCCCTAACCCTCCTCATGATCACATGGAGGGCTCCTAGTCCTCTCTCTGGCCTCTGACCTATGTCCCCCTGATAACTGATGCTCTGACTGATGACCCACTGGGGGTATTCTATCCTGGATAACTCTAATAAGGTTATGAAGTTCTAACAAAACCTCATGGTTAGGATTCAGTGGTGGTATGGGAGGTGGTCCCTAATCTCCTCTTGGTACCTCAATTGTCTTCTCTACTTCCTTGCATACCGAGGGGACACACCTAGGGACTCTATTATGTTTGCAAGCTTGTCTTGTAAGGGGAGGCATCCTACAAATTCAATAAGGAGAAATAAAGTGAGAAACATAATGGGCTTAAGGCATCCAGTGTTCATAACTTGGCTCTGATACCAAAATGTCATGCCCATATTTTAATAGGCAAAACACACCAATTTTTTTTTTGGAAAGTCGTTAATTTATGTTTAAGGTTTAAAGTTGACTTAAGAAGAATAGTTAAAAACTGAGTGACGTTAGATTTACATTTGATTGAGGGGAATCATGATGTAGGGATTCTTGAACCTGCCAACATCCCTCGCACCATAAAATGTCAAACATAAATCTAGGGTTTACTAACTAATCATACCCTAACTTTATTCATTCAAAAGATTATCCCATTAATCACAAATTGATTATTATAACTTAATAGGTTAAAATCTTCCCTCTAAACTTTATTTCTATTCCAGGTTAAAATTATTTAATTATCAAATTAAATAAATCTATTGTTATAAAAGTGTTAATTAATTATTAATTAAAAATTAATCTAAATTTTGATATAATCTCTACAACAAAATTCCATTGTTGATTTTAATTAAATTAATCTACTAACATTCTCCGCTTATAATTTTTACTTTGGTAAAATTCTCATAATAAAATTTTCCTTACATCATCATTACCATATTAGAATTAAATATCTTAAAAATCCCTTTTTATATTAAAAATAAATTAATATACCCCCAACTCAATTTATCTTAGTGGGAAGTAATAATTTAACATTATTTAATTAAGTCTTATCAACATTAAATTATCTCAATATTTAAAATTGAGTGGGAAATTTTTTTTTGAAAAATAACTCCTTCTTTCTCTTTTGTAAATTAGAAGAAAGCAACAAAATATGAAATTAATAAGTTGCACACAAAAAATAGCTTTTTCAAAAAAAAAGGGGGAAATGTGAAGTCAAATTTGGGGTTGACCTTTTCTGCCCTAACCCTAATTTTGAAATTAGGGATAGGGTGAAAATGTCATCACCCAAATAACTCTCTTCTTTTCCCATCTCTCACTTTTTTTCTTCCTACCTCAAACCCTACATGGGCTCTTCCCTTTTTTTTTATTTTTCTTCATGCAGGTGCTTGGGAGGCTTCACAAAGAGGAAAAACCAGTAGGCTTCACTAAGAGTATATATGTATATATACCTAAGTGTATGAGCAAGCATGAAGTATACAGTTTGGATTTGATGTTGTTGAACATGCATAAACTTCCCTTTTGTTATGTATTCTTTAACTTCCTTTTTGTTACATTCTTTAGCTTCCTTTTTTTTGTTGTTTTTATTTCTTTTTTTATATTATATAAAAAAAGGAAAAAGAAATGGGGATTGGAGGGGCCAAAGCCCACCTCCAACCCTAGCCCATGGCTGTGGCCATGCCATAGTTGTGGCATGACACAACCTGTGGAATACTACGACTATGGCATGCCACAGTCATGGTAGCCCATGGTCGTGGTGGCCATGAGCCAACCGTCATCCCTACCCCTACGGGGGTTAGGATTTGGCAGGACAATATAGTTTTTATTATTATTATTTTTGTTTCGTAATATTTTTTCTTGTTTAAAAACAAAGAAAAGTTTTTTTTATATATATATATATATATATATATATATATATATATATATATATATATATATATATATATATATATATATATATATATATATATATATATATAAAACCTTATTTACAGATGCAAAGGAAAATGAGCATTACTTCCAGCTTTAAATAACTAATAAAACATTTGAAAAGAAGCAAGTTATCTGATTTATTACATTTAAACATATTATCAAAATGAGGAGTAATGGTGTTGCTAATATTTTTCTTAAAGATGGATAGAATAATAAAAAGAAACAAAACAACTTCAAAGAACATTAATACTATTTTCTCTACTTTTTATCTGAATAAATGAAGTACACAATATCATTAGTTTTTTTTTAACAACATTTTAAAATATTCATTCCTTAACAATGTTTTTTTTTGAAACACCATAACAGCAAGGATACTTATTTATTTAAAACTGCTTCCAAATCTAAAAATTATATTTACATAAAATTCATTACAAATGTCTTGGCTTTAAATTAATAAAATGACAATCCACTTAAACTTCAAATGGAAAGGACATGTGTTTAAAATCTGCTATCACATCTTCTTACAATTTTTTTCCAAGGACCTATACAACAAAATTTTTACATACCTCATATACAAGTAAATTTAACTCACTAATGAAATACATAACTTTTTTTTTAAATCAAAACTATGTCATTCTTTAACTGCAACATTATTGTCTTTTACAAGCTATTTTTGATGGGTTCCTCAAAGAATTTTCTACAAACTGACCTCACTACAAAACATAGAAAAACAAGTGCCACATAGTGGATAAGTACTTGCCTTTAGTTATAGTTTTAATTATATTAACATATAATTTTTAAAAATTTAAACTAAATAATTATTTAAATTTATTTAATATATTATTAGGTTAGGTTAAATACTTAGTTTATAGTTATGTACTTCAATTAGAAATATAATTAATTCAAACTTTAATTTAATTTATAAAATACTTAAATAAATAGTAAGTAAACTATACAGTTTGGATGAAGCGGAGACTGTGGCTTGCCCTAAGAGGCCTTTTACTTTTATTTCAATCTTTTTCTTCTTCATTGTAAAGATCCTTTCAACTAACTTTCCATCTTTAATAAAAATGAAAGTTGGGATAGCTTTCACATCCCATTCTGCACTCACTTGTTGCAAAACAAAATATTGCAATAACATTCGTTAAATAGGCTCGCCTTGATTGGGATCACAAAATTGAAAACAGAAACACAAAAAATAAATTTATCAAAGATTTCAGAGATTGTCATTGCATTTATATGTTTACCTGCAGCTTAGAGTCATCTACCTTCAAGAACATAACTTTCTTGTAAGCCATCGCTAGTTCACTGAATATTTGATTAATGCTCTGAAGCTTGTAGTGAAAATAACAACCACCTGTATAGAGCAACCATGAATCCAATACTTTATTATTAAATTAAATGATATTTAAATAATTAATTATTTTAAACTATGATCAAATTTAACAAACACAATAAAATCCTACAAAAATTATACAATTATTGCTCAAATTAAAATTATTCTTAAATAATTTTAAAGTAAATTAAATTAAATTTTTGATAAATAAAATAATTTGAAATAGAATTTCTGTAGTTTTATAAATAAACAAAAAAAAACAAAAAAAAATGTTAAATAGGATTAAAGTAAAATGAAATAACTTTAAAATTAATAAATAAATTGCAGGTTAAATAAAAACACTATTAAATATAAATAGCAAACATGGTAAATTTTAATTGGTTCATTTGTGTAATAAGACTTCAAATTATTTCATCCAATGAGATGATTAAAAATTAATTTTTAGATATTATAAAGTTAAACAATTTGCATCTATACTTTACAAATGAAAAACTTATAATGAAATATAAAATAGAATTTATTTTCATTGGTGTAGAATAGTTCATTTAATCACTAGTTAAGGTTAAAAACTCAAAAATGGATACAATAGTACTTAGCCTACCGGCAAGTACTAATAAGACTCCACATTCACAAGCTCTCTTTTTTTTTTTCTCTTTTTTCCATAGGAACCTAGAGCTTCATAAACCTGCAATGAAAACTTCAAGAAGACCATGGGAAGCTCACCTCCCATCTGAGGCCTCTAAGAGGCCACCCCCGAGCTTGGAGAACCAAAACTTAGGAGGGTTACACACAAGCTTCAAAAAATTAAACAACAATGTAAAAAACTAACAACAAGAACTCCCAACCAAATTTTTCACAATGGGTCTCACAATGACCCTAAAATTGGGGTGAAGGTGGACCAAGTACCCTATGGGGAGAAAGTCAAAACAAGTCTTTACAAGGCATCAACAAACAACATCTCAACAACTCTCTCATAAGACAACTTCAATCCCTTATGGCCCCTAAGGTAACATACCCAAAATCTCCCTTATGAACCCTAAAAGAAAATAGAAATGGCTTCATAGAGCCCATACTCCATGTTTTATCCCTCTCCTCCTTGAGGAGAGACTCTACACCCATGGGTTGTCCAAACCCCTTCACCACCAAGGCTACTCTTCCCTCCCAAGGGTGAGTGGACCTTGAGACTCCCATAAACAACATCACAATACAAGGGAAAAAATCACAACACAACACAAAGATGAAACACATAACTTTCATAGCAACACAATCCAAGTTCACATATTACATCTACATTCAAAACAAGAACATCAAGATATATTGAAAGAGCCACCAACCTAGATCCAAGCTTATGGCAAGAATGTTGAGGATGATCTCCCTTTGTCCAAGCCTTCCTTCTTTCCAAGCCTCTCCAAATCTAGCCTAGTCTCTAAGATAGAGAGTGGATGTTAAAACTCTAAACAATGGAGGGTCTCCACTAAAAAGGCCTTCACACAACTCCCCACAACATCTAGGGATAAGGTCAGGCCTCTCATTGGTTGGTCTTCCCTAATTCTCTTACAACTTACCAAAAATGGGTTCAAGAAAAGGTTGTCCAAAAATGTGAACAAAGTCCTTACACTCAAAGGGAAGGGTTGTCTAACCAAGACCATGCTTCCAAAAGTTGATTTTCGGCCATTTTGAAAATCCAACTTTTGGAAGGGTCTTTTGGTCAACTAAGAGTTGTCCCAGGGTTGAAAATGACCCTTACCCATAGGTATACCAAGTGGGCTTCCTAAAAAAGACCCAAACACACCCCTAGGCACCTTTCTTACCACCCCCAAAAGTCCACTTAAAGCTTAGCTTCGAAATTCAAAGACAAGACCTTACCTCAACCTCCCTAACCAAGGGATTCACATGGGGATCCTAAAAGGTACTTACCTAGAGGTTGGTGAGAATCCAATCCTCAAGTGGAACATGTCATGGCCACATGTACACAATACAAGTGTCAAGTGACACACACATTTTACACTTCACAAGACACATGGCATTTCCACTTGAGCACACACATAAATTAAATTTATAATTTAATAAATTGAATGGAAACATACAAGCTCATTTTGTTTACATATAAATCACAATACAATGAGGTTTTTTTCTTTTATTAGATGCAACCTTGGCTTGCACTAAATTCACATTGGCCTAGATTTGGTCCCCCGGTTTATTACCATGGTCTTATTTCTTGCACACTAAATCCAATATTAGTAATCCAAGAAATATAGTCTACTTGACATATATGAAATAACCTCAATTCAAATTTTACAAATCCTCTTACAACATCACATATCAATTTGAAATTCACATCACAAAATAATTTAGATTTTCCACTCATGAACATGAACACTCAAAATGTTATTAAGCAATTAACTTCCAATTCATAGTAGAAGTCAAATATCCATTTCCTAATTATGCACATAAGTATATGTAATCCATTTCATCATCATAACATTCATAAAATTTAATTAACCATAATGCGAATCCATAATAATGTCATAAAGTAATCATCACGAGCATCATAAAATAATGTGCATCTAAAAACTAAGGTGATAAAATCCATGAGATAAGGTGTCTAAATGCATAGTGAAATCAAAATAAAGTGTCAAATATTGAATCTATCATAAGAAGGAACTGATAAGCTATGATGGGTCGGGGTGAGGCCTCATAGGTTTGCTTTGGGATGAAGACCTTTCAATTTTTAGAATATGCATGACATCAACATGTGTCCATGAGCATGGGAAGAAAGGATGAAGACTTGTGATTATGAAAATTTTATTGACTGCTATAGAGAACATCTATACTCACAACTTAGAAGACCATGCTATCTAGCACTTTTTGAAATTTTTGTATGTAGATTCTAAATATACATTTTTTAATAATTAAAAAAAATTCATATTATTTTACACAAGTTTTAATAGTTTTTAAATGATAATTTTTTTTTAAAAATGTATTTATTACATAATGAATACATTTTAAAAAGGGATAAGTTATACATTCTTAAACATAGATTGCTAAATAACAATTTTTTTTCATAATCTATTGTTGCCTATTTTATTTATTATTAATTTTTATATGAGATTTATTAAAATAACATATATCTAGTTGAAATAGTTTTATTTTTTAAAATGAATATGGGAAGGTAGACACTAGCTTAGTTTATTAAATTAGATAATTCATTTAATTAATTGTACAACTATTTTTTATTTATTTAGTTGAGTAAGGAAGCATAATTAATCAAATGATTTATTTTATTAATCAGTCTATTTTAAAATAGATTTTGAAATCAACATTTTAATCTAAATTTTTATCTTTATCACTTATAACAAATAATTTTTGAATTATGTTTTGTATATATTTTAAATATTTTTTAACAATTAAAAATAGTTCATGATCTATTTACATAATTTTAATAATTTATTTTATATAATTAATATTAATTTAAAAAGCTAAATCTTGGGTGTTAATCAATTTCTTTCTCCAACCTTAACAAGTGCCACGTAGTGGCTAAGTACTTGCCTTTAGTTATAGTAGAAACTAAAGCAGAAGGAATAATATATTAATTTTTTAATTATTATAATAATATTAAATATTAATTTAATATTAATTTAATATAGTTTAATTTAAATATTAATATTTTGTAAAGAAAAAATAAAAAATTATAAGCAAATAAAATAACATAATTTTTTTTACATAAATAGTTGTTAATGTATAATTAGTATATAATAAAAATAAAAATTAAAAAACTTTAAAAATATGAATAAAAATAAATATGTATTATAATAGCATAGGTTGTTATTTAAATTATAATATATTGTAAAAATGGTTCACTCACGTAATAAGACTTCAAACGCATTCATCCAATGGAATGATCAAAAATTAATTTCTAGATATTATAAAGTTAACTTATAATGAAATATAAAATAGATTTTATTTTCATGTTGGTGTAGAACAGTCCATTTAATCACTAGTTAATGGAAGAAATGCAAAAATAGATGCAATAGTACTTGCTTAGCCTATCGGCAAGTACTGATAACTAAGCGAGGAAATTAAGCATCCTTGACAATGATTTCATTTGGTGAAACTATAAGAAACTCAAACTTCTATGTAGGTTTTTAGTCATGTAGAAGATTTTTTAATGTAAATAAATTTTAAGAGGATGGAGAATATTTTCAATACTATGTGGAGTAGATTTGAAAGGATAAGGACAATGTTCTATAGGCTCTTTTAGAATAATAAGAGTTTAAAATGATAGATTTCTACTAGGAAAACAATCATATGGACTTTTTAAGGAAATTACTACTATTTTTTAATAAAGTAGGAAATAATGAAATATAATTGTGAGATTTTAAATAAGTAGAAATGAACACAATAGACCATTAATGCTCTTCTCACTATAAGTAGAAGAAAGCTATCTACAAAATGCTCTTAGGTTATTAGACTCGAGTAAAAGTAATTTAGGTACTAAGACACTTCATATGAAGTTTATTCATAATTAAATATCGAAAACTTGTGCTTCTCAATAATAGAAATGTAGCTTTAAATTCCAACATTGAGTGCACAATATTTTACATTATAATGAACTTTACTAGTGTAACACCCACTTTCCTTGTTCTTAAGGGCAACTCGCCTTAAAAGTATAAAAATAAAATCAATCTCATACAATCTTTTTCGATAAAATGTATATTTCTTTCTACTCCATAATCTTATTTGATCATTAAAGAACAATGAAATATTCCAAAATAATTAAATAATAATTAAAAATAATTCATGATATTTTACACAAATTTTAATAGTTTTTAAATGATAAACAATATTTTTTAATGTATTTATTTCATAATGAATAAATTTAAAAAAAGAGAAGTTATACATTCTTAAACATAGATTGCTAAATATAAAAAAAATTTCATAATCTCTTGTTGCCTATTTTATTTATTATTAATTTTATCTTTTAAAATGAATATGGAAAGGTAGACACTAGCTTAGTTTATTAAATTAGATAATTTATCTAATTAATTACTACTATTTTTTATTTAGTTAGTTGACTAGAGAAGCATAATTAATCAAATGATTTATTTTATTAATCAGTCTAATTTAAAATAGACTTTGAAATCAATATTTTAATCTAATTTTATTTTTTTCTTTGATCACTTATAACAAATGATTTTTAGTTACATTTTGTATATATTTTAAATATTTTTTAACAATTAAAAACAATTCATGATCTATTTACATGATTTATTTTATATAATTAATATTAATTTGAAATGCTACATATCAAATATAATTTATTATGAATAACTTAAGAAATAGTTACAATTTAAACTTAATTTTACTTCAATATTACATAATTTTATGAGACGCAAATCTAGGGTGTTAATCAATTTCTTTCTCCAACTTTAATAACTTAGTGAGGAAATTAAGCATCCTTCACAATGATTTCATTTGGTGAAACTACAAGAGATTTTTCACAACAAGTCAAATCGCCATCATTTTAACCTCTTCATTAGAATTAAGGGCTCAAACTTCTATGTAAGTTTTTAGTCACGTACCTTCCACTTCTTTTATTTTTTTCTTGTAGAAGATCTTATTTATGTAAATAAATTTCAAGAGGATGGGGAATATTTTCAACACTATGTGGAGTAGATTTGAAAGGATAAGGACAATGTTCTATAGGCTCTTTTAGAATAGTAAGAGTTTAAAATGATAGATTTCTACGAGGAAAAAAAACATATGGACTTCTTGAGAGAAACTACTACTATTTTTTAGTAAAAAAGGAAATAATGAAATATAATTGTGAGATTTTAAATAAGTAGAAAGGAACATAATAGACTATTAATGCTCTTCTCACTAAAAGTAGACCAAAGCTATCTATTAGGCTCGAGTAAAAATAATTTAGGTACTAAGACACTTCATATGAAGTTTATTCATAATTAAATATCGAAAACTTGTGCTTCTCAAGAATAGTGTAACACCTAACTTTCCTTGTTCTTGTATATTTCTTTCTACACCAGTAATCTGATTTGATCATTAAAGAACAACTAAATATTCTAAATTTCTCTGACAAGATATTTAAGATTCCAAAACCTTTTTTTACACCTATCTAAATTCTAAAATACTTTCTACTAGAAATATTCTATTTCAATGTAATAGATTTTGACAATATCATATTTTTAATATCCAGAATCTATTAAAATTAAAACTAAATCCAGTTTAAAGATTTCAAAGATTGTTAGATTCCATTCTAATTAGAAATCTAAATCTAATTATGAAGATTTCAAAGATGCCCCATAAACAAGGAAAAAGGAAAATTTAAAACATTAAAAGACAAAATCTTCACATTTAAAAAAAAAATCTTGGAAAAAGTTATGGAAACTAAGATTTTTCCAACAAAATTAAAGTCTAAAAAATAGTAAAAAGGTATTATTTCATAGGATCCTTCCATTAAGCCATCAACTTCTTAAGCTGCACATTCCAAATTGTCCATAACTGCTTGTCTAGCAATAGCAAGTCCCCATCAACAATAAATTTACATTAGGTAGACAATGTCATCAATATTAAATAAATAATATTATACCCCTTACATTTATCACCAGACATAATAATTTTGTTGGGCAAGCACAAAACGACAAAAATAGTTAAACCGTGGGTTAAATAATCCCAACTAGTGGTCACATGTAATCGTCATCTGATATGACTACGATCACAGAGATTCACGTCAAATGACTGAAAAATTAAAGCTGAATTATTTTTTAGGGTTTTTTTACTGCGTGGGGAACATTTAATGCAAAACGTGAGCCAATTTCTGTGTGTTTTTAACCCCGGTCGGCCGGGAGGGTAAGAAAAAGGACAAGAGTAAAAAAATTAACAGCGGTAAAAAAGGTAAAAGTGTCGGTGGTTTTCACGTGGTGGTTTCTGGTTTTGTGGTTTGAAAACAGTGGTTTCTCGTGAGCCGACTTTGGGCCCCCGTGCACACCTGAGTATTCACGGGCGGGTAAAATGTACCGGTCATTGCCGGTAATAATAATAATTATATTTCTGTGATAAACTTTGAGATTGATGAGAATATCGGCCAGCCGCCTGTGTGTTGATAAAGTCAAGAGAGTTTTTAAGGAGGGATTTGGAAGATTTGGGGAGCCCCAAATTGCAATTTTTTTTTATGGGTCTGTGAAAAAATTGGCTCAGGACGTAGCAGATTTTCTCTTGTATCAGTACATGTTTTTTACAGCCAGTTTTGAGTTGAAGTAAGGGGCCCAGAGAGTTGCGTAGAGGTTTTGTTAATAAGATGCCCATTTGATCAAACATTTGTTTATGTGATAGGGTGTTTCCTGATCCATTGTTTAAGCCCATATCATCTGGTTTTTTAAGGGCTAGATCTAGGTTTTTCTAATAAGGCCTGTTTACTGTTTTGCAAGCTTTTTCTTTAGGATAGAGACCATATTGCCAATTCAAAGGATTGTAGGAAAAGGAAAATCTTTAAGTGTCTTGTAAGGTGATTAGATTTTGGAGATTACCCAGATTGTTGTTGTCCAGCTGGGTAGTTTGTGAACAAAGTCTAAAGTTTACATTTTTTTAATGGTGGTGATTTTGATTTTGATTTTGCCAGTGTCAAGAAATTGAAGTTTAAGGTAAGGGATTTCAGTTGCTTGGAGATTGGAGAGAAAAAAAGTATGTTTTTTTTTGTCAGCTAGGATGGAATTTTGGGAACTATTTGTAGGGTGTGTCAGCCAGGGAAATTGATGCTCAAAGTTTGAACTTTTGCTCCTGAACTAGGAAGGAAATTTCGTTATTGTTGTAGACTGTGTTTTGAGGGCCTTAGTGAGAATTTATGCTAAAAAATCAGTTTTTAATTGCTTAGGATGGAATTTCGGGTTCTGTGTTGTGAGAGCCTTAGTTTAAACTGGCACTAGAAACTTACCTTTCGTATTTTAGTTGCTCTTAAAATGGATTTTAGGATACTGTACTAGGCTGTATTTGGAGGTCCTTGCTGAAAATTGAAGCACAATAATTATAGTTTTTCTGGTTAGGATGGAATTTTGGGTCCTGCATGTTTGGTGCTAAACAAGAGGATTAGGATTTTAAGCTATGGGTTTGCAAGGTTGGGCTTTGTCTTATTGAATTAGAGTTGGAGTAGAGTTAAGTGAATTGATGGAATTGGGGGGCCAGGAGGAGGAGATCGGCATGCCAATCTCAGTAAACTATGGCCCCATACATGAGTCTTCCAAGCTGAAGATATTAACAAGTACAGGAGGCAATGGCACTACTGATGATCAGCAGCAGCAGCAAGGGACAGGGAGCAAGAAACCAGTGAGATATAGAGAATGCCAGAAGAATCATGCAGCAAGCATTGGAGGCCATGCCCTTGATGGGTGTGGGGAATTCATGCCCAGTGGAGAAGATGGGACTCTAGAGGCCTTGAAATGTGCAGCTTGCAACTGTCACAGGAATTTTCACAGAAGGGAAGTGGATGGGGAACAGCAACCACCTTGTTATTACTGTTACAGTGCTAGAAAGGATATTAACAGAAAGAGGCCACCTGGAGCTCCTTTACCACTGGTCCTTCCTCCTAGTCCTGGTGTCATGTCTAGGCCTTCTCAGATGATCATGGCCTTTGGTGGCCCTGGAGTAGTACCTAATGACAGTGATCAGGAGCATCATCATGATATGATGGGGGGCTCTATCCATGGATTTCAGGGAACCCCAATGCCAATGCCTATTATGAAGAAGAGGTTCAGAACCAAGTTCACACAGGAGCAGAAGGATAAAATGTGCAGCTTTGCAGAGAAGCTTGGTTGGAGGATCCAGAAGCATGATGAAGCTGCAGTCCAGCAATTCTGCATGGAATTGGGTATCAAGCGCCATGTACTCAAGGTGTGGATGCATAACAACAAGCACACACTAGGGAAAAAGTTGTGAGAAAAAAAAAAGATCCTTTTTTTTTCATGCTGCACACACTCTAGGATCAACATGATAGTTTGCATGAATGAAGCATGTCACATAACAGACTTGTTTCCATCTTCGTGCCATTGATCAGTACTCATTCCAATGTTTATTGCTCTCTCATGATCTCTAAAAATCGTAGTTTGCCCTAAGTTCAAAGACAGCCACTCCAATCAAATGAAATAGTTTTCAAGGATTACATCTAAGTGTTGTATAGTAAGTCCAGTCGATGTAGAAGTCTGAAAATTTTCTGTTGCTGTAATGTACTAGTGGGTTTGGACTAGGGCTCCACTTTCATCACTTACCCATTGTAGGCTACTTTATCTCATCCATGGCTCCGCATGCTTATCTTCTACCATATATGCAGGCTCGGGAGACTCATACTGGAGTTAAAGAAGAGTTATTAGTGTATTTTTCTTCTATTTATGTATGAGATTACTATTAAAATTTGCTGCCTTTGCAGCTTCAATTCAATCTTTAGTCCTATTAAAACCTACTTCCGTTTTCTGTACTTGAATTTCACTTAATTTCAATCATGCCATTTTAGCATTTAAGGGACATTATCATGGAATGCACATTTCGAAGCTATTATCTGTTATTTCAATACGTCTTGCTTGTATCTGCAGTTCTGTAGCAGGAAATTGTTTTAACTTATGAAAGTAGCCATTACAGTAACTTTTTGGCACATCCAAATGATAATTCCTGGAATTCAGTTCAGTACAAAACTTGCGAGCCTGCAGTTTCAATTTAACCTATGACAAATGATGTGACAGTGGTCATTGCAGTAGGTTTTCAGTGCATCAAAACATCTCTCAGGACATCAGTCCAGTGTAAAACTAGTAGGGGCAATGCATGATGTGATGGCTGCAAGAGTAGTTTAACGCAGTTGGGTAAAAGTTAATATTGTCTAGACTGTTGTGCATTTTGCATTTCAGTGTCAACAGAACTTGCAGAGCTGATCAGCATTGCTCATTCAGTGGGATTGTGTACAGCTATTAGTTAGGTAAGCTTGGCACATACTCTATAATCTAGCAGAGCACAACTTACTTATGTCCATTAGAGCCTTGCTCATCAGTCCAAGCTTAGTTCATATTCTTAACGAATGGATTATGGAATGTGATCCAAATGCAAAAATTCCAATACAACCAAATGTACAAACTGTAGAAACTTGATATCAATTTAGTTTCGAAATGGGTTAAGCTTCGTCCATATTCTTGACCTTTTGAATTGTGGAAACTCAATATCATTAATAGTTATGAAATGGGTTAACCTGAAATGTACACTACAACAGTACAAGCTACAATCACAGCCTTGCCACACGACAACTGGAGTTATGGGCAACCTTGCTGACCAGTCTTATTAAGTTTGGCCTTTATAATTTAATAGTAAGATCAAGGTCTGGACATCCAAATGCAATTTAAAATGTCTTTGAATGGAGTGTTTTCATGCTGACCTACAACTATAACTGCATGTATTTATTATTGATTCTGTCTAACTGATTTTGAATTTTCTAATAGTATAAAAGGATTGTTGTAACGACAATTGGATTCATTTAATGAAAACAGATCTGATTCATTTGTCCACTCTCCATGATTTTTTGCACTGCCCACATTCATCCTTGATTTACACGTTTTCAGCTGACTTTGTTTCCCTACTATTCCCGATTCTTCGTTGTAAAGAGAAACCAATTATATATTATATTATTGATTCTTCTCTGTAAAGAGAAATCAAATCATATATGGATGATATCTGTGAATCTGAAAGCTCGATTCATTGAGTGAATTATAAGACACTCAAATTCTATTGTAAATGAATTTAATCCCTGTAGGTTGCTGAAGGCCTGCTTTTTTTAATAAAAGCTGTTGCTTTTTTGGGGGTAGTATATTATTATAATCTGAATTCTCTGCACCATAGTCACTACTTTTTAATGTACTTAAACCATTATGATACTCTCGCTTGCAGATCCTATAACTTCAATGCTTTCACCATAATCTGATACACGGCAATTTGTTCAGATCAATAAATCACCATTATCATTACTTTCAGAAGAATTTCTTCATAATTTTCCTTTCATCATCACGATAAGTCAGATATAGCTTATCTATTTACATCATTGCTATCACTTTTGCAATTTCATCTGATTAGACCTACCTGTACTGATAAAAAATTCATCATAACATCGATCAAATGTGATCAGAACTTGTTTTCACTCGATTTTCTTCATGGGTTTTAAGTTTTAACATCTCATTTCCTTCATGATCATCGAATTCAGTACAAATGCTTGATAAGGCTAATGCAAATGCAGTATATGGATCAGAATGACTTGAAAAAAGCTGAAGTGAAGCAATATACACGTTACCCATTTTATTAGTCTTAGAAGTGAAGAAATGTTCACGCTAGGTTTTGTAAAAAAGCAGAAAGTTGACGAGTATTGAACCCTAGAATAGAAGTTTCTATTATTATATTGCTTTTCACAATAAAAATACCATGTTTTATTAGTCTATTGAATGTTTTCTAGTGGCCAGATAGCTATTCAAATCCCTAATACTTAGAAAATGAACATGTAATGAATATTGTAACTGCAAGTTTATGCATTGGCTTACACCATATCCATGAAACTACAAAAACAGGTATTATCAGTATTTATTATGAGAGTTAATCCTAATTTTACGTGGTGGAAAGAATCTTATGCTACAACATATGATCCTAATCTCTCTTTTGTAGCTTTCAGAATGGGAAGGATGGCATCTAGGCTTATTATGGGAAGAATCCGAATACAAGACTAGTTTCAATGGGATTCATCACTTTTCTCTTCTGAAGCGTCTCCACTACAATAGATGGTGTAGATTAAAAGAAGTCTTTATTATTATTCCCTTGATACAAACTAGATAAGTAGTAAGTACTCCAGCTGTTTCTATCCTTCACTTTTTCCTTTTTTTGGTTGGCCAAGTTTGTGTTAAAAGAGTGGAGTAGAGTAACAAAAACGTGTTCTAAACATTTGATGCAAATGAGAGCCTTGAGTTGTACCCATGAGATTTACAAGTTTTTTCTCCATCCATGTAGTTAAAATTGCCCACACTTAGAGGTCTATGCCGAGAATTAGAGATCTACTTTAAAGAGTTGGGCTCTCTTTCAAATTTGTATATTCTCTCTACGACTACTAATAAAAACTTAGAGTTTATGATGTTAGTCTCTATTAATAAAATAGCATAAGTTTCACTTGAACGAGGATGGTTTTTTTTGTTTTTTTTTAAAAACTTGCATCTTCTATGGGATGCTTTTGAGACTTGGAGATTTGGGAAAACATCTTCTATAACACTGGCACTTTTGTTGTTTTTATTATATACATTGTTAAGTTGCTTGCTATATGGCACATGTCATTGCATATTGACTGTAACCTTTAGCTTTGCAAAAACTAGTTTCTCTTTCATGGGACACTCACATAGAGTTTATATTACAAAACTTGCCTTGAAGATTTCATCTTATCTCAATTTGTACATCAAGACCATCACGCCCCACTCCACCCCATTGCACCCTAGCCCACCCCTTCTCCACCGCCATACCTCTACTATCTCCTTGCCATCCCCAAATTTAGGCCCTTAGTCCCCTCCTCCTTGAAACTCGTCCACGTGTCCCCAAGTCCTCCCATCAAGAAATTTTGGTGAACTATGCTTGAAACCTTTTCTATTCTTTACATTTAGATATGCAATTTCATGTTTATGATGTTGGCATCTATTAATAAATACCAAAAGTTTCACTTAAAACCTTTGATATTCTTTACATTTAGACATACAATTTACGAAGTTAGTGTTTATTAATAGAGTACCAAAAGTTGGTGTCTATTAGAATATCAAAAGCTTCCCTTAAAACCTTCGATATTCTTTACACTTCCTTAAACATGCAATTTATAAAGTTGGTGTTTATTAATAGAGTACCAAAAGCTTCACTTAAAAGGACACAAGTTTTGAGTTTTTGCCGATTTATGCTTTTTAAGATTAATAGTTATTATACTAGGTTATTTTCTATGTTTAAATGAAATGTTATTTTTAATATAATATTTTGGCATTTGAAATGGATTTATTTTGAGTGTATATGTGGTGAGAATGATAATTTTAATTAATTTTTATTTAGGTTTTAGACTCTGAGTTTTTATTGAAGACATGAGCTCGATATGATAGAGAGTTCTATGATGTCAAATATGGTGGCTTCTTGTATTAGTTTTCCAAAAAAGTAGAACTATGATGTCATTATGAAGACCAAAAGGGAAGCAAACCCACATATCTTACTCAATCTTCAAACTTTAAAATTATGTCATTTATAGAGGAATCCAAAGATTTGTATTAACCATTAGGCTTAGCAACAAATGTTGTTATAGTCTATTTTGGTGTTGATGTTAATGTCTTGGTTGCTAGACAATTAGGCCCCAAATCCCTAGTGTGGTTGGGCTTGTCACTCCTATAATGCGTAGTAGACTAGTTTCTCATTTCAACTAAAATATTTATTGTAGGCCAAATGATAGATGTATCTTATAGACAGGATGGATGCAAAGATATCTTGATCATTATGGCTCCAAAGCCTTTGTAAAGAGTGTCTATTGAATTCATTTTACATGGTTCCTAGGCTTGTCATGATACTTCATTTAGGGCATCATCTTGTAACAATTTCAAGACAAGAATTGCTAAAAAAGAAAGAGAAATACTCTAGTATATGTTTTATTCATAAGTTTAATTCCTTTTGGTCTAGTCAAATAGATATAAATATATCATTTAGTGTACAAGGATTATTTATTCTATTTTTCAAATATGTAGATAATCATGATTTGATCTTAGATAAGGCTCCTTGGCTTTTGTATTTTCCATCTTTCAACCCAATTATAGAGGATTTTTAAGTAATGTTGATATAGGTTAGTTCTCCTAATTCTCCCCTTCGATTTAGAAATTATTTTCAAGCTAGAAATTATGCATTGGGTTATAGTGATCAACCTAGCTACTAATAGTCTAGTCCATTCTATAATAGCTTGAACCCAAGTAGAATTGATATTTTGAAAGGGCCACTTCAAGAAGTTTGGTTCAAGGTTGAGAAGATTGTCTAGAAATAAGTGTTGGACTACAAAAATATCCCTTTCATTTGTTGCAAGTGCTATCAGATGGGTCACATTGCTACAAAATGTTAAGATATAAGCCCTTTGCTTCTAAAGAATCCACATAGTGGATTGGAGTGTGCTTATATCGTCATTTAATGATTAAGCATATGTACCTTGAATCTCATGATAGTTCAAGTAACATTGTCCTTTTTCATCTCCTAATAAAAAGTAAGGCAACACTCCCTCTTTAAAAAACTAAACATTTAACCCTAAGAGGGATTGGTTTTTCCTTAATGTCAACCAAAAAATATGGTGGAAGGCGATTCATTGATGTAGGTTAAGATCTTACTAGAAACTAATGAAGGATAATGCATTACATGTATCAAAGATTGTGTATTTAATATTTTAAGTTAACTTCATAGAATTCGTTACTATAATTTCTCAAGTGAGTAAATCTGTAAAAATTCCCCATTCAAAATATTCTAAAATTTATCTAGTTAATATGTCTTCTTCTAAATCTCTAGCTAGAGATTTAAAATTAGTAGCTTCATCCATCCCTATATTATGACCTTTTAAAGTAGGTAAGTCTCCTTAGCCCTTGAAATTGATTCATGTTGAGGAATGTGGTATATGAATTTATTCTAAATCAAATTAATCAGTTATTTTTTGCTTCATTGAATTCTAAAGAGTATGAGGAAAAGGATGACACTATGAACTAGATACATGTGCATGATAGGAAATTATCCCTAAGAAAAATTCATTGAGGCATATAATTCTTAGATTCCATCATAAAATGGTTGAAAAGCCTTTTTTTGGGTGCCCTTTTTACATGCTATGACAATATGTCATTTTGTATGTGATGATAGGAGTTTTATGTTAGGAATGAATGCTAAAGTGTTTGGCACCCATTCTGTAGTAGTTATTGTTGCATTCATGACTATGATTGTCATTGATGTCAACACAGTGTTTTATCGAAGACTTGCAAAGAAGCAGACTGTGTTTTGATTAGCGTATGTGGTATATTGTAGTTGGAGCTATGCGATATTGAGGATATACTCTTTGATATGTTATATGTCTATGGTTAAGAGCACAGATAGTAATTCTTTTATTCATGAAAGTTATGAGCATTTTGGTGGAAGTAGTATTCAAGTAGTGTTCCTGAGTAGCGGTTTTTGGAAATTGGATGATATCTCCTAATCGGGATGGAATCTGGCTTTACGTAGTTAAAGGGAAGTTAGAGACACATTGATAGTGATGTGGATGACAGTGCAAACTTTGAAGTCACACGAGTGAAGATTTATTGTATTTGGAAGCCGACAGTTTTATGTATTTTTGGTGTAGCGTGTGGAAACTTTTATTTTGTAATTGTGTGCTGACTCATTTGTAATTATTTGAGTGTGGTATAAAGGAAGGAATGTTTTTCTTTGTTGTAGTGGTGATGTGTGATGCGGTATGCATGAAGTGAAGAAAAGAGCTAAGTATGAGAGTGAAATTATGAAGGAAGACATGCAAAGTACAGAGATCTAAAATTGAGATCTGATGTAGCAGTGAGTGCGGTTTGGCACAGTCAGAGAAGAGGTAACATATTATTCTATTGAATAATGCAAATATTATTTGGACAATGAGTTTAGTGATCTTACCCTGAAGCTGTTTGGGTAGTGGGTCTTTCTGTCTTCCATAACTCTTAATAGGGTTAGAATCTTTTAATAGGGATTCAAAATCTCCTAACAGGGATTTATATGTACTGAATGTATTTCATAAGACTCCTAATAGAGTCCATCCTTTCACAAGGAATATTCATATTAGTGCATCTTTTGTGGGCATCATTCCCACCGAGGTTTACTCTTTGATCAAGAGGTTCCCTAGTCAACATATCTTGTGTTATTGTGTTATTATGTAATTGTGTATGAATATCTTTCTATGGTTGGTAATTATTTTGCTTATATGCTTTAATGTTGTTGAAGATGATAAAAGTTATAATTATCTGATAACTAATTCACCCCCCCCCCCCCCCCCTCTTAGTTATCTTGGTGGACTTTACTTTCTAACAATTGGTATCAGAGCGATAGGTCCTTGAAAGAAAAGTTTAACAGCTTAAGGAGATCCATGGCGAATTTCAGGAAAGAAAGCCTTAAATTTGATGGAGTAAATTTTGACAACTGGAAAGAAAAGATGAAGACACATCTACTATGTTTAGGACTAGGTTATTGGTTGACTACAAAGAATGATAAGACTATCATTGAAGAAGATGATCTTGAGACATGCTCTAATGATGAGAGAGATCTATTCATGTGTAACATACTTGCAAAAGAAGCACTTTTGATAGCACTTCTAGAGAATGAATATAGTTAGGTAAAATGTTTGAAAAAGTCTCATGAAATTTGGAAAGCTTTGCACTCTACTTTTGAAGGTGATGAACATGCAAAAAGAGTTGGATTACATAATTGGATATGTGCATTTGAAGATATAAGAATGTTGGAAGATGAATCTGTTAGAAGCTATATTGGTAGAATGTCAAAAATTGTTGCAAGGATAAAATCTTGTGGAGGAACAAAGACAGAGAATGAAGTGATATGGAAAATTCTGAGGACATTGACTCTTATATTTAAGGAGACAACACAGATGATTGAACAAGTTATACCTTGTACTATGAACTTTACAAGAGAGACTCTTCTTGGAAGATTGGAAGCACCAGAGATGAACCTGAGGTTATTGGGAGACTTACTTAGAATGGAGACAACATTCAGTGCTCTTAGTATTTGCCCTACATTGTCAAGAAGCATCAGTGTGAGTGGAGATTATGCTGGGAGTAGCAGATCTAGAAATGAAGAAGACAAGAATATTGAAGAAGGTATTGCCTTGCTTGTGAAAAGAGAACCAGATGGTAATAAATTTTTTAAATGTTGGACTTGTCAAGAATATGGTCATTTTGCATCTAAATGTCCTAAGAGAGTTAAGAAGTATAGAAATAATTTCAAGCCTAGAAGATCTAAGGAATGTTATTATGCTAATGATGAAGACCTTGAAGCTAGTATTGAAAGAACTTTAAGTGAAAGTGATACTGAGAATAATGATGAAATATGATTTGTAGCAATTAAAGAAGAAAATTTTGAAACTAATGTTAAGGAAGAAAAAGCCTTAGTTTTCAAAGTTGAAAAGAAAGCTGATTGGATTATAGACAGTGGTTGTTCACATCATATGACTGGAGATATAAAAATGTTCATAAAGTTTAACAATTATGATGGAGGAGTTGTTAGAGTTGGTAACAATGCACCTTATTTGATTAAAGGTATAGGATCTATTACTCTTGATGGAAAGACTAATATTGATGATGTTTACTTTGTGGATGGATTGAAACATTATCTTTTGAGTGTTGGACAGTTAGTTGATAAGGGATATCAAGTTTGGTTTACTGAGAAAACTTGTGTGATAAAGGATAAAGATGAAAATATGATTGGAACTGGATCTAGAACCAGAGGTAATGTATTTTAGTTGAATCCTACTGAGATGACATGTTTGATTACTAAGATTGATGACGGTTGGTTATGACATAGAAGGTTTTGTCATATAAACTTTGATAATATTGTGAAAGTGAGTACTACACTTGCAGTAAGGGATTTGCCTAAAATTATGAAGCCTACTAACATGATTTGCAAAGAATGTGTGATGGCTAAGCAGAAGAGAAGTTCATTTCCTAGTAAGAAGTTCACATCGGCAGAGAAGTTGGAGATTGTTCATACAGACTTGAGCGGTCCTACCAGGACTAGAGGATTCTATGGAGAAAGGTATTTTATGATTCTTGTTGATGATTTTACAAGAATGATGTGGATTGCATTCCTGAAAGAAAAATCTGAAGCATTTGATAAGTTTAAGATCATTAAGAACAAAGTTGAGAATGAATTTGGAATGAAGATTAAATGTTTGAGATCTGATAGAGGTGGTGAATTTACTTCTAGAGAGTTTAACACTTTTTGTGAAGTGAATGGTATTAAGAGACAGTTTTCAGCCCCTAGAACACCTGAACAAAATGGTATTGCAGAAAGAAGAAATAGATCAGTGACTGAAGCAGCAAGAGCTATGTTATTTGAGAATGATTTAGCAAAGACATTTTGGAGAGAAGCAGTGAATACAACATTATATACAATGAACATAGTACAAATCAAAGCATATACATAAAAGACCCCTTATGAATTATGGTTTGGACATGCACCCTCAGTTAAGTATTTTAGAATTTTTGGAAGCAAATGTTATATAAAAAGAGATGATGATATTGGAAAGTTTGATCCTATAAGTGATGAAGGTATTTTTCTTGGATATTCTTTGAAGAACAAAGCATATAGATGTTACAATAAGAGAACTAAAACTATTGTTGAGAGCGCAAATGTTAATGTTGATGAAAAGTTCAAAATTCAGGAAAGAATGCTTGATTATGAATCTGATGAAGAAGCTCATCCTAAGCCTAACACTAAAACTACTGAATTATTCTATGAGACAGACAGTGAATTGTTGAATGAGAGTAATGTTGAAGAAACTAGAGAGGAATCTAGAGAAGAATCTATAGTTGAAGCAAGATCTGAGACTATGACACCGAATAGGTATTTATCAAGACATCATCCTATTGAACAAGTTATTGGAAGTTTGGACAGAGGAGTTCTGACTCAGAATAAGGTACATTTATGTTTGATTTCTCAAATTGAACCTAAATCTACTAGTGAAGCTTGTGAAGATGAACATTGGATTAATGCTATGAGAGAAGAACTAGATCAGATAGAAAAGAACAAGACATGGGAATTGGTCTCTAGACCTAAAGACAAGAATGTAATTGGAACTAAATGGGTATTCAGAAACAAGATGAATGAACAAGGAGAAGTTGTAAGAAACAAAGAAAGATTGGTATGTAAGGGATACTCACAACAAGAAGAAATTGACTATGAAGAAACTTTTGCACTAGTAGCAAGAATTGAAGTAGTAAGAATGTTTTTGGCCTATGCAGCTTTTAAGAAATTCAAAGTGTATCAGATGGATGTGAAGTTAGCATTTCTGAATGGAGAATTGGAAGAAGAAGTCGACATTGAGCAGCCTGAAGGTTTTCCTTTGACTCAAGAAGGAGACATGGTATGTAAACTGAAGAAAGCATTATATGGACTAAAGCAAGCACCTAGAACTTGGTATGCAAGACTGTATAAGTATTTGTTAAAGTTGGGATTTGCTAAAGGAACAACTGATAGCAATTTATACACAAAAGAAATTGAAAATGGTTTGTTGATTATAGTTATTTTTGTTGATGACATTATTTTTGGAGGAGAAGATGAAGCTAGTGACAAATTTGCTAATGAAATGAAGACTAAATTTGAAATGAGTATGATTGGTGAGATGAAATACTTTTTGGGATTATAGATAACACAAAATAATGATGATATCTTTGTAAGCCAGACAAAGTACTTGAATGATTTGCTGAAAAGATTTGGAATGGAGGACTATAAACCAGTTGGAACACCTATGGTAACCGGACATAAGTTATCTATCACAGATGAAACATCGGCAGTTGAGCAGAAGAAATACAGATCCATGATTGGAGGATTGCAGTATTTGACACACACAAGACCAGATATAGCACATTCAGTTGGAATTGTAGCAAGATTTCAAGCTGAACCTAGAGAATCACATTATGCAGTAGTAAAGAGGATATTGAGATATTTAAGAGGCACAATAGACTATGGATTGTGGTATGAAAAATATGATGATTTTACCATATGTGCATATACAAATGCTGATTGGGGAGGTAGTGTTGATGATAAGAAAAGCACCAGTGGAGGAGCATTTTTCCTTGGAGGAAGATTAGTTTCTTGGCTAAGCAAGAAGTAGAATTGTATTTCACAGAGCACAACAGAAGCAGAGTATGTAGCAGCAACAACAAATTGTAACGAGATAATTTGGATGAAGCAGATGTTGAAGGATATTGCATTTAAATTTGTTGAACCTATTGTTATACATTGTGGGGTATGTGCAAGATCATGAGGGGCCAAAAAGTGGCGATGTAAGTTCAAAACTTTGACAATGTAGTTGACGACTTTTTTTTCACCTGAATTTGATAAAATGAAAAGGGTATCTTAAGGAGATTATCAGCTTTCTATCGATATAATTGCTGTCAAATTTTGAATTCGGTAAGTAATTATTAGTTATTTTCTAATTGAGCTACCTCTAAAGTGCTGATGTATATACTGATTGAAAAATGACTATAACTTTCAGATGGTATAACATTTTTAAAATCCGAAAAATGCGTCACATTCTATGCTTCGCCTACTATAAGAAATTTTTTTGTTTTTGAATTTTGTAAAGTTTTGAATGAGTTAAGGTGGTCAGACACGAGAGTTTTTTTATTCTGAAAATGTTGTAGCAAAAAATTCATAATTAATTATTTTTTTAGAATAAAATTACAAAAAAATATGCGTCACATCCGGGCATGAGTCTACTACTTATATATAAAATCTTATAATAAAATATTATCATTTGATTATGATTAAGGTGGTCAGACATACATCTACTTATTATTTTTTTCCTAAAATTTTTGTACCACTGCATTGAAATCTATACTTCTCACCAATCATACTAACTTTTTCTCAAAAAGGCCTAGTAGTTTAGAAACTACATTCAATTTTCTATAGATTCTATTCTTACAACTTTTTGATATTAGGTTCATAGCTAGTTGAAATTTTCACGTCAAGTTGACTAACCCTGATTTGCTGATTTTTCATTGTCACTTAAGGGCATAGTTTGGCCCCTCATGATCTTACACATACCCTGTGACAACACCAGTATAGTCAGTATGTCTAAGAATCCTGTACTACATTCTAAGACAAAACATATAGAGATCAAGTATCATGTTGTAAGAGAGAAAGTTGCTGAGAAAGAAGTCAGACTGGAGTATATAAGCACAAAGGAACAGATAGCAGACATATTTACAAAACCTTTGCCTAAGGATACATTTCAGTATCTGAGAGGTATGCTTGGGGTTATGCCCTAGCCTACTTTTGAGTAGTGATGTAGTTGGTTGCATCCATCCAATAATTTATGAGCCCTATCTTTCTTCTGGACTGGATGGTGGTACTTCCTCTATGGGGGAGTATGTGTATCAGAGCTGAGTCATGAGGACTCTAGTAAATGTATTTTTCTTCTGAATAGTGTCTTTTGACATTGAGTTGTTTTTGACATAGTGATGAAATTTCTGTCATTGATGTCAATGGGGGAGAAGTATGCATGAAAAACAATATGAGAGAACTGAACAAGATAACGAAACAAGATTTGATTGATGAAGAGGATTTGAAGAAGTAGTGTTGCAATATTGGATTTTTGGAACATTGGATGTTTTTCATCTATGTTGCCATCAATGCCAATGGGGGAGATTGTTAGGAATGAATGCTAAAGTTTTTGGCACCCATTCTATAGCAGTTGTTGTTGCATTCATGACTATGATTGTCATTGATGTCAACACAGTGTTTTACCGAAGACTTGCAAAGAAGCAGATAATGTTTTGATTAGCACACGTGGTATATTGCAATTGGAGCTATGCGACATTGAGGATATACTCTTTGATATGTTATATGTCTATGGTTAAGAGCACATATAGTAATTCTTTTATTCATGAAAGTTATGAGCATTTTGGTGGAAGCAGTATTCAGGTAGTGTTCCTGAGTAGCAGTTTTTGGAAATTAGATGATATCTCCTAATCAAGATGGAATCTGGCTTTGCACAGTTAAAGGGAAGTTAGAGACACATTGATAGTGACGTGGATGATAGCGCAAACTTTGAAGTCACACGAGTGAAGATTTATTGTATTTGGAAGCCGACAGTTTTATGTATTTTTGGTGTAGTGTGTGGAAACTTTTATTTTGTAATTGTGTGCCGACTCATTTGTAATTATTTGAGTGTGGTATAAAGGAAGGAATTTTTTTCCTTGTTGTAGTGGTGATGTGTGATGCGGCATGCATGAAGTGAAGAAAAGAGCTAAGTATGAGAGCGAAATTGTGAAGGAAGACATGCGAAGTACAGAGATCTGAAATTGAGATATGATGTAGCAGTGAGTGTGGTTTGGCACAGTCAGAGAAGAGGTAACATATTATTCTATTGAATAATGAAAAGATTATTTGGACAGTGAGTTCAGTGATCTTACCCTGAAGCTGTTTGGGCAGTGGGTCCTTCTATCTTCCATAACTCTTAACAGGGTTAGAATCTTTTAACAGGGATTCAAAATCTCCTAACATGGATTTATATGTACTGAATGTATTTCATAAGACTCCTAATAGAATCCATCCTTTCACAAAGAATATTCATATTAGTGCATCTTTTGTGGGCATCATTCCCACCTGGGTTTACTCTTTGATCAAGAGGTTCCCTAGTCAACATATCTTGTGTTATTGTGTAATTGTGTATGAATATCTTTCCATGGTTGGTAATTATTTTGGTGATATGGTTTAATGTTTTTGAAGATGATAAAAGTTATAATTATCTGATAACTGATTCACCCCCCCCTCTTAGTTATCTTGGTGGACTTTACTTTCTAACATTTTACACTTTTATCAAGGTTATATTTGATTTTATTTTTGGAGCTCCCTTATAGAGCCCTCATATTTTATTTAAAGGAAAGTTAGTGTGCCATTGGATCAAAGGTATGTTGGTGTAAAATATGACTTGTTATCAAAGAGAAATTGAGGTTATAGATGAAGAATGAACATGTATGAACACCTCCTAAGTTTAATGCATATTGCCACACATATTCATATACCCTAAAATGGATCATAATGAACCCTTCCATCTATTGATGAAATATGTGATAATGTTATTTTGAATGCCTTACCTTGGAAAGGAACATATTATCAAAGAATCATGCATACTATGAGTTTGAAACATACAATAAGAATATTCTAAGAACACATTTGTTAATATTTTGCATTATGTTGTCATTGACATGTCAAACTTGTTGGTAAGAGGAACTAGTTAGTTGTCCTTGTTGGTGTTTCCATCAATGACAACGGGGGATATTGTTAACAATTTGAGTTCAATGTTTGTCATTGATGCCAACTTGATGTGAGTGACTAGCTACTTGATGTGTAGTGATCCAAAAATGAATGTTCATATGTTGTTATGATGTCTAGTGATGATATTTAGTGCTCATATGTGGTGTTTTTGGAAGATGATAGTAGTGGAAATTTGAATATGCAAGAAAGAGTATATGAAGTCCTTAAGGGAGAATGATCTACATTCCTCCACATCTAAAGATGATGAATTTTGGTTTTGGATTTAATGTCTATGCTATATGGATGTTACACTTATTCTTTTAGGTCCTCAATAGTTTAGATAATGAAGTTAGTGTTTAGAGTTTGTTGACAGTCAAGTTGTATGTCAGGACTGGTCCAAAGAATGCTCCACATTGTTCTGCAATGCTACTTCAAGTGTTGCACATTGGTAGACATACTCATAAGGTTTGTGCAGTGTTCTAGTTCAAAATTCAAGTGTTGGTTTTCTTTGCAAGTGAAGTTATGGTGTTCTATTGTTTGACATTGTTGTATGTCAATGAAATTAAATTTCCACAATCCATTATAATTCAAAATATCAACTTCTAATTTTGATTGTGTAATTATTTTTAGCATCAACATTTCAGATCACACTCTATGATCCATCATTAGGATGAGAGAGAGTGCATGATATGTGAAAAGTGCTTAGATATCTTGCACTCTCTTTCATCTTGATGATGGATCATAGAGTGTGATCTAAAACATTGGTGCTAAAAATACTTACACAATCAAAATTGAGAGCTAATATTTTGAATTGTTGCATGTTGGCCTATGGCCCACTCAATTGGTTTTATTAATTGAATTATGTTATTTCAATCTAGATATGTATTGGAAGTTGAGTTAGGAGGATGTTATGGGTCTTACCATGGTGTGTGAAGATCCACATTAAATTACTTGCTTTGGAGAATGTTTTCGGGTTGGCTGGTTAATGTGCTTTATTGTTTATCTACACATTACGTTGGATACATAATTTGCGGGTTGTTGTGTTATACATACTTTGTTGGAAATTGATTTTAGGAAGATGTGTTGTGATGTATTTGGGTTCCCTTTGTCTCTTGGAGTGAAATATATTTAGCAATGTTTGTCATGGTGGCCAATTAAATAATATTTATTTTGTATGTGGCTGACCAAGTTGATGGTTTTAGTGATTAAGTTGATGTGTGTGTGTGTGTGTGAAAATGTTTGATTCATGTTGTGGATTGAGTTTTAATGATATGGAAGTAAAAATGGTGAAGCATAAATGTGAATACCAGTTTTTGGTGAACTTTGATGATAATATATCTTTTGGTATGGAAAAGTATCAAGGTGAAAAATGTGTGAGTTGTGTTTTCCATGAAGTTAGTCACTTGACATAGTGTTTGAGAATAGTTTCATAACCGAGATATCTTATTCATTTCAATTCATCATATCTTTGTGCCTTCTAGAAGACAACGCGTCCTTTTGGAAACTTGTGCATATCTATATCTTGTCTTGAAGTAGCGCACTTCAATCTACAAGTCCCTTTGCATCTTTCCCTGAGATCAGGTATCTCATCATTGCAAGTCTATTATACATATCGTTCCTTTATGTTGTGTGCCTTAGACTACAAGTCCAAATTAGGAGTAGTGAGATTCCTCGCCCTTGAGCCTAAAATAATTTATTCAGTTATTCATGTAGTAAGTTTGATTCTCACCATGATTTTTTCCACATTGGATTTTCCATGTAAAAATAAAGTGTCCATGTGCTTGGTGCTTATTTATTTACCTTTCATTTATAGTTAATTGGTTGAAGTTAAATTAACAAAAGTTTTTGATTAAAAAAAGTTTAAGGAGTTTATCAAGATTGATTCACCCCTCCTTTTCTTAGCCTTGTGGTGTGTTCAACAATATTAACATGCTTGTAATGTAAGTATTTTATCATCATACCTAAGATTAGTTACTAAAATGATTAATTTTAGACACTCATCTTACTTAATAGGTAGGAGTGGTGGTTGGTTGAAACTTATCAACACATAAGGAAAATATGTTACTATCTTATGTGATGGGGAGAGATCACCTAAATTATACAATTTGTGATTATTAATGTTATTGATCTAAGAAATTGATATCTCATGAATTGAGAGTTTTTTTGATGGACATGTTCATAACACCATGCACTATTCTAATTGTATTTCTCCATTTGAAAATAATGATGGTTCTTAGTGCACCATTATAGAGTCAATGAAACTATTCATAATTTTTTTCTAATATGCACCAATTAGCTTGATCTATGTATTAAATAATTTTTATAATAAAAATGAGTTAGTGACTATCTTAATTCTTTTTCCATTATTATACCTTTCTAAACAAGGTTTATGTTCTCCAAATCTAGGATTTTTTGGATGTGTGAGTACTTAGGGTTGGACTTGAGATGTTGTGCATGGATTTTGTGCGATGTGTCTCATGCATAGTTGTATTTTAATTTGAGTTTTCTTTTACCATGAGGGAGGCTTATTTTTTTGTTTCAAGGATCATTGAAGATGTATTTTTGGAGCCACAAGGTGGCATATATGTTATTACTAATTTGGAAGTGATGAAGTATTGTTTATATTGTGACATTCCTTATAATTATGTAGTCGACATGGAAAAAAAATTAATCATGTAAAGTGTTAAGTAGGTGTGTTGTAGAACCATTTCTATATTTTCTAATAAAATTTATCCTAAATCAAAAGCCTAGTAATGACATTCATTTTGATGATATATAAAAGATAATAGTGCACATGTTTTATTGACTAGAAACTAAGATATGTATGGAATGAAAGTTACATGCAATAGAGTTGTGAACGTCCATCACAAGGATGTTGGATGCAATGAGAATTTAATTTAAACCTTAGGAGTATAATTTAATGTACATGTTAGAGATGTGCCTAAATATTCTATTTAAAAATTTTTCTTGGGAATGTATTTAGAGGTAAAATTTGGTTGATTTTTTCATTTGTATATTTAATGTCCTTACTATTTTCCAAAATTTGTTCATGAATTCAAGATCAAATACATTAAGTGAATTCCCAAGCATTAAAATTGATAAATACAATATGAAAGAAGGTTCTAGTTGCATTCACTACAATAATATCCTTATTGCATGCAACCACATGATGACTTATTTTCAAATGAGATCCACATTTAAATGTAATCAATAATTTAACTACTTTGTGGATTAAAATTTGAGAAGAAATATATATTCGGGTATGTGCAAGATCATGGTATGCCAAAAAGTGGTGATGTGAAAGAGAAGTCTTGATTGATAGACTCTTTAAAAAACAACTATAACTTTCAAATAATATAACATTTTTAAAATTTAAAATATACATCACATTCTATGCTTGACCTAATACAATAATAATAAATAATTCTTTCAATTTGATGAAGTTTAGACTAAGTTAAGGTGGTCAAACATGGGAGTTTTTATATTCAAAAAAATTTGTAGCAGAAAAATCATAACTAATTATTTACTTGAATACACACACACACACACACACACACACACACACACACACACATATATCTACATATATATACATATACATACATACATATACATATACATATATATATATATATATATATATATATATATATATATATATATATATATATATATATATATATATGTGTGTGTGTGTGTGTGTGTGTGTGTGTGTGTGTGTGTGTGTGTGTGTGTGTGTGTGTGCACACACACACACATATATACATCACATCCAGAAATGAGTCTGATACTTTTATGTAGAATCTTATAAAAAAATATTATCATTTGATTTTGTTTAATGTGGTCAAACATACACCTACTTGTTATCTTTCTAGTCTTGATTGATAGACTTATTGAAAAATATCTATGAATTTCAAATTATATATCATTTTTGATGTCCAAAATATGTGTCACATTCTATGCTTTCCTACTACAAGAAAAATACAAAAAAAAATTAATTTAATAAAATTTAGACTAAGTTAACGTGGTCAAACACGAGAGTTTTTGTATTATGGAAAAGTTGTAGAAGAAAAATCATAATTAATTATTTACTTGGAAAAAAATTACAAAAAAATATGTGTCACATCTGGACATAAGTCTACTAATTATATCTAGAATCTTGTAAAAAAAAATTCTCATTTAATTGTGTTTAAGGTGGTCAGACATACACCTACTTCTTATTTTTTTCTTAAAATTTTCGTACTACTACATTGAAATTAAAAATTTTCAACATATAGAATAATTATTTTTCAAAAAAAGCCTAGTTTCTTAGAAACTAAATTCAATTTTCTACAGAATATATTCTTACATATTTTTTATATAATATTTATAACTTGTTAAAACATTTATGTCGACTTTCCTAAACCTGATTTTCTGAATTTTCATTGCCACTTAAGGGCCTAGTTTGGCATACCATGATCCTGCACATACCTATTCATAGATACAAAATTACTTGTAACTTAGGCATATACATACTAAGGTTAGGATATAACCAACATTATCCTTGTGAAAAAAGATATAAAGTCTCAATGGATCATTCATTTTTAGAGAATAAATATTAATTATATTAACCTTTCATTTTTTTTAAAACTTATTAACAATTTTTTTGAAATCAATAGAAATTTGTAGAAACTCATTTCAAAATATACATTTATTCAAACAAATAAAATAATTTCATTGGTGAACTATATTGATATTAAAACAAATGCCATCAAAATATTATGCTCGTATTAAGAAAAATACTAGTGGTAAATTAAACTTTCGTTCAAACAAATAAATAAGGTGAGCAACAAATGATATAAATATTGAAAAATATAAATTAACTAATTGGTGAATACACAAGTAAGTTTTTAAGAAACTATAACATGGATGAAAAAAATATCAAATGATAAATGAGAATGAATAAGCTACTTGGTGAATTTATAAGTTGAAATAGATTTACATATACATCATTGGATGATGTTGAACAAGTCAACTAAATGAGGAGGGGGGGGGGGGGGGGGAGGGGGGGTTGAATCAATTATTCCAAAACACTTTTCATAAACATAATTAATTAGATACAACCTTAAACTATTCAGATAATTAAAATAGTTAAGAACTTGAAAGTACACAAACAACAAACACTGTAACACCGAAATTAACATGGAAACCCAAGATAGGAAAAACCATGAAGAAAATAATTATCATCAATAAAGCACTGGTTAAGGTGATTTTTACCAGTGCTCATTGCCAGTTGGGATAACTACCCTGGTACAAAAATATTTATTACAAACATGTCTTATAGATAACATGTGAATTGATTAAGTTGCATCTGTATATGCATGAAATAGTTCCAGCTAGTAGCATAAATACAACCAATTGCAACAGATCTAGTTAGAGATCTTCGAGCAGCACACACCAAACTTTTGCAAAACTTGAATGCAAGCCTTCTCTCTATTTTCACAATAACCCTTCGCACTTACATATATACATATACATATACATATGCACACACACACACACACACACACACACATATATGATGAAACAAATACATATGTTGACTTAGAAAAAAAATATTTCAGCTTGAATACAAAAATATATTTCAATATAGTTCAACATGCTAGCACTATACCTAAAAGATAGGTCATACATATAAGAACTTCATACCATGCTACCATATGACCTAAAGATAGGTCACACATAAGATAAGCATGTTACAAATCACATACACCAAAATATAAGTATATTCTGAGGCCAATGGGAACACCACAACCAAGACCATATTTTGATCTACTAAATTATGAACCAACTGATGGATAGAACTAGATAGAACCTATTCAAAATTGATTTACCAAAAACCTCTGATATATTGCATGAAAGTCTAGGTAAAAAGATACACTTTAGATCTCTAAAACACAACCAATTATATCCATCCAAAACCTCATACTTTTGCATTCACTGAATACTAGGGATGTACCAAAAATATGCATTATAATAATCGAAACAAGGATATCCATCCACACGATCCTTTACGAAAATAAGTCACATAGAATAGATCTAATCTGCATATTACCAGAGCATGACCAACTGGTACAAAAATCTTGTAAAAGGGTTTTGACATCAATGAAAAAAATGCCAAAATATCAATAATATCAAAACTCTCAATGATCTCCCCCTTTGGCATTGATGATAAAACAACAACAAAAAAACTCTGAAGTAGAAAAAACATCAAAAGACCAAAAATTCCCCTTGAGTTGGATATTTCATTTTATTTTTTCTCTCCATATTTTCTCTCCTTATTTTTGACAACAATGGAAAAGGGCCACACAACATTATTTAGATAACTTAAATAAAAACAATAGATTTTAAAAGAAATATTTCTTGTGCCTCTCCTTGATAATTGGAAGACCCTTCTTCCACTCATCTACAATCAATCTTATATGAGCACATAAAATATCATGATAAAGAAATATTTCAAATGAAGATGTCCAGTCTAAAGATCAGAACTGATGCTCATAGTCCTCTGCATCAGAGAGATTTATGGAAATATGTTCTAACCAGACCTCAATTATGTCCTTTACCAACCAGAAAGTCTTCACTAAATCTCATCTTTGTCTTTTCATGTGCAACAACTCAACATGTAGCTCACCGACTCTAATCCTCTATTTTTCATCTTTATCCTTGAAGAAATCATAACTCTTACCCATTTCATTCAACTCAGACTCAATAACCTCAATTCTTCTTCTGAAATTTTCAACAGAAGTAGGCCACTGAAAACAATATCGATAAATATTAGATATTTCCTTTATAAATTTTCTTTTCTCACCAATTTGTTTAGATAATTTCTATATTTCATCAATACATTTCTTTTTAATTAAATTTTTAACTTTCTACAATCTAAACCATCTTGCAATAGTCCTCTCTTAACAATCTTTACCAGATCATCTAGCAACTTACTAGAAATATCAAAAACAATAATATTTTTATTTATAAAATGTTCAACCAAAATAATCTCCATCTTTGACCTACTATGCAAAGAGAAATATTTCCACAGCACCAATTCTATCAAATTTTCATTCTTCTAAAATTGTCTCAACAATATCTGTATAAAAAAATCCTAATTTGGATAAAGAAACCATGTCCTTTTCCATCCTCTTCCTCTTCCTCTTCCTCATCCTTGTCCTCATCCTCATCCTCTTCCTCTTCCTCTTCCTCCTCCTCCTCCTCCTCCTCCTCCTCCTCCTTGTCTTCGTCTTCATCTTCTACTTCTACTTCTACTCCTTCTGCTCCTTCTACTCCTTCTTCTTCTTCTTCTTCTTCTTCTTCTTCTTCTTCTTCTTCTTCTTCTTCTTCTTCTTCTTCTTCTTCTTCTTCTTCTTCTTCTTCTTCGTCCTCCTCCTCCTCTTCCTCATCCTCTTCCTCATCCTCGTCCTCTTCCTCCTCATCCTCATCCTTGTCCTTGTCCTCGTCCTTGTCCTCTTCTTCTTATTCTTCTATACTGATAATCTCCTTTCCTTTTACACTAGTTTTCCTTCTCTCAGGTTCCAGACAGGAACCACTAATATTAATTTCCAATTCCTTTTTACCAAACAAAGAACCCTCCTCAACATAGCTAATAGGTACAACACCAAACACAACCATACTTGAACAAAAAACTCATCTATAAAGTTACAAAATAATCTTTGCAAGAATCAACCTTGCTTTCTAGAAACCTTAAGCACTTATAAATCTACTTTCTAATAGGGATTATAGACCTCCACTCGATGTTCTCTCTTCCCAATAGAGATATTAGAAAATAGAATATCAAACACATAACTAGAGATCCAAACCAGAATGCATAACCTTCATCTAAAGACATTTTGACATTTTCAAGTAAGTTTTCTAATAGAAACTGACACAAGTCAAATTGCAAACTCTATTTAACCATTTTATGTGCCAATTAAATAGCTAAAACAAATGTAGCACCTTCACAATTTTTAAATTAAATTTTATATGTAATGTCATAGGCACCGTGCCTCTCAACCGAATCAACAAGGGTATTAATAAATAGAGCATATTGATCTCTATCGGTACCAATCACCTCCTATAGATCTATATACTTCATTGAGCTCTTCCTTGGAAGAGCACCCACACTATAAAACCCAATAATGACCTCAATAAACCTCTTTCATTACTACATAGGACTTTTCCAACATCAAATTTTTGTCTTTGAAATGAATCAACAAAAATAAAATTGTATCCTTTTTTGCAAACCAAGAAATTTCTCCCCAAATGTCCATACCTAAGGTACAGACCCTCTACAAGTCTTTAACTGATAACCCTGTTGGAAAGTGATGTTTTAGAGTGGTATGGAGCACTTGAGGGTTTTCATTTATGGAAACACATCTAATATGGTGATCACTTGGAGTTAAGTATAGTTTTGGAGATACAGTCTTAAAAATGACTAAGTATAGAAACAAAAGTACAAAGTACAACAATACTGTTTTGGACATTAAAGATAGTATATGATAGATGATGACTTACAAGCTTAGAGGAAGACATTTTGGGATATGTATGACCTTTAGTTAAGTTCTCTTGTGTTTTGGTATTGTTATTAGTGATCTATAGTGATTTGAAGACATGCGAAGACAAAGGAACAATGAAACAAAGAATATGAACAGTTGCGATGATTAAGGGAGTATAAGATGGAATCACAATGTGCTAAGATAGATAAAGATTATAAATTACCAAAACTTTGGAAATACAAGATCTCTGACTTAGTATTTACTCTTTTCATTATTATTTATTCTATTTTGTATTGTATTTGACAGCCGACTGAATGACAGAATATATATATATATATATATATATATATGAAGAAATTTTTGTAAAGCAGAGATGTGGTTGTGAGAGACAGTGATATCAAGATAGATTGATGGTAGATGGGAGATCAGAGGTTGACAAATGTTATTGAGAACTACAACTAGAGCTATCAAAGCATATTAGATGCTTTTTTATGTTCATCATTGAGAACACTTTGTAACATAAGTATTGGTTGTAAGAACTGTAAGCTCAGTACACCCCTAATAGGGTTTTGTATACCTTTAACAGGGTTGATATTCCTTTAATAAGGAAATGTAATATGTAATACTCAGCTCCTAATAGGGCTAGGTATCTTAACAAAGACATTACACTTTAGTGCATATCTATGGGTACCATCCCCACTAGGGTTTTCCCTTGGCTAGGGTTTCCTCGACAACAAATAATGGTGTTATGAGTTATGTGTTATTTACTTATGTAATTTTCATTTCTACAATATTATGGTTTATTTGGAATTGGTTTAAGTTCAATTTAAAGTGTTGTAATACTAATTCACCCCCCCTCTCAGTATTACTCAATCCTAACAATTGGTATCAGAGCTATTGGCCCTTGGAGAGAAAGTCTAATAGCTTAAGGAAAATCAAAATGGATTCTGAAAGTTTGCAAGAAAAATTTGAAGCAACACTTGATGACCTAGACAAAGAAAAGGCTGAGAATGGTGGATTGAAATTCAACTTAAGAAGAGCAGAAGGTTTTATCAAGAAACTAAAGGAACAACTTTAACTTTCAAGAAATCAGAGACAAGACCTTATGGAAAAGATCAAGGAGGATTCAAACAATGACACATTAGACTAGTTAAAGAAGCTTGAGCAAGAAAAATAAGAAATTAATCTTTTGATGATTAAAGAAATCCAACACAAAAATAATGCAAGATAAAAAGTTGAAGAGACCTTAAAAGGAGAGAACATGCAAATAGGAAAAATGCTTAGAATTAGATAAATACAATCAGATCATTAAAGGAGAACTCGTTCAAGCCAAGTTACAGATTGAGAAATTACATATGAACAGTGATAAGATTGATGAACAAAGAGAGAGACAAAAACCTAAAGGAGATATGACTAGAGTTGGATATAATGAAGGAGAATGTTCTAAGACTCATGAAGAATCATATGAAGCGAAGATTGAAGAAATGCACAATTTTGAAGAACCTAGACACTAGATCAAACCTTTTAGAGGTAGATGCTATGGATACAAAAAACTCAGACATATGAAGAGAGATTGTAGAAGTAAAGGCCCTTTCAAACCCTTTACTAGTTATTGTTATAACTATTATGCATATGGACACAAGAAAGAAAAATGTAGGAAACCTAATAAGTCTGGAAGTAGGAAAGATTACATCAGAGAAGAATCAACAACTCAAATAACATGTTAAAAATGTAATAACATTGGGCACATTGTAAGGTTTTGTAAATTGCAAGTTAATCAGAATAGAGGACAACCTACATGTTACAAATGCAACAACCTAGGACATATAGAAAAGTTTTGTAGGTATAATGGAAAGGACAATAGAAGAGGACCACCTCCTATAATTATAAAGAAGAATATTGGTGATGATGGTAAAAATCTTGGTGAGTACATGGATGAATTCAAGAATCATTTCAGGAAACTAGTAGATGAGAACAGTGGTAAGACATGGAAAGTCAAAGAATCTAATGAGGTATTGGTACAGGAAGAGACAGTAGATGCTAATGTGCCTTCTCCTAATGCTAACATTGCTACATCAACCTAAAAGGATGAGCATGGCCTTAGGGGAGCATTGGATGAAGATAACAGATTATATCCAACCCCTGATTCAATGAAGTAAACTCATGTGAGCTTAGTTATGGTGAATACAGACACTATGGAACCTATATCTGTGATCACGACATCTGAAGATTCATATCTTATGAGTGCAAGATTTGTGATTGACTGGACAGTATGAAAAGTTGAGTTAATTAAGTAAAGTACATTTTCTCACTTAGCAATAAATAAAAGACCTCAAAGCTACTTATTTCTTCACCATTTGATGAGAAATGACTAAGGAGAGAAAAGTTTAGAGGGGATCAAACTACCAAGAAGCTACATTGTGTGATCAAATGAAGTAGAAGTTCTGAATTCGACGTGTTTAAGGTATTTAGATCATTTACTCAAGTAGAAGCTATGGATGCACCGGTGATTTATGATGTTGTGGATAGACCTAGATAAAAATTTAAGAAACATCCCTTTAAATCTTGTGAGGATGACCCTGAAGGAGCCCTTTCTCAAAAACCATACGACATCCTGCACATAGAGGATATTAGGGCATACATACATTGAAAATATGAGACAATAGGTGATGCAAAGATATTCAAAGAAATTGATGAAATGATTGAACAAGATGGTTAAATGAAGGATGAGTTCAAACACGTAGATGACCTAACCATTATGAAAATGACCCACATGAATGAATTTAGTGAAGATGAATGGTTCAAGATTATACTTTGCAGAGTTCATGACCAATTCATTTGGACAAGAGAGAAACCTATAAAGATTTGTAGTCAATTAATTCATGACATTAATGGGTTGGATAATACTGGAGTTATTCCTGCAATAGAAACAAATTTCAAGAAACAAGTTGAAACTCTAACACACTCTAAATGGGATAAGAAAGCTATGACAGTGAATGATATATTCCAACAAGATGTAAGACTAGTTGCAATGCTTCTAGGATACAAACTTTATTATAGTAGTAGACCTAATTCAGTCTCAGTAGGAGTTATTATGATGGCCTATAGGACTGTGAAAGAGAACACAAAATATAACCTATGCAAGATTCTGGCACATCCATTTTTAGAGAATGTGAAGATAATCAAGAAGGATAAATCTAAGGCTTTTATATTTGGCTCACTTCTAGTTCACATGTATATACATATTAAGCATAAGTTCCCTAGAATGCACCCTAGAGCATGGAAGGACAACATACCCACTGGTATTCAGATATTAGAAAGTTACCAAAGACAAAACAAAACATGGGTAGATGGTGAACTATTTGGCATGATCAAGATCCTACAAAGACAAATGAAAGAAAGAGTCAAAATTCCTAAAGAGTTGGTTGAGAGATACAAGGATACAATCTATTTCATGGTTGGAACTGATTGTGTGTGTTTTGAAGTAGTTGAATCAAGGAATAAATGTTGTTACCCCATGGGATATGAAGTCAGTTCAAAATTTCTTGTTGTGCACATGGAACATGTTTTAGCATCTGAAGTTGACACATCTGAGGAGAGATGGGGCACATATAAAGAGAAATCAGCTAAAGTTAAAGAAGAAAAAAATACAGGTATAAGGAAAAGAAAGATAGAGAAAATGGTCGGTGATATGGTAGTGAAGGCCAGGATTAAAAATGAAGAATTAAAAAAGGTAAGGACTAAGATGACTAAGGGAGCTTTTGGATTAGCAAGCATGAGAATTGCAGCCTCTCCATCTTCTGAAGCAAAAAACATAGTAAGTCCCACTTATATTATAATTGACCTATCTATCACTCTAGAGAAGACAACACAAGAAGATACACCTGTGAACACACCTAGAAGATCCACTAGATCAACCAAACCAAATAGCCCTAAGAAACAAAAGGTTGAAGTAGAAACTAAGAAGAAATAGGATAAGGTAACTGAGAAGAAAGAAGAGAAGATAGAACAAAAGAAAATAGAGGACCATTGGAAACCAAACATAAAGATATTACACAAAAGGATTATAAGAGATGGTAACCTAAAGACACTGAATATATATTATGAGAGGTATGAATCTAAAAATCAATTATTGAAAGAAGATATGGTAATTGAACATCTACTTGTTTACAAGAACCTATTAGAGATTGAGAGTAGTAAACCTAAGTATTTGTATGATAAACTAGAGATCACAAAATAGATTGCACAAATAGAAGATGAAGCAATCAAGAATCAATTCATTGAGGACATGTTGCCTATAGTTTCTGTATAGGAGAGAGAGAAAATACTTAAGGAACTCAACCTTTACTAAGAACAAAAGCTAGACTTGTGAAAATCATGGGTAGAAAATATGATGAATTTATTGAAGATACTCATAAGGCATTAGATCAGATACTTATGAGGAATATTCCTGAGAAAAATTCACCTACTAAGGCTACCAAGACCACACCTATAGGAATTGGAGAGAGCTTTAAGTCAGTTGAGGATAATGTGAAGAGAAGTATTGACAATCAACCAAATTTCTTTATTGTTGGTGTGCCTATGACCCTTGACACTTCACTTGATGAAAATGATCCATTTGGAGGAAACTTGGATAATACAGTGGTAGAAGAAGAAGAAAAATAGGAAGAGGAAGGACAAAAAGAGGAAGAGAAGAAAAAAGAAACATAACAAAGAGAAGGGAAAGACATGGTAAAAGGAGAAGAAACAAGAAATGAAATTAAACAATAAACTGATACTTCCACCACTCTATTGTTGGAAAGTATGGATAAGCTTGTAAGAATAGATGTAGAAAACATGGATGATGATGAACTGATGAGACTATCCTTCATGTCATTCACAAAAGCAAAAGAAAGATCTGAATAGAAAGGAGACAAAAAGGCTAAGGTAATTATTAGATTAGTTGATACAGTGAATAAACTACTCCTTGTACCTATTTATTTTCAAGGAAAAGATGATACAGAGAACCTAAATATGGCACTAGATAACTTTGATAGTCATTATGAGTCCCTAGTGAAGATCATAGAAGAGAAGGTAGAGAAAAGATATCTAGAAAAGAAGTTGAAGGAAGTATTCCAGTCTATTTCATGGGACTTGGGTATTCTGAGATCAACTACATAAATGGCCAAAAGTTGTGTCACACATGGAAGGAAGCTATGTAGTTATTTTATTAACCCTATCAGACACATTCAAAACATTTAAGATATTATGGCTAAGGATAGGGCTACTCAGGATAGCATGATGGACAATTGTGAGACCTCCTCACAAAATGTACTAGAGATGGATAAACATGCATCAAAGATCTTGGATAAAATTAATGTATTGGATATAGAGAGAGGGAGAGTAATCACAAGATTTGGTTTTTTGAAGAGTCTAATCACTCCTAAGCTATTAGTTCTTGAGGTACATCTTTCTGAAATGGAGAAGATTGGGGAATCAATGAGTAATTCTATACCCACATAATTGAAAGTAGTAGAGACCTCATCTTATGCTTTGAATGGACTGATACATGTCAGTGAATTATTGATAAAATCATGGAATGATGAAGTGAAGACCTTGGAATATTCCTTCCAACATGTTCTAAAACTGGTGAGCAAGCACTGAATACTACACTTTTTGAAAATTTTGAAATTTTGGGTACACCTTTGCCATTGATGTCAAAGGGGGAGAAGAGAAGAAGAAAAATGAGAGAAGAAAATTGTAAATAAAAAAATGTATATATAGAAAAGAAAAAGAAAAAGAAAATAGGTGACACAAGGGAGGATAAGAGAGGGGCCAAAGGCACACCCTAACTAGATCCACCTTGCAGAGATCACACATAAAAGCTAAAAACACACAAGTGAGAGAGAGAATGTAGATCATCCTAATATATTCATTCAATTTGATTCATAATTGTTAAAATATAATTTGCATAGATTTATCTAATGATTGCATAACACATTTGAGTGTTTGTGTAGTTTCAATGTATGTGCACATTTACATCTAAAATTTTCTATTAGATTTGTGCAAGTACCCCACATGTATGCTCAAAAATACCCTTAAGTTATCCAAACGTGGTATTCTATTAAGCATGCATGCGCCACAACTGTGCATTTGTTCTCCGCCATTGAAAAAAAAATTCCTACCTAAACCTAAATTAAATTCACTCCTAAACATGCTACAGATTATTTCTAAATATTCTACTCAACCAAAAATAAAGAAGGATCAAATCACCTATCGGCTTTCCATAGTCGGCTAGCCTTTGGAACCGTCGAACGTGCTCAAAATAGTGATCTGGAAATGGGAACAACATATTGATTTCTCTTCTATCCTCTCTCCAAAGCTCTTCTCTCTCAATGACAAGTGTAAAAATGATCACCTATATGCCCCTTACACCCCTATATATAGCCTGTGAATCCCATTTACTTGGTGAAAACAAAACACACAAAAAAATTTAAAATTAGTTAATAAATTGTCGATCAATCTCCCGAGGGGGCATGCTAGCATCACTTATGACCAGGGTAGAGGCAAACGTACTAAAGTCTTAATTTTTCTTTGAAACAATGACCGGCACATTATTTGAAAGAGGGGGAAAATGTATACACTTAAAATTATCTTGATAAATTAATTAAATATATATTATTTTATTAATGTTGATTCCTTCTAGTACTAAGTAAATTTTTTTTTCTTTTAGTACATTCACTTATGTTATTCTTCTTATCCTAAGTCCTCTAATTAGTCTTATTAAAGTGATTTAGTTAATTATTCATTTACACAATCACTATATGACTAAGTCTTTTAGTCTTTCTCATAGACCTAATCACTTGACACATCATCTTGGCTAAGATAATTGATTTATATTTATTTATTGCTCACAATTATCCTCAGCCATGTGTCCTATTTTCAAGGGCTACATGGCCTCATGACCACATTTCCTTTTTTAACTTGGTCAAGATCACATTCCCTATTCCTTAGGAGCTTCTCTAGCCACCTCAAGGATTCAAAGGTGACTCATGGGACACTTGTACCAAGAGTGCTCATGAGAAAAATGTCTTCCCACCTTCTTCTCAAGAGTCTTTATGAGAAATTTGACACGTGTCTTTCCCTCCCACCTTACACTCCCTTTTGTCAATGTAGGAGGAACATCTCTCCTATTCCTCCTCTCACATTGCAACTAAATCCATATTTCTTTCAACTCCTTCAACTAAGTCAATTTCATCCCTAGGATCTTCCATCTTTCAATCTCCACCCTTGGATCTTGCCAACTAGGCTTGAGTCCTCAAAAAATTATAAGAGGAGCCTTCCTTTTCCTTTGTGAGCCTAATAACAATAGTGAAATCAATAAATCAAGCATTCAAGCCATTTAGCATTATTTTGAGTATTCTCATACCATCCACATCCATTAAAAATTGCATCAATCATCATAGCACATGAATCATTCTAGATTTAGTCTAGTTTTGCATCATTTCCACTATCTCCACACTTTGGAAACATCTTGGGAAAAATGAGCATATTTGCAATTCTGAGAGCTCACCAAATCCAAGAATTCAAGGCTAGGAGGACAATGGAGACAAGCTACAAAGATAAGTGAAAGAAAAACATTATTTTAGTTTATTCTATCTTTTTAATCTTCATTGGAATGCATTTTATATAAATTTGATAGCTAACAGTGGTTAGTATTTCAATTCTAGGATTATACAGTTAATTTGCATACATTTTTTACTAGAATAGTCAGGATGGGGCATGATATTTTTGTTTAATTGTTGTCTATAGGATATTTTCAAGTGAAGTCGAATGAACAAGTAATTGGTGTGTTTGTTCATAAGTGGTTTCATATATTTAATAAGCATCCAATCATATAATTGATATTTTTATGAAAATGTTATTAATAATGATGTGCCACAAATACCTCTGTGTGTGTGAAAATTGTACCTGATCTGTAGACACAACACTTCAGTAAAACATTAGAGGTTAGCTATAATCAAAATCATGCAAAATTGAAATCTAATTTAACCAAGCGATTTACTGCCTTCTAGTAGGTGCGAGATTAATGTTCTCAGATTGTTATCGAGATAAGTGACCTAGACAACACCTAAACGAAGGATTTGAATGCAATTGATCTAGATATTAATTGAATGCAATTAATCTATATTTTTTTTATTTTCTATGCAATAATAATGAAAAACTGATATGAATCTATATTTTTTTGATTTTCTATGCAATAATAATGAAAAACTGATATGAATCTATGCTAATATGGAAATTGATATGCTAAAATGATCTAACAATGATATGAAAAAGAATCTAAATGAATGTAAAAAAAACAAATTGATCTCACAATAGCCTTGATTCGCAATAAGCTTTGATTCTCCCAATTCCAATTCTCCAGCATGATTGTACAAAAATATGAGATGCTTGGATGCAAATTTGAGAGATGAATTATGAAGAGCTGAGCCTTGTTTTTATAGAAATCCAAGGCTTTGGAGGTTGTGAAAGAAAGTCATAAATCACTCAAATAACTCAGGTTGATTTTTGAGTTATTTTTAAATAACAGATAATTAAGTCACAAAAATTATGCAAAAGCACAGTTCAACTCGAATTAGAAGTTTAGATCCACTTTAAAACTCAAAAAGATGTTGAGTTTCAAAAAGCTAACAACTTGCATTGATTTTCCAATTTTGAGTTTAACTGGTCCTTGAATGTGCACATGGATAATTATGATTTAATAAATAAATAAAGTGATTTATTCTCAACTTAACTGCTTTTTGAAATAAAATAATTAATTTATGGGTTAATTAACTATTTTACCAAACTTTTATTAAAAATTATATTATTAAATAATGACAACATGCTTTAATTAATTAAATAAGAATTTAATCAATTATTCATAGGAATTTTGATTTATTATCAAAATTAAATAATACAATTAATAATAGATAGAATTAAATTTAATTAAACAATTAAGTGGCAAATATTAAATCTAATTAATTAAATATGCAAAATATTTAATTAATCAAATTTTAGGATAAATGTGATTTATTGCCAAATAATTATAAAATTAAAGATAATTATGATGATTAGGAATATTACTAGGAATATTCCCCGATGTAGAATTTAAGATAATCAATTATGATTCGATGATGTTTAGATGTGCCTTAGATTAGGACTTTGATGTCGATTTCATTTGAATTGAAGATGTAGGAGATTAATGAACTTATAGCCCATTTTTGGGGTATTACATTTTGCCCCTCTTTGAATTACTGTGCGAAGCGCAGTGGTTCAAAGATAGTCTGTGTTTGATAGAGATATGAAACTGATGTTTGAAATTGAGACAGAAGCTGATTGATATTGATTTGATATGGAGATAATAGGTCCTGAATGACCAAAGATAATGTTTACTATAACAGCAAATGAACCTATGATTGTGAAAAAGTGTCAAAACACCTGATTCCAAACCTTAGGATTGCAAAGAAGTGAGTGACCCATTCTAGACTCGATTGTCTTAGCAGAACTAGTAGGTATCACATGCAAACCCTTTAGTCGTCGAAGAACCAAGGAAAGAACACTATGATCTGATGGTTGCAAAAACTGATACAGTTTACAAGATTAGGAGAATACCAGATTGATATGGATCTTGATGAATCTGATATGCCCCAAGTGATGATAGACTTGCCCCGAGCGATGAGGACTTTTGATGAATCAGTAACTAGACGTGATTGTTTGTCTTGATCACTGATGAAAGATATTGATAGACTTGATCGATAGAATTTTGATTTACAGACTTTGAATTGATGTGCAATACCATGCCCCCTTCGGGATTAAAATTGAAATCTGACAAGAAAAGTCAGCGTTGAGAGCTCAGAAGCATGTTGATTGATGGGAAAAGTGGTTATACACGTTCAAGAGTGCATTCTGCATCGTTTAGAGGTCCTGGAGACCAAGGTTGACTAGGTTTGACCATGAGTTGACCATGGTTGACCAAGTTGAAATTTTGATAGTTTGATGTTAGATAATCAGTTAAGTTGAATACTAGATCTCTGTGATGATTGAAGGTCGATTATGCAAGCAGTAGACCGTCCTGGGCCCAAAATTTTAAATTGTGATTTTTACATATTAAACAATCTCAAATTTAAATTTTGATCCCGAAAAAGGATTCTACTTGTTGTTTCGTTGGAGGAACCTTCATGTGAGATTCAGCTCTTGTTAGACTTGAAGATGCGAGTGGAGAATTGTTTAAGCATTGAAGTTCATTTAGTCATTGTGAGATCATGCAACATGCAAAATGCAAAGAGACATGCAAAATGAAATGCAACCTAAGACCTAGGACCTAGTCACTGATCATATGTCGATTTGTTATCATCATTGAACTTTTAGGTAACTAGATAAATCAATACAATGCCCACTAGCTAAAAAAAACCATAGACATATGAATATTGATTTGTATGCACAAGAATCAATACAACACCCACTGGCTAGGCAACCATGGACATATGAATATTGATTTTGTTTTTGGAATGTCGGATTAGATATAAGCACCAAGGCACAAATGCTAGGATGATCTGAATATCATGTCCATTTTGATATAGCAATTTGTATAAGCATCAAAACATAAACGTCATGATGACCTGAATACGTCTTGCATGAAAAACACATCAAACAGCCAAGAAATCATTCTAAATCCAATGTGAATTACCCGTAGTGACCCTTTATCATTCACATCCTTAGGTAAGATCGTGTTTCACAGTAGGAGAAAGAATTCACTCAAAAAGACAATAGTTAGATCAAAATTCCTTGAATTTTCTGGGTATCAATGGTTGAGGTACGCATGACCATCTAATTCAAGATAGAGGCTCTTACAGTCGGACACCATTTCAATCCAAAATTTCCAAAGTTAGATTTTCACATACAAGCAGAAGACAAAGAAAAGATTATGCCCCTAGTCATCACTCTCTAAATCCTGCAAAGGACATCATCGAAGAGCTCGAAGGGACATAATATGCAAAAATCTCAATGTGAATCAGTAAGCATACAAGGAGATAAAAGCATGTAAAAAGCATAGATTGTTTTTAGTTGAGTTTTGATGTTTGATTGCGTTGTTGTAGATGCAAAATCCTTTCTGGAGACAAGACAGACTTGACTGACTCACATGAAGCTTCAAAGGACTTTGACTAGATATGATCCATCTAAGATACATGGGAGACCATAGGATATGACATTGATTGCCCCCAAGTGTTAAGCATTGATAGGATACAGACGCTGGAGCTGATTGGTGTACAGACTGACTTATTGAAAACTGGAAATGCAAAAACAAATTGGGAGATATGTACAAACTAAAGCAAGACTAAAAGCTGGGAAAGACCAAGATTGTGCTATAGATGGAGCGTTTTGAACAAGTGGCGTTTATTTAATTAATTAAAGCATGTTGTCATTATTTAATAATATAATTAATAATAGATAGAATTAAATTTAATTAAACAATTAAGTGGCAAATATTAAATCTAATTAATTAAATATGCAAAATATTTAATTAATCAAATTTTAGGATAAATGTGATTTATTGCCAAATAATTATAAAATTAAAGGTAATTATGATGATTAGGAATATTACTAGGAATATTCCCTGATGTAGAATTTAAGATAATCAATTATGATTCGATGATGTTTAGATGTGCCTTAGATTAGGACTTTGATGTCGATTTCGTTTGAATTGAAGATGTAGGAGATTAATGAACTTATAGCCCATTTTTGGGGTATTACAACCTCAACTCCAAATATTTATTCCTTGATGGAGGGGAGAATATTTTTTATTTTTTGATCATGCAAGTGATACTTGGGTCATCTATGTTCAATTATACTTAGTTTCTTTTCAAGCTTTCTATATTAAACTCCATGTAAGAAGTGCTCAAGTCATCCTGGTTTAATTATACCATGATGCTTGCATTTTCTTACAGCATACAAAGCTTAATGATGAGAAAACAATTCATGTTACCATGATCTAAGATGTTTTTTGAGGTTGTGGAGATATACATTTGTCATTGCATTTTTCATTCATTAGTTATTTTGCATATTTAAATAGTTTCCCATTTTCCTAGAGTTGTTTTTCTACAAGTGCTCCTTTTATAGAATTTTGTAGGGTTTCTTACTTATTAGGATATCCTATCCATTCTTCTAGTGTCAAACATATTGTTATTATAATTGAGGACATTAGACATTAAAAATACTATGCATTTCATATAATTTAATGTTAAAATTATTCATTCAATTCATTCTCATCATTTATCAATTGTTTGTTTTCACCTGTCCTAATTCAGTTAGCTCCATTATTTTATTACATCATATAACATTGGTCACTTGGTATTTTCCATTTATAAATATCCATTTTTCATTTAAATGCAAGTGAGTATTCATCATCATTTCATTATTCTCTATCATTATCCAATTTATTCATTATGTACATATGCATCATATAGGCTATATTCTACAAAATCATCATTCATTTTAACATATCCCATTCGATTTAATTTCATTAAGTAAGAAAATGAAAACCCCTATAGCATCATCTAGTAATTCATCCATCTATATGGATAAGATAAATTACATCGCAACATAATAAGAATTTAGAAATATTATCATCTAGAGTCATAGCATGTAGGATAATAAATAATATGCATCTATATAAACATATCTCATCACATCCTACAAGTGTTAGTATCCATATCATATAAAACATAAACCTACATCAATGATAATGTCCTTGTATAGAAGTCCATCATATAGAGTCGATGCATCATAAAATGATAAAAATTCAAGATGTCCAATGTCCAATGATATATCTCAAATAAGAAAATGTTCATCTAGTCTAAAGTACATAATGATACATAGTAAGAATTAATAAGTGTATACAAGACTATATAAGATCTGTGCTGATATAGAAGACCCATTGTATTTTCCTCTACTAAAATTGTCTATGGTCTGAGAGGTCTTGAAGTTGTTTTCCCACTATCCCTTGGTACATGGTGGTATACTCCAATCCTCACAACATATGAGCTCTCTCAAAAACACCCTATCCACTGATCACAATGTACAACCTATCTGTATGCCTCCTTCCAATAGGTAATCTCCCTATCAGCTATCACCATCAATAAAAGGCTATCTATATGTGGTCCTAATGCATGTGTGGATTCTATCTCATCCAATAAATTGTTGGCCTCACCCAACCTCTCTATGGCTACATCTCTCTCTCTCTCCTCACCGTTGACAACTCTACCTCTAATCACTCGACCCATCTCTCAAGCTCTGGGACTCTGTCTTCCTATACCTATGTCAATGCTAGTCTGAAGAGAAAAGCATATATATATATGTCCTCATCCTCCTATAGCTCCCTCTATAATAATGGGTCCTAAACCTTGATATCCATGCTTATATGCTCATATTGTCCTACTATATCTGGCATGTTTACATCATGTCCCACTATGTCAAGCATTTTCTCATCCTGCATATGCTCATCCTATCTCTTCTCATCATCTATCTATACATCCTCTATCTGAACCTATGCATGTGATTGTAAATCAACTTGTGTTGAGGCATCCACATGTACATATGTAGGAGGAGGTCTAGGTACCTGTCTCACCAGAGTTGGAATTAGTCCCTATGGTCTAACCTCTCCTCTCATGTGAGGTCCACCTCTTTATCCTTTTCCTCCATTAGGTCCACCTCCAGCATCATCATCATCACCTGATGAACTACAACTAATTTAGAACCTGAATGAAGAATCTATAATTTAAGACTACTGAGGATTTGATGATTAGATATGCAAGATGATTAAATCAGTATTATGTTGTCATTGATGTCAACTAGCTTGACAATACTTATCTTGTAAGTTACTATACCAACACATCTAAAGAAAGGTGAAAGAGATGAAGAACATAAATATCTATGTGAGGAAGATGTATATGATAGATGAGGATAAGGACCACACTGAGTAACTTATTCATGAGTCTATGACTTGATGAAATTGACTTTATTATGTTGCATTCATCTATGATGAAGAATAAAGTTGAAAGACAAAAAGCAGTGTTGTTGGCAAATAAAGCATTTCAGTATACACTGACGAAGTGTAGTGTATACCAAGCGCAGTGTTAACCAAGCTTGTGTTTACCGACACATTTCTTTGTTAACCAAGAAAAATAGAAAAGGAATTAAATAATTAGTTTAGCTGATAAAGTGATGAGCTGTAAAGTGTATGAAATTGAGGTAACAGATAATGTTTGTTATGAAGATTGACAGCTAACATAAATCAAAAAGGATCTAATGGAGTAGATTGAAACTTGTTACTGACACATTAGCTGAGGGAGCTTAAAGTGGAAAAATCTATGAATATGATTAAGTGACAAAATCTGATGGAGGAAAAGAAAATGATTTACTCATTTATATAAGAGACATTGGTTTCATTATGAAACTCATGCCGAAAGAAGAAGATACTATAGAATTATCATGTGGAGAAGTTTTCATGCATTTTGATCATATTGGTTAATAAGAACTGAGCTGTAGAACAATTACTGAGCTACAAAGAGTTATTACTGATGCATAGTAAGTTGATATAGTATTGAATCTGAAGTGTTACATTGATTAGAAATATTTGAATGAGCTGAACATTGATCTATAAACTACAAACTGAAGTTGTTTTAAGGTAGATCATCTACTATTACATATTTAACCATTGTACATAGTCAAATCTCTTAACCGAGTGGACTATGAAAGTCTTTTGATGTTTCATTCATAGAGTGAACATTGTTATCCTGTCAACCCCAAAGTGACTGCTGGTTGGACGATAACTTTTGGTCTAAAATCCTCTAACAAGGTCACACCTAATAGTGTGTTTGTAACCTTTAATAGGGTTGGGTTTTCACTGACCTCACTTCAGAGGAGTGAACAATTTTGGGTTGTTGGTCCCAGGTGGTTTTTCCCTTCACAAGGTTTCCACATTAAATCTCTTGTGTTATGTGTTGATTGTGATATTTGTTTGTTATCATACTTTTCATATTACATGTTAGATTTAATTGGTAACTATTATAAAGTTTAGACTGTCAATCGGTAAAATCACAGATAGTGAAAGTATTTTATGTTTACTGAGTTGTAGAAGTAGTAGAATTGTTTTGGATTATACATTTTTAATTGGGACACTAGATAACTGATTCACCCCCCTCTTAGTTATTCTAACAATTGGTATCAGAGTAGTGGTTTCTTAGAACAGAGTTTTAAGGACTTCAGAAAAAAGGTCTCAAGATGTATAAGAGGGAAGTGCCAAAGCTGAACAAAGATAACTTTACAGTATGGCAAAGTCGGATGAAGCTGCACATATCTGGAATTGGGAATTTTGCACTAGAACTGATGGAGAATGGCTACATTGAACCGACACTAGGTCCCTTGACTCTTCATCAACTAAAGGACAGGCATGAACACAATTTTACTATGATGGAACTTGTTGCTACCTATACCAATGCCAAATTTGATGACATCAAGGAATGTGATACTGCTAAGAAGATGTGCAACAAGCTGACTCTAATATATAGTGGAGATGCGAATGTTAAGAGTGCTAGAGTAGAAAGCCTAAGAGGTTGATTTGATGATATGAAGATGAAAGAAGGTGAGAACATTGTGCAATACACAAATAGACTAAAATAAGTAGTACATGCTATTAGAGCATCCAGCGGAGTTATTGACAATGAAATAGTAATAAGAAAGATTCTCAAAACTTTGCTGCTAGTTTATGTGATCAGGATCTCTGCAATTCATGAAACAAGGGCTACATCCAACCTCACCCTTGACACTCTGATTGGTAAGCTTACAACCTTTGAATTGAATAAATTTGACAATAGTTTTTTACCTTATGTTGAATCTTCTTTCATGTCCTCTTTGAAGATTGGTAAGTCTAGTAGAAAGAATGATAAGAATAATGATAGTGACAGTAATACCGATGATGAAATTGATGAGCTTGAAGCTCTTATGGCCAGAAGATTGCCCAAAGATAAGGGAAGGTATAGAGGTAGGTTACCTCTAGCATGCTTTAATTGTAAAGAAGTTGGCCACATTGCTGCTAGATGTCCGAATAAGAAAGAAGATGATAGATCCAAAGATCGATCCGAAGGAAGTTATGATAGAAGAGTCAACAGAGGCTACCAACACAACAACAGAGATAACTGAGATAGCTATGACAAAGGGAAAAAGGTATGTTACATAGCCAAAGAATTTGATTTTTAATCTAACATTGATGATGATGTAGAAGTAGTATTTGTTGCTATGAAGGATGATTCAGAGGAAGAAGAGAAACATGAGGAGACAATACTGATCTCTAAAGTAAGCAGTAATGATACATGGATAATGTTAGAAAGTAAAGTCCACCAAGATAACTGAGAGGGGGGGGGGCATGAATTAGTTATCACATAATTATAAATTTTATCATCTTCAATAGCATTTAACCATGTAAGCAATGCAATTACTAACCATACAAAGATATTCATACACAATGACACAATAACACAAGATATGTTGACTAGGGAACCTCTTGATCAAAGAGTAAACCTCGATGGGAATGATGCCCACAAAAGATGCACTAATATGAATATTCCTTGTGAGAGGATGGACTTTGTTAGGAGTCTTATGAAATACATTTAGTACATATAAATCCTTGTTAGGAGATTTTGAATCCCTGTTAAAAGATTCTAACCCTGTTAAGAGTTATGGAAGACAGAAGGACCCACTACCCAAACAGCTTCAGGGTAAGATCACTGAACTCACTATCCAAATAACCTTAATATTATTCAGTAGAATAATATGAAATATTTTACCTCCTTAATATGCTAAACTGCACTCACTGCTACATCAGATCTCAATTCCAGATCTCTATACTTTGCATGTCTTCCTTCACAATTTCTCTTTCACAACCTCTTAGACTCTTTTCTTCACTTCATGCTTACATTCGCATGAAACCAAAACCATGCTCAAAATTATTTCATATTACAACTACATACAATAAGGAAAAACATTCCTTCCTTTATACCACACTCAAATAATTACAAATGAGTCGGCACACAATTACAAAATAAAAGTTTCCACACGCTACATCAAAATTACACAAAACTATCAGCTTCCACTCTTCACTCGTGTGACCTCAAATTTTGTGCTATGAACCACATCACCATCAATGTGTCTCAAAATTCCCTTTAACTATGCAAAACTAGATTCCATCCTGATTAGGAGATATCATCCAATTTCCACAAACCGCTACTCAGGAACACTAGAATATTGCTTTTACCAAAATACTCATAACTTTCATGAATCAATGAATTACTATCTGTGCTCTTAACCATAGAAAAATAACATATCAAAGAGTATAACATCAACATCACATAGCTCCAACTACAATATCCCATGTGCACTAATCAAAACACTATCTGCTTCTCTACTAGTCTCCAGAAGATCACTGTGTTGACATCAATGACAATCATAGTCATGAATGCAACAAAAACTAATACAAAATGATTTCCAACATCCAACATTCATTCCTAACAATCTGCCCCATTGGAATTGATGGCAACATAGATGAAAAACATCCAATGTTCCCAAAATCCAATACTGCTACACTGATACTCTGAAAATTCTTCAAATCTTCTTCATCAATCAAATCTTGCTTCATTATCCTATTAAGTTCTCTCCAATAGATGGTACACAAGGTTTTTCATGTACACTTCTCTCCCATTGACATCAATGACAAAAATTTCATCACTATGTCAACAACAACTCAATGTCCAAAGACACTATTTTAGAAAATACATTTACAAGAGTCCTCATGACTCAGCTCAAATACACATACTCCCCCATACAGGAAGTACCAACATCTAATCCAAAAAAAGATAGGGCTCATATACCACTGGACAAATGCAACCAACTACGTCATTACTCAAAAGTAGGCTGGGCATAACCCCAAGCATACCTCTCAGATACTTAAATGTATCCTTAGGCAAAGGCTTTGTAAATATGTCTGCTATCTATTCCTTTGTGCTTATGTACTCTAGTCTAACTTCTTTCTCAACTACTTTCTCTCTTACAACATGATACTTGATCTCTATATGCTTAGTCTTAGAATGTAAAATAGGATTCTTAGACATACTGACTATGCTGGTGTTGTCACAATGTATGACAACAAGCTCAACAAACTTAATTCCAATATCCTTTAGCATCTGCTTCATCCAAATTATCTGGTTACAATTGTTTGCTACTACTACATATTCTGCTTCTACTATACTCTATGAAATACAATTCTGCTTCTTGCTCAGCCAGAAAACTAATCTTCCTCCAAGAAAAAAGGCTCCACCAATGGTGCTTTTCTTATCATCAATACTACCTCCCCAATCAACATCTGTATATGCACATAGGGTGAAATCATTAGATTTTTCATACCACAATCCATAGTCCATTATGCCTCTTAAATATCTCAATATCCTCTTTACTACTGCATAATGTGACTCTCTAGGCTCAGCTTAAAATATTACTACCATTCCAACTGAATGTTGTATATCTACTCTAGTGTGTGTTAAGTACTGCAATCCTCCAATCATGGATCTGTATTTCTTCTACTCAACTACTGGTGTTTCATCTTTGCTTGATAATTTGTGTCCTATAACCATAGGTGTTCAACCTGGTTTATTGTTCTCCATTCCAAATCTTTTCAGCAAATCATTCAAGTACTTTTTCTGGCTAACAAAAATACCATCACTATTTTGTGTTATCTGTAATCCCAAAAAGTATTTCATCTCACCAATCATGCTCATTTCAAATTCAGTCTTCATTTCATCAGCAAATTTGTCACTAGCTTCATCTTCTCCTCCAAAGATAATGTCATCAACAAAAATAACTATAACTAACATTCTATTTTCAATTTCTTTTGTGTATAGATTACTATCTAATGTTCCTTTAGTAAATCCCAATTTCAACAAATGCTTATCCAATCTAGCATACCAAGTTCTAGGTGCTAGCTTTAGTCCATATAATGCTTTCTTTAGTTTACATACCTTATCTCCTTCTTGAGTCAAAGGAAAACCTTCAGGCTACTCAATGTAGACTTCTTCTTCCAATTCACCATTTAGAAATGCAGACTTTACATCCATCTGATACACTTTGAATTTCTTAAAAGCTGCATAAGCCAAAAACATTCCCACTGCTTCAAGTCTTGCTACTGGTGCAAAGGTTTCTTCATAGTCAATTCCTTCTTGCTATGAGTATCCCTTACATACTAATCTTGCTTTGTTTCTTACTACTTCTCCTTGTTCATTCATCTTGTTTCTGAATACCCATTTAGTTCCAATCACATTCTTGTCTTTAGGTCTAGGAACCAATTCCCATGTCTTGTTCTTTTCAATTTGATCTAGTTGTTCTTTCATAGCATTAATCCAATGTTCATCTTCACAAGCTTCATTAGTAGATTTAGGTTCAATTTGAGAAATAAAACATAAATGTACCTTATTTCTAGTCATAACTCCTCTGTCCAAACTTCCAATAACTTGTTCAACAGGATGATGTCTAGATAAATACCTGTTTGGTGTCATAGTCACAGATCTTGCTTCAACTGTAGATTCTTCTCTGGTTTCTTCTGTAGTATGATTCTCATTCAACAATTCACTGTTAATCTCATAGAATAATTCAATAGTTTCAATGTTAGGCTGAGGATTAGCCTCTTCATCAGATTCATAATCAAGCATTCTTTCCTGAATTTTAAACTTCTCATCAACTTTAACATTTTCAGTCTCAACAATAGTTTTAGTTCTCTTATTGTAACATCTATATGCTTTGCTCTTCAAAGAATATCCAAGAAAAATACCTTCATCACTTCTAGGGTCAAACTTTCCAATATCATCATCTCTCTTTATATAACATTTGCTTCCAAAAATTCTGAAATACTTAACTAAGGGTGCATGTCCAAACCATAATTCATAAGGTGTCTTATCTGTATTTATTCTGATTTGTACTCTGTTAATTGTATATACTGTTGTATTCACTACTTCTCTCCAAAATGTCTTCACCAAGTCATTCTCAAATAACATAGCTCTTGCTGATTCAGTTACTGACCTGTTTCTTCTTTCTACAATACCATTTTGTTCAGGTGTTCTAGGCCCTGAAAGCTATCTCTTAATACCATTCACTTCACAAAAAGTGTTAAACTCTCTAGAAGTAAATTCTCCACCTCTATCAGATCTCAAACATTTAATCTTCATTCCAGATTCATTCTCAACTTTATTCTTAATGATCTTAAACTTATCAAATGCTTCAGATTTTTTTTTCAGAAATGCAATCCACATCATTCTTGTAAAATCATCAACAAGAATCATAAAATACCTTTCTCCATAGAATCCTCTAGTCCTGGTAGGACCGCTCAAGTTTGTATGAACAATCTCCAACTTCTCTGCCGATGTGAACTTCTTACTAGGAAATGAACTTCTCTTCTGCTTAGCCATCACACATTCCTTGCAAATCATGTTAGTAGGCTTCATAATTTTAGGCAAATCCCTTACTACAAGTGTAGTACTCACTTTCACAATATTATCAAAGTTTATATGACAAAACCTTCTATGTCATAACCAACTGTCATCAATTTTAGTAATCAAGCATGTCATCTCAGTAGGATTCAACTAAAATACATTACCTCTGGTTCTAGATCTAGTTCCAATTAGATTTCCATCTTTATCCTTTATCACACAATTTTTCTCAGTAAACCAAACTTGATATCCCTTATCCACTAACTGTCCAACACTCAAAAGATTATGTCTCAATCCATCCACAAAGTAAACATCATTAGTATTAGTCTTTCCATCAAGAGTAATAGATCCTATACCTTTAATCAAACAAGGTGCATTGTTACCAACTCTAACAACTCCTCCATCATAATTTTTAAACTTTATGAACTTCTTCACATCTCTAGTCATGTGATGTGAACAACTACTGTCTATAATCCAATCATCTTTCTTTTCAACTTGGGAAACTAATGCTTTTTCTTCTTTAACATTAGATTCAGAATTTTCTTCTTTAATTGCTACAAATCCTATTTCATCATTATTCTCAGTATCACTTTCACTCAAAGTTCTTTCTATACTAGCTTCAAGATCTTCATCATTAGCATAATAACATTCCTTAGATCTTCTAGGCTTGAAATTATTTTTGTACTTCTTAACTCTCTTAGGACATTTAGATGCAAAATGACCATATTCTTGACAAGTCCAATATTTAAAAATTTTCTTACCATCTGGTTCTCTTTTCACAAGCAAGGCAATACATTCTTCAATCTTCTTATCTTCTTCAATTTTAGATCTGCTGCTGCTGGCATAATCTCCACTCACACTGGTACTTCTTGACAAAGTAGTGCAAATACTAAGAGCACTGAATGATGTCTCCATTCTAGGTAAGTCTCCTAATAACCTCAGGTTCATCTCTGCTGCTTCCAATCTTCGAAGAAGAGTCTCTCTTGTAAAGTTTGTAGTACAAGGTATAGCTTGTTCAATCATTTGTGTTGTTTGCTTAAATACAGGAGTCAATGTCCTCAAAATTTTCCATATCACTTCATTCTCTGTCTTTGATCCTCCACAAGATTTTATCCCTGCAACAATTTCTAACGTTCTACCAATATAGCTTCTAACAGATTCATCTTCCATCATTCTAATATCTTCAAATGCACATATCCAATTATGTAATCTAGCTCTTTTTGCATGTTCATCACCTTCAAAAGTAGAGTGTAAAGCTTTCCAAATTTCATTAGATTTCTTAAAACATTTTACCTGACTATATTCATTCTTTGGAAGTGCTATCAAGAGTGCTTCTCTTGCAAGTATGTTACAAATGAATAGATTTACCTCATCTTTAGTACTTGTTTGAAGATTGTCTTCTTTAATTATAGTCCTATTATTCTTTGTAATCAACCAATAGCCTAGTCCTAAACACAATAGATGTGTCTTCATCTTTTCCTTCCAGCTGTCAAAATTTACTCCATCAAACTTAGGGCTTTCTTTCTTGAAATTCACCATGGATCTCCTTAAGTTGTTAAACTTTCCTTTCAAGGACCTGCTGCTCTGATACCAATTGTTAGAAAGTAAAGTCCACCAAGATAACTAAGAGGGGGGGGGGGTGAATTACTTATTAGATAATTATAAATTTTATCATCTTCAATAGCATTTAACCATGTAAGCAATGCAATTACTAACCATACAAAGATATTCATACACAATGACACAATAACACAAGATATGTTGACTAGGGAATATTCCTTGTGAGAGGATGGATTCTGTTAGGAGTCTTATGAAATAAATTTAGTACATATAAATACCTATTAGGAGATTTTGAATCCCTATTAAAAGATTCTAACCCTGTTAAGAGTTATGGAAGACAGAAGGACCCACTACCCAAATAGCTTCAGGGTAAGATCACTGAACTCACTATCCAAATAACCTTAATATTATTTAGCAGAATAATATGAAATATGTTACCTCCTTATTGTGCCAAACTGCACTCACTGCTACATGAGATCTCAATTCTAGATCTCTATACTTCGCATGTCTTCCTTCACAATTTCACTTTCACAACCTCTTAGACTCTTTTCTTCACTTCATGCTTACATTCGCATGCAACCAAAACCATGCTCACACTTCTTTCATATTAAAACTACATACAATAAGGAAAAACATTCCTTCCTTTATACCACACTCAAATAATTACAAATGAGTCAGCACACAATTACAAAATAAAAGTTTCCACACGCTACATCAAAATTACACAAAACTGTCAGATTCCAGATGCAATAACTCTTCACTTGTGCGACCTCAAAGTTTTCACTATGAACCACATCACCATCAATGTGTCTCAAACTTTCCTTTAACTACACAAAACTAGATTTCATCCCGATTAGGAGATATCATCCGATTTCCACAAACCGCTACTCAAGAACACTGCCTGAATACTGCTTTTACCAAAATACTCATAACTTTCATGAATCAATGAATTATTATCTGCACTCTTAACCATAGACAAATAAAATATCAAAGAGTATAACATCAACATCACATAGCTCCAACTACAATATCCCACGTGTGCTAATCAAAACACTATCTGCTTCTCTGCTAGTCTCCAGAAGATCACTGTGTTGACATTAATGACAATCATAGTCATGAATGCAACAACAACTGCTATAGAATGACTGCCAACATCTAGCATTCATTCCTAATAGATAATAGATAGTGGCTACACACATCATATGACTGGTGATATAGAGAAATTTGATCTAATTGATGAATATGATGGTGGATCTATTAGAATGGGAAATGATGCACCTTGTATGGTGAGAGGTAAAGGTTCACTGATGATTAATGATGGAATAAAAATGAGAATGCATATTGGGTAGATGGATTGAACTACAATTTTTTAAGTGTGGCATAGCTAAACAACTTAGGTCACCGACTTGCTTTTGAGAACAGAAAGGTAAGAATCTATGATGATGGAGGAAGACTTGTTGGAACCGGTACACAATCTAGAGGTAATCTATTTTATCTTGATATTGATCAGTCTTCTTGTTTATTAATGAAAGATGAAGATGCATGTATGGCATAAGAGGTTATGTCATGTGAATTTTGATAACATGATCAAGATTAGTAAGAAGAAAAGAGTTAGAGGATTTCCTAACTTGTCAAAATCGGATCATGCTATGTGCCATGAATGTCAAAAAGGTAAGATGACTAAGTCTAGTTTTAAAAGAAAAGACTACTCAAAAAAGAAGATACTTGAGTTGGTTCATATCAACCTATGTAGTCCTATGAGAATTCAGAGCTATTATGGTGATAGATAATTTATTCTTTTTGTTGATGACTATACTAGACTAATGACTGTTATGTTCCTGAAAGAGAAATTTGAAGCTTTTAAGTTGTTTAAATGGTATAAAGTGAAGGTAGAAAAAGAGACTGGAAAATAAATTAAATGCTTAAGATCTGATAGAGGAGGTGAATTTATCTCTGATGAATTTATTAATTTATGTAATGAGAATGGTATTAAGAGACAGGTCTCTGCACCGAGAACACCTCCGCAGAATGGGATTGCTAAAAGAAGGAATAGATCAATCATTGACTACACTAGAACACTAATGCTACAAAATAATTTTGCTCAGACATATTGGAGGGAAGCTATCAACACAACTTTATATGTGCTTAACCAAGTACAACTGAAGGACACCAATTGGACACCTTATGAGCTATGGTTTGGACACAAACCTACTGTAAGTTATTTTAGGATTTTTGGAAGCAAATGTTTTATTCTGAAAGATGAGAGAAATGGGAAATTTGATTGTAAAGGTGATGAAGGAATATTCTTAGGATATTATACTAAGAGTAAAGCATACAAATGTCTAAATAAGGTTACAAATAAGATGATTGAAAGTACTAATGTTCGTGTTGATGAATATGATGACATAAACACAGAAGAAAGAAAGGAACCGAAAGACTATGGTAGATTCACTTACATTGAACTTCCTGACTATCTACCAAAGTCGCAACCTGTGATAACTGGTCGGCAAGAAAATAACCCAGAAGAACAGGAAAGGGAAACTGATGAAAAAGATGGTGCTACTGAGCAAGCAAATGAATCTGAACAGGATGAACAAGAAAGAAGAAACTGAGTACTGGCTAGTTTTTTTAGAAGACATCATCCCGAGACATAAATTATTAGAAATAGACAAGTTGGAATGCAGACAAGAAGCAAAACAAGACAAGGTACATGTCTAGTTTGTGAATTTGAACCAAAGAATGTGAAAGTTGCATTAGAAAATGAAGAATGGGTTAATGCAATGAAGGAGGAAATAGAAAAAATAGAGAAAAAAAAAACTTGGTCCTTAGTACCCTGACCTAAAGCTAAGAATGTTATCAGTACTAAATGGATATTCAAAAACAAAATGAATGAAAATGGTGAAGTGACAAGAAATAAAGCGAGATTGGTATGCAAGGGATATGCATAGGAAGAAGGCATTGATTATGGTGAGACATTTGCACCTATTGCTAAATTGGAAGGAGTTAGAATGTTAGTTGCATATGCTGCACACAAGAAATTTAAGGTTTATGAAATGGATGTGAAATCAGCATAAGAGGTCTACATAGAACAACCTGAAGGATTCATTGATCCAGACAATAGAAACATGGTATGTAGATTACACAAAGCTTTATATGGTTTGAAGAAAGCACCGAGAGCATGGTATGAAAGACTGCATACTTACTTGTTAAGTATTGGATTTGTAAGAACTAGTGAGAACAATAATTTGTACATGAAAGGTGATACTGATGACACTATTATTATTGCTGAAATTTTTTGTTGATGATATTATTTTTGGAGGTCAAGATCATGTATGTAAATCTTTTGCTAATGACATGAGGAATGAGTTTGAAATGTCTATGTTCGGAGAGATTAAATTCCTTCTTGGATTACAAGTGATTCGACAGAGTGATGGGATATTCATCACACAGTCCAAGTACATAAAGGAAGTCTTCAAGACATTTGGCATGGAAGATGCTAAACCTGTGGGAACACCAATGGCTACTAGAAGTAAATTGACAAAGGAAGATGAAACTACAAAGGTAAATCAAACACTTTACCAATCCATGATTGGTAAGTTCATGTATGTAGTTCACAGTAGACCAAATATAGCACATGCTATGGGAATTGTTGCTAGATATTCTGCTAATCCTATAGAATCACACATGATTGCTACTAAAAGGATCTTAAGATATCTAAAAAAGATAGAGGATGATGGATTATGGTATCCTAAGGAAGGTAAGTTTGAGCTGAAGGTTTATACTGATACTGATTGGGCTGGAAATGTAAATGATAGAAAAAGTACCACTGGAGGAGCATTTTTCTTTGGTGAAAGACTTGTAACTTGGACAAGTAAAAAGTAGGCTTGTATTTCTCAGTCTACAACTAAAGCAGAGTATGTTGTTGCTACTACTAATTTCTCAAACATTTCATATATCAAGCAAGTGTTGCAAGGAATGAATGAGGTAATCACTGACCCGGTGATCATATATTGTGACAACACAAGTGATATTAATATTTCAAAGAATCCTGTGATGTACTCTAAGACAAAGCATATATCAATTAAGTATCACTACTTAAGAGAACAAGTGCAAGAGAAGAAAATAAAGTTAGAATTTTTTACATCTAAAGAACAACTTGCAGACATTTTTACAAAGCCTCTACCGAAGGACACATTTGAATATTTGAGGACTAGACTTGGGGTCCGTCCCCTATCTATCAGTCACTAATGTGATCTGGATGTTGCATTAGCCTAATCTTATCAGAAGATCTTTCATGTTGATGCAACATAGTTCACACTTTGGATTTTTTTCAAGGTTGTGATTAAGTTTGAAGAGTTGAAACAGATTGGGATATTAGTATACTAAGATACAGAGGAAGTATTGGAAAAAAGAGAGTTACTTAGCTACTACAAAGATGATTATTTATTTGTTTCTTTGGTATTGTTGTCAAAGGGAGAGATAAATAATATGAAAAAAGAAAAGGAGATATGCACCGATGAGAACTATCTAAGGGAGAGATAATTTGAAAGGAACTTGAGAACTGAAAAGGTTATATCTATAGAATGACAAAGCTATATTTTATAATGTTGTTTTAGTAACATAGTGATTAAAAATATTAAGCTAGGGAGAGCTTACACTACATAGCATTTGATCACAAAGTTGTAGAATACATGTTTGGTATGTGTATGGTACATTTCACATTACTTGAGTTTCCATCAATGCCAAAGGGAGAGATTGATGGACTACAATTGATTTAGAACCTGAATGAGAATCTGTAATTTAAGATTACTGAGGAGTTGATGATTAGATATGCAAGATGATTAAATTAGTATTATGTTGTCATTGATGTCAACTAGCTTGACAATACTTATCTTGTAAGTTACTATACTGACACATCTGAAGAAAGGTGAAAGAGATGAAGAACATAAATATCTATATAAGGAAGATGTATATGATAGATGAGGATAAGGAACACACTGAGTAACTTGTTGATGAGTCTATGACTTGATGAAATTGACTTTATTATGTTGCATTCATCTATGATGAAGAATAGAGCTGAAAGACACAAAGCAGTGTTGTCGATAAATAAAGCATTTCAGTATACACCGATGAAGTGTAGTGTATACCGAGCGTAGTGTTAACCGAGCTTGTGTTCACTGACACATTTCTTTGTTAACTGAGAAAAACAAAAAGGAATTAAATGATTATTTTAGCCGATAAAGTGATGAGCTGTAAAGTGTATGAAATTGAGGTAACAAATAATGTTTGTTATGAAGATCGAAAACTAACATAAATAAAAAAGGATCTAATGGAGTAGATTGAAATGTGTTACTGACACATCAATTGAGGGAGCTTAAAGTAGAAAAATCTAATGGAGGAAAAGAAAATGATTTACTCGTCTATATAAGAGACATTGGTTTCATTATGAAAATCATGCCGGAAGAAGAAGATACTGCAGAATTATCACGTGGAGAAGTTTTCATGCATTCTCATCATACTGGTTAATAAGAACCAAGCTGCAGAACAATTACCAGGCTATAGAGAGTTATTACCGATGGATAATAAGTTGATATAGTATTTAATTTGAAGTGTTACATTGATAAAAAATATTTGAATGAGCTGAACATTGATCTGTAAACTGCAAATTGAAGTTGTTTTAAGGCAGATCATCTACTGTTACATATTTAACCATTGTACATATTCAAATCTCTTAAATGAGTGGACTATGAAAGTCTTTTGATGTTTCATTCATAGAGTGAACATTGTTATCCTGTCAACCCTAGAGTGATTGCTGGTTGGATGATAACTTCTAGTCTAAAATCATCTAACAAGGTCACACCTAATAGTGTGTTTGTAACCTTTAATAGGGTTGGGTCTTCACCGACCTCACTTCAGAAGAGTGAACAATTTTGGGTTGTCGGTCCCAGGTGGTTTTTCCCTTCACAAGGTTTCCACGTTAAATCTCTTGTGTTATGTGTTGATTGTGATATTTGTTTTTTATCATACTTTTCATATTACATGTTATATTTAATCGGTAACTATTAAAAAGTTTAGAATTTCAATCGGTAAAAACATAGGCAGTGAAAGTATTTTATGTTTACCGAGTTGTAGAAGTAGTAGAATTGTTTTGGATTATACATTTTGAATTGGGACACTGGATAACTGATTCACCCCCCTCTCATTTATTCTAACATCACCCCTACCACCTCTCCCTCTACCTATGTCTCCCCTACCACCTCTCCCTTGTCTCTTTCTTCTCTCCCTCATCCCATCTCCTTCATCTCATCATGGTGGTCTCTCACCTAGATCTATCAGTCTAGGAATAGGATGGTCTCTAAGGTACCTCTCATAATCTATTGACACTGTAGGGTCCACTACTCCCTGCCTCATAGTCCATGCTTGAAATGATATGTCCAAAAATTCTTGTTGAGATGTCTCAAATGAAATAATCAATCCCTAGTTTTATGTCTCCTGATGAGTCCTCATGAACTCTTTCATGCCCTGTGACATCCCCTGGATCTGGCCAAACTACATCAATACATGAACCACCATCTGTCTCTCAATAATGAAGGGATTCCTCTTTATTATCCATCATGTCTTGAAATAGAATCCAAGTTGTCTCTCATCCTCCCAAGACTCACAATCTATGTAGGGCCTCCACATCACTGCATCGATGGTATCTAATGTGTGTCTCCAATACTCTAGTTGTCCCAACTTATGCTAAGACTGAATAGAAGCATATAATAAAATATAAGGCTTCCCAATACCTCTGAACCTCAACGCCACTGATCATGTGATAGCTATATGCTCTCATGCCCATACATGAAGCAATGTGACCCTAGCCAAGAGTGATGCACCCCTCTGGTAGGAAACCTAGTGCAATTTGTGATATAGGTGTGCTAGTAAACATAAACCCCAAGAAAATTAGGTCCCCTCCTCTATCATACACTGCAATGTCCATCCCCAACCAACTGCAAATCCATGCGATCGTCGATTGGGACAAAAATATATGCTAATAGATCCTGCCAAGATGACTAGAAGTGGCTCATATAGATCCACAATATTCTCTCAACTAATCTCGATCTCATCAATCTTGTCATCTCCAAAAATGGCTCTACACTCTGTCAGTCTTCTGTGTTGATCATACTGAAACAACTCTCCTATGATAAGTAGTCGAAGGATGCAATATACATCCTCTAACATCATGATCATCTCTCCTATAGGGAGATAAAATATACTAGTCTTAGAGTTCCATCTCTCCACCAGCATTTTTAGCATCCCTAGGTTCACCCTAATCTTGGGTGTATAAATAATATGGTACAAACTTGTAGCCCATATCAACACTCTATATGTCTCTGACAGGGTCGGCCTCAGGTTATGTGGGATGGGATATCTCTCCCTCAACATCAAAATGTCAATGATATCCTCCTATAAAATTGCACAAAAACAAACCATTAGGTATACTATGCATATCATGTACCTAATGATATATATCTCTATCCTATACCTATATTTATCACATGTTTATCACATGTCTATCTAATAATTATATCAATTACCCAATCAGGTATGTTAACTAGAAAACATGCAATGATGTTAACTACCTCTGACAAATCTATCAACACGTTTACAGATAAAATCAACTTATCAACCTATGGTTTTACCAAATCTGCCTATTCATCTTTCTACTTTCATTTGGTTTTGCATATGCGCAGCCCAGAAAAATGCATGCATAGAAGCCCTAAATGCTTGTGCAAAAATAATATTTTCACAGATTCATCTAATGATTGTGCAACATATTTGAGTGTTTGCCCAGTTTCTCCGTATGTGCACATTTATGAATTAAATGCACAACATCTAAAATTTTATATTATATTTGCACAAGTACCCCACATTTATGCACAAAAATACCATGAAGTTGCACAAACATGGTATTCTACTATGCATATATTGGTCGTAATTGCACATTTTTTCTCTTCCATTGAACAAAAAAATTTCCTACCTAAAACTAAATTAAATTCACTCCTAGACATGCTAAAAATAATTTCTAAAAATTTGACTCAATCACAAATGGAGGATCAAATCACCTATCGGCTCTCCATAGTTGGCTGGCCTCTAGAACCACCTGATGCACTTGAAATGGTGATCTAGCAATGGGAACAAAATATTGATCACTCTTCTATCCTCTCTCCAAATCTCTTCTCTCTCAATGAAAAGTGTGCAAATGATCACCTATATGCCCCTTACACCCCTATATATAGTCTGTGCACCCTATTTGCTTGGTGAAAAAAAAACACACAAAATTAAAATCAATCAATAAATTGTCGATCAATCTCCCGAGGGGGCATGCCAGTGTCACTTCTGACTAGGGTAAAGGAAAATGTACTAAAGTCTTAATTTTTCTTTGAAACAATGCGACCGACTTATTATTTCAAAGAGGGGAAAAATGTATACACTTAAAATTAGCTTGATAAATTAATTAAATATATTTTATTTTATTAATTTTTATTCCTTCTATTACTAAGTAAATTATTTAATTTATTTAGTACATTCACTTATGTTATTCTTCTTATCCTAAGTCCTCTAATTGGTCTTATTAAAGTGATTTAGTTAATTATTCAATTACACAGTCACTATATGACTAAATCTTTTAGTCCATCTCATAGACCTAGTCACTTGACACATCATCTTGGCTAAGATAATTAATTTATATTAATTATTAATTACTCATAATTATCCTCACCCATGTGTCCTATTTTCAAGGGTTATGTGGCCTCATGAGACTTGGTCGCATGACCACATGTCCTCTTTGAACTTGGTCAAGATCACATTCTCTATTCCTTAGGAGCTTCTCTATCCACCTCAAGGAGTCAAAGGTGACTCGTGGGACACTTGTATTAAGAGTTCCCATGAGGAAAATGTCTTCTCACCTTCGTCTCAAGAGTCTTTGTGAGACACTTGAAATGTGTCTTTCCCTTCCACCTTACACTCCCTTTTGTCAATGTAGGAGGACCATCTCTCCTATTCCTCCTCTCACATTCCAACTAAATCTATATTTCTCTCAACTCCTTCAACTAAGTCAATTTCAGCCCTAGGATCTTCCATCTTTCAATCTCCACCCTTGGATCTTACCACCTAGGCTTGAGTCCTCCAAAAATCTATAAAAGGATCCTTCATCTTCCTTTATGAGCCTAATAGCAATAGTGAAATCAAGCATTCAAGCAATCAAGAAATCAAGCATCCAAGTCATTTAGCATAATTTTGAGTATTCTCATACCATCCACATCCATCAAAACTTGCATCAATCATCATAGCACAAGAATCATTCTAGATTTAGGGTAGTTTTGCATCATTTCTACTATCTCCGCACTTTGGAAGTAGCTTGGGAGAAAGGAACATATTTGCAATCCTAAGAGCTCACCAAATCCAAGAATTTAAGACTAGGAGCACAATGGAGACAAGCTACAAAGATGAGTTAAGGTAAAACATTATTTTAATTTATTCTCTCTTTGTAATCTTCATTGGACTGCATTTTATATAGATTTGATAGCTGATAGTGGTTAGTATTTCAATTATAGGATTATACAATTAATTTTCATACAAGGACCTTTTCTAATATTTTTGGATTTTTCTTTTTTTCTATTTTTGGTATTTTTTAGGAACTTTTTATACTATTTTTTATCTTTTTTCAGGAACTTTTTCTCTGTACAGGAACTGCTCATTCTGAGAATGCCTAGCTATATAATTTATTCAAGTAGATGGTATTTATCAGATCAAGGTGAGGATTGCCTTCTGGATTTGATAATTTATAGGCTCCAAAGCTTCATGTTGAAATATTCACAATCGGACCCAGCCAATTGGGTTCAAATTTTCCCTTTTGTTCTCGATATTATTGATTCTTTGGATTTTCTCTAAGTAAAATATCTCCAACCTAAAACTCTCTATCTCTAGCCTTATTTTTATATCCTTGTGACATTCTCTTTTGATAGACCCTTGTGTGGTTAAATGCTTCTTTTCTTCTTTCATCAAGCCGTTCTAATTCTTAGATTCTAGAAATTCAATAATCTTCATCTATTACAAGTCCTTGTAGAGAGACTCTAAGTGATGGTATTTCTACATCAATAGGTAGTAAAGATTCTGAACCATATACTAATACAAAAGGTTTTTTCCCTATAGGAATTTTGATACTAGTCTTGTATGCCCACAATGCTAGATTTAGTTGGTGATGCCAATCCTTGCCATATTTGTTCATTGTTATGTGTAAGATTTTGAAAATCATTTTGTTGGAAGTCATAGCTTGTTCATTCTATTATGGGTATTAGATAGAAGAGAAGTGCTAGGTGATGTGAATCTTCTCACACAATTCATTAATATCCTTATTTTTGAATTTCCTGTATTGTCTATTATAATAGAAGAAAGGATCACATACCTACAAATGATGTAGTTTAGGACAAATATTGATACATGTTTACTGGTTTCCTTGATTAAAGTAATGACCTCAACCCACTTCGTGAAGTACTTAGTAGCTATTATGATAAAATTTTACCCATTTGATGATGAAGGATATATCTTATCAACAAGATTGAAGGCCCATTGTTGAAATGGCCAATGTGCTATGAAAGGAAACAACTCTATAGCAGAAGCATGTATCAAGTATCTGTGTAGTTGGCATTTCTTGTAAGACTTGGCAGACTAAACAACATCTTTCTCTATGGTAGGCCAGTAGTGCCTAACTCTTAGTAGTTTCTTGGCCAACAAGAAACCATTAAAATGAGATCCATAAATACCTTTGTGGGCTTCTTTTAGTGCACATTCAGACTCTTTACATTCTATACAACTAAGGAGAGTACCATCTAGACCACACCTATATAAATTGTTAGTAATGATCAAGTAACACAGTACATTTCTTATGAGGTTTCTCTTTTCATTCTTATATAAGCCATCAAGGATTGTTTGGTCTCTTAGGTATGAGTATATTTGGATATATCTAGAGGAATCATGGCCCATAATGGAACACATTGTTTGGAAGTTTGGGGAATCATATGTAGGGAAGGGAAGTTCTTCCACTAGGAATTCATAGTGGAATTAATGTTCTTCTAGTTGTAGCGTCAAGGCTAGAGTAGCCATGGAATTAGTTGCTTTATTTTCTACTCTTGGGATTTATTAGAAGGTGATAAAGATAAAGTACTTCTTCAAATCATCAACATTTCTCTTTTACGGCAAGAGATTTTCATCTTTGGTCTGGTACTGATCATTGATTTGGTTGATGATTAGCCGTAAGTCTCCATAAATGTGAAACTCCATAGTTTTTCATTCAATACCTAGATTCAATATATTCACCAAATCTTTGTACTCATAAATGGTATTAGTGCATGGAAACATCATCTTGTAAGCTTCAGGAATTTTATACCTTTGTGGATTAATGAAAAGTACACTGACGCCTGACCCCTGTTGGGTAAAGGACCCATTAAAGAATATCTTGAATGGGTTTTCTATCAAATGTAGGATTGTTTCATCAGGGAGTTCTATTGTCAATAGTTTGGTATCTTATTGAGGTGCATCAGGTAGGTGATCGACAATGAATTGACCTTTGATGGCCTTTATATCTACATATTTGATATCAAACTCACTTAGGATCATGACCCATTGCAAACATATAGTGTTTGAAGTTTTTTGAGGCAAACACTACTGCTAGACAACCTTTCTTAATGATAGTGTAATTTAGCTCATAGGAAAGTAGTATTCTATTGATATAATTTAATGCTCTTTCTTTCCATGTATCATCATGTTCTATAAGTTGATCTCCAAGTGATGTGGTTGTAGCTAAAATGTACAATAAAAGAGGTTTTCCCTATATAAGTTCCATCAGGATGGGTTTTTTTATAGGTATTCTTTGCTTTGTTAAAAGTTATTTTCACATACCTTGTCCCATTTGAATGTCACTACTTTATGCAATGTTTTGGTAAAGGGTTGAACCTTATCCACTAGTTGTGAGATAAATATTTTGATGGATTATAGATTCCCTTGTAAATTCCTGATTTGACTAATGTTCTTCATCGATTACATCTCCATGATAGTTTTTTACCTTTTCTGGATTAACTTTGATGCTTTTTCTTGACATAATGTAACCTAGAAGCTTTCCATATGTTATGCAGATGGTACTTTTTTCAAAATTTAGTCTCAGTTTAAATTTATTCATCCTATTAAAAATCCTATCCATGTCTACCAGATGTATTATTCCATTCATTGATTTAGCAAGTGTATCATCTACATAGTCTTCTATGTTTTTGTGCATCATATCATGGAATATAGTGGTCATTTCTTGTTGGTATGTAGCTCCTAAATTCTTAAGCCCAAATGGAATTATGTTGTAGCAGAACATGCCCCAAGAACAAGTGAAATTTGTTTTCTCCTAATCCTCAGGAACTATCTTTATCTTATTGTACCCTAAAAATTCATCCATCAAAGAGTACATTTCATATCTAGCGGTGAGATCTACAATCATATCGATGTTTGGAAGTGGAAAATGAGCTTTTGGACAATCTCTATTTAGATCTCTAAGGTTTGTAAATACCCTAATTGATTTATCTAGTTTAGAGACAACTATAATATTTGAGATCCACTTTGCATAATCAATATTTGTTATAAAATAATATTTTATCAATTTCTCTAATTTGTCTTTGACCAATAATCCCACGTGAGGATGCATTTCCCTTAGTTTTTGTTTCAATGGTTTTACTCTTGGAGAAATTGATAAATGGTGCATTATTAAATCGGGATCAATTCCAGGTATATCTGAATAGAACCATGCAAATTTTATCTTTATATCCATAAAGAATTGAGTAAATTGTTATTTTTATTCCGCTGACAATGATTTCATAATGTGTATCAACTGAGGTACTTCTATTATTCCCAATTTGATAGGTTGTATAGGATTTATTAGTACTAAAGATCTTTCTTGGAGATGGTTAGGTAAGATATCAAGCTTCCCATCCTCTAGCACCTCAAAGAGGTTTTCACTAGTGGATACGTCATTTATTTTTAGTATTTTGGTCTCTGACACTACCACCATGTGGTTTTTACCATCAAACCTCTTTTTATTTTTATTCTTATTTTTGAGACTATAAACTTGATATATTCCTCTTCCATGTTCACACTCATTGCATTGGTGAAGAGGTAATTGGTTCAACAAAACTTAGATAACATGCTATAGTATAGTCATTAGAGGAGATTAATCTCAAGGGTTCATGTGGATCATATTCAATAAGTTCTTAGTGTACCAAAGAGAGGGATTCAATATTTCCAAACATAGCATTGCATTATCATCAAGGCTTATGAATGTTAAGGTGAGATCTATTACATCACTCTCTGAAGAAATGTCTAGACCATGAAGTGTCCTAACATCACTATTAGAATTATTTTTAGTATTGCATGAATCTAATCCATTTGATCTAACACTAGAACCTAGAATCTCCTCCAATATGATTCTCCTATTTGGATTGAATACAAATATGGGAAGAACTATATCCATAAATCTTGGCACTAGTCTATCCATGACATTGAGATATCTGTCATCATCTTCAAATTTCCACTTAATGTTCCAAGGAGGGGATTTTTTTGTGTAGCAGTGAGCTTTCTCCTTGTTCAAATTGAGGTGCATATTTATGAATGAAGTCAACTTTTATATCCACTTTGGCATCAGAGAAGGAGTCCCATTCATATTCATTTTAACTTTTCACAACAAAACGAGGCATATTTAAGACATGGGCATTGTTTACTACTTGCCCCTAGTTTAGGTGTCTTTCTTCTAGGTCACTTTCCATTCCTTGACTGAATTCATATTCATGATAATCCATTCAGTTGTCATCAAACCTACCCAAGTATTGAGCTATAATGATGGGAAATTATTTCTCTTTTTATTGATTTTCAATTTCTTACATAGGTGTTTGTATTTCAATTTCTTGCATTGATGTTTATTGAAGTGTTGGAATCTCAATTACTTGTATAGATGTGGATATTTCTCTTGAATCAATAAAATAAGGTATATATCATGTATATGAGTGATAGTAACTAGTTTCCCCTAGTTAGGGTGTCTTTCCTCATGTTCATTCTCTTGTTCTTGGCCTAGCTCATGTTCAACTAAATCATTCTCTTCTTAATGATGTTCAAGTTCAAGGGTAGATTTTTTTGTTCTTCTTCTTGTAATGGTTCTCCTTGATCAAGTAATTTTATCAGCTATTGTGGAATGTAGGTTTTCCCTTGACAAAATTGATTCTCTATTTGTATATGTAATAGTCTTTTATATGAAATTATTATGCATTCCACTTCTTCTCCAGGTTCATCATAAGAATCCTTTTCTTGATCAAATATAAGACCATCTCTAGATGAAGGATTGAATTTTTGTTCACTGTATCCTAGCCTTATTTTGTCTTTTGGGCTTCTGAACTCTGTGTAAGGGATCTATTAGTCCTTTATCTTTTTCTAGAAGTCCTTTACTTTTGATATCCCATTTTTTTCATTATTTAGTATCATTTCCCACATTTATGTGGGGATATTTCAACATATATGTGTAGACACATAAATATAATTACATAAATTTGTAATCACATTTAGTTCTCTCCTATGGATTTATTAATTAAATATCTAATGTTTAATTAATTCATGTCATCCCATCAGTTAATTAGTTCAATTAATTAACTATAACCTAATTAAGTATCAAATAGAAACCCATAGTCATTTAATTAATTAAATCTCCCTTCCTCTATTAATTTAAATAAATACAATTATCTATTTAAATTAATTCATTAACCCCTTTTTCCTCCCTTGATTAAAATAATCCCTTTTAATCAATTTGAGAACATGGATCATAACTTTAACACCTAACCAAACCTCATCCAACTACCTAACTCATAGTTATAACTCAAGCTAACCCATTCACACATACTAACCTCTCTTAATTAGTTAATTAACCTTGACTAACTAATTATCCCCTCCACACATTCTCTCTCCTCACATTACATCCTCCTAATTCTCCCACTTTCCCTCTAATCCAATCCTAATCACCCCATAAATATTTTCTCAACCTTAAAAAATGAGGATTAATAAATCCTAACCCACTCCAAAGTCAACCTCATGTCTTGTCAACTCTAATCTAAACCTCCATCCATCTTGTCAACCTTAAATTCTATCACACCCTCAACCACATTCTTACATCTTTGTTCCCCACTCCCACTTCCCAAAATGGTCACATTCCTCCAAACTTTACCTTTGGAGTATGATACAAGATGTTCCTTTGTGACATGTCCTACCAAACCCTAATTTCCTCTCAAGCTCTCTCCTTGTGAAACTTATCACAAGGCTATGAGTTTGAGAAAGCACAACCCATGTGCTTCCCCTCAAATGTGTCTTGACCCTTCCTCAAGTTTGCATCTCAACTATCTATTTCATCTCCTCTTTGCCTATAAATTGAACCTTCTATCCCTTCATTAATTATCCACCATTTTCAAGTAACTTTATCGTGTCCTTTTGAGAGCCAAAAATCACCAAGCATACCATCCTAATGCCTAAATCCTCCCACATCCATTGAATCTTGAGCATCATCCTTTGTGTACACATCCAATCCTTTGGACAAATCCAAACATCAAGAAAGATTTTTGGGTGGTTTGCACTATCTTTTCATTTTTTCTTTGTCTAATCTATTTGTTGCATTGTTTTAGTTGTTTGAATTCTATAACTAGTTTATTGTGTTCCTTTAACTTCTATTTTATTGCATACATTTTGGCACAATCGATGGGACCCACTTCAAGGGTCATTCTCTCATCTTTCCATCATTTTTCATTTGCAAAACTAACAAGATTTTAACATTTTTTGTTGTTTGAGGTGTTTTTCAAGGGTTTTTTTGGTTTTTTGTAGGATTAGAAGATTGAGAAGGGACATTATTATTGTCATTATCATCTTTAGTTTTTATACAGTCATCAAAAAATACACTCAGTAGGATTGTGGGGGACAGTCGGTAGGATCGAAGGATTAACTCGTCAGATCGTGTTCATGCAAATAAACCTCCTCTCCATCTTGACTTCTTCCTTTATGTTTATTTCTCTCTCTCTCTAAAAAGTTAGCAAGATTATGAGCTAGACCCATGGGATCACTTGGTTAAATCTATAAGGGGTAAGGGATTTAATATTATGTCTTGTTAGAGAATCTAAAAAATAGTGTTTACGGGTTTGGGCATTGACCATGTGAGACTATAGGTTGACCAAGAGGGGTCGCTATCATGTATAACATTTACTTTTTCTTTCATTTTCAACACATGCATTATTTTTTTAGTTTTCTGACATACCTATGGGATTATGTGTACGATCTATGGGATTGTTGTCAGTTGTTGTTTTTTGTGTCTATGTAGGCCAACAGGATCATAGGGACAGCCAACGGGAATGTGGATTAATATTTTAAAATAGAATGAAATCACTATATTTTGGTTCATTAAAATGAACATTTCATGATAACACCACTTCACATTTCAATTTTGGGCTTTCAAAATGAACTTTGGATAAAATTGAACAAGCAATCTACATTTGGACTTTGGTGCACTAAAATCCATCAAAACCTCACATTTCATTTTGGGTTTAAAATCTACAAGGATAAAATTGAAGAAGCAATCTCACACTCCATTTTGGTGCTCTAAAATTGAACAAGGAAAATTATTATATTTCCTTTGGTGCACTAAAATTGAACAAGCAATCAACACTTCAATTTGGGCTTAAACTTGAACAAAGAAAACTCACACTTCAACTAGGTGCATCTAAAATCAACAAAGAAAAATTTCACATTTGATTTTGGTGCATTAAAATTAAACAAGGAAATCAACACTTAATTTTGGGCTTTAAAATTGATCAAAACAAATGAAAATCTTTGGATTTGGAGCTTAAAATTTACCCAATTGCAATTTTTCTTAAGTTGTAAGACTTAAATCACATTGCCTAACTTGTGGAAAATTAATCATGTTCTTGAAATCATGTTCTTGAAGCTCTTGGTGCACTTGAACAAAATACATTCAATAAAAACCTCACATCATACATTATCCTCCTGTTGGCTCTTTTGGTCATTGGTGCAAGAGAAAAATACTTGTGACTGCTCAAATTTTATCTTTTTAGAGGGTTTGTCATTTGAGGAAAAAAAATTGTGGGCACGACCTAAGTGGGAACAAGGAAAAACCTATTGGATTAATTATGGAAAGTCAAGTATTGAGAGGGGAGGGATGAATCAGTACTCCAAAAAAAAACTTTAACTTATTCTGAATATTTACCAAACTATAAACTTTGCATACATCACCATAAAATATAGAAATTAAAACATAAAACACAACTCATAACACCATGATTTTTGGTCTCATAGAAACCCTTGGTCAGAGGGAAAAAATGTGGTGGGGATGGTACCCACAATTGTTCACTACTGTAGTCAAAAACATTTCTTGGTTAGAGCTACAAAATTTAGCTATTTCTGATAGCTTACCCTATTAAGAGTATTTACCCTGCTAGAAGTACAAAGACTTATTTAGTCAACCTTGCTAAAGGATTTTACAACTCTAATCTAAGAGATGTAACCTATTAAAGGATTTACAAATTAAGACCTATTAGGGCCTAACCGATTAAGGGATTTTAAAATTTTGATTATACTATAAACCAATACTAAAAATATCTATAATGATGCATCAAAAAATGCTTGTCAAACTTAGTATGCTCAATATCATATTACCTCATTTTGCATTTTAATCACACTTAAACTTCTATACTCAGTAGCCTTAACTCTAATTCACATTCACATTCTGGTCCTACTTTTTTTTACTCAGTAGCTTCTCTTCTCTTCATCACCTTCACATTCTTCTATGTCTAATCATCACCTAATGCAGCCAAGGTAGGTGGATCCAATTAAGGACTGACCGACCTTGTAGCCAAACCAATATGCAACAGAAATACATAATAACAACAACAAATAAGAAATAAAATAGAAGTCTTTGTTGATCAAATCACCGATTACATGCAATGTGTTGAGCTATAAGGCCTTCTTGGTTGCGGCCAGATACAAAGCAAGTAATAGTCTACAAGATCTCGCAGGATCCAAATATTTTCTACCACATTAGTATTCATCGAGCCTAGGTCTACAACACACAGCACATTGGTAGGCATCCAGGAGAGATCTGAACTTGTACTCAAACTTCCAAGCAATCTTCCTATTCCTAAGCTCATAGGCTACTAAATTTTCTTCCAACTATCCCCTCTCTACCTAAGCATCCTATAAATATTGATTCCCAGCCATAAGTCGGCTGCTGAAACAATAAACCCTTACAAACAAATATTAAATGCTAAAACATCAGTCAGCTCTCAAATAGCCTTACAAATAAAATAAACTCTCCAAGATGGCCCCAAATGGTCATCAAATCCACATAAAAGAATGCAACATGCCAGATCTAGGTCCTCACATGTCCAATGGTCAATCCATAACTCTAGGAGGGCAACCCAAATCAATGGAACTAGTCAGCCAAGCTGATCTAACCAAACAAACCAAGTCGGTAAGCAAGAACACCAAGCAACAGAGAAATAACCAAGTGTCAGACACCGACCATGCCAAGCATGAACGAGGAACATAGTTATCACTGAGCGCCAGAGAACCAATGCGTTTAGTTACTGAGTGTTCTTTAGAGACCAAACACCCTGGTAACCATAGAACCAGGCAACTAGTCTCCCAAACCGAGAAAATACTCCAAATCAAGATCAAAACTAACAATCTCCCTTCAGAGGAAAACATATTTTGGTTGATACAAGATTGCCAAGAATCCTAGGATGCTCCTACATCAGACACCCCAGGTAAGAAATATTTTCTCATAAGGAAATCAGGAATGCCTCAAGGGAATCAGAACAGGTATGCCAAATATGTTCTTCACCTATATCTCCTCTTGTCCTTCATCCCAAGTTATCTTTACTTCATTCATTTCTCCCTACAACAAGTTCTTATGCTTTCCACTTTTCTTATCCTTCTAGTCAACAATTTATAGCAATTGACTTTGACCACTACCAATCACATCAGTGTCTTAGTAAACACCATCTTCTCTAGACTCTTCAATCAACTCAGTATCATCTATATCTCTCCATGTCACAAATTTCATCATCTGTTGTACCAACTGTTGGACTACAACTGATTTAGAATCTGATTGAAGGATCTATGATTGCAAGATCACTAAGAAGTTTCTGATTAGATATGTAATATGATTAAATCAATATTATGTTGTCATTGATGTCAACTAGTTTGACATCACTTATCTTGTAAGTTACTCTACTAAGACATCTGAAGAAAGGTGAAAGAGATGAAGAATAGAGAAATCTATATGAGGAAAGATGTACTTGACAGATGAGGATAAGGAACACATTGAGTAACTTATTGACGAGTCTATGACTTGATGATATTGACTTTATTATGTTGCATTCATTTATAATGAAGTATAGAGCTGAAAGACACAAAGTAGTGCTATCGGTAAATGAAGCATTTTAGTATACACTGACGGAGTGTAGTGTATACCGACCACAGTATTAACCAAGCAGTGTTCACCAACACATTCTTTGTTAACCGAGCGAAATAGAATGAATTAAATGTTTAGTTTAGCCGATAAGATTGATGAGCTGGCAAGAGTATAACATCAAGGTAATAGATAATGTTTGTTACGCAAATCAACGACTGAAAAAATTCAAAGAAGATCTAACAGAGAAGATTGAAACATGTTATTGACACAAGTACCGAGAAAGTTTTAAGTAGAAAAATCTATGGACGTGATTAAGCAGCAAAATCTGATGGTGGAGAAGAAAATGATTTACTCGTCTATATAAGAGAACAAAATTTCTTTAGTAAGATGTCAAGAAGAAGAAGAAGCTATAGTAATTATGTGTGAACAAGATTTCATGCATTCTGATCATACTGGTTAGTGAGAACCGAGCTGTAGTACAATTACCGAGCTACACAGAGCTATTACCGATGGACAGTAAGTTGATACAGTATTGAAACTGAAGTGAAATATTGATTAGAAGGATTTGTATGGACTAAATATTGATCTGTAATCTAAAATTGAAGTTGTATTAAGGTAGGTCATTTTACTCTTATATATTTAACCATTGTATACAGTTCAAATATCTTAACCAAGTGGACTCTGAAAGTCTTATGATGCATCATTCATAGAATGAACATTGTTATCTTGTCAACCCCATAGTGAATGTTGGTTGGACGATAACTTCTAGTCTAAAATCCTCTAACAAGGTCACACCTGACAGTGTGTTTGTAACCTTTAACAGGGTTGGGTCTTAACCAACCTCACTTCAGAAGAGTGAACAATTTTGGGTTGCCGGTCCCAGGTGGTTTTTCCCTTTACAGGGTTTCCACATTAAATCTCTTGTGTTATGTGTTGATTGTGATATTTGTTTGTTATCATACTTTGCATGTTACATGGTAGATTTGATCAGTAAATAGTTTAGTATTAGACTGGTAATCGGTAAAAAGCACAGACAGTGAGAGTTATTATTGCTTACCGACGAGCAGAAAGTGAAGAAATTGTTTTGAATTATACATTTTGTTTTGGGACACTGGATAACTGTTCACCCCCCTCTCATTTATTCTAACAATTGGTATCAGAGCACAAGTTGCTTAGAATAGATTTTTAAAGACTTAAGCATAAAGGTCTCAAGATGTATAAGAGGCAAGTACCAAAACTGAATAAAGAGAACTTCGCAGTATGGCAAAGCAAAATGAAGCTGCACATATCTGGAATTGGGAACTCAGCACTAGATCTGATGCAAAATGGCTACATACAACCACCCACTGGTCCCCTAACTATTGATCAACTGAAGGATAAGCATGAACACAATGTTACTATGATGGAACTTGTTGCTGCCTGTACCAATGTTGAATTTGAAGATATCAAGACACGCACAACTACCAAAGAAATGTGGGATAAGTTAGCACAAATCTACAATGGAGATCTGAATGTCAAAAGAGCCCGAGCTGAAAGTCTAAGAGGTAGATTTGATGATATGAGAATGAAAGAAGGTGAAAATATTTTCCAATATTCAAATAGACTCAAAGAGGTGGTACATTCTATTAAAGCATTTGATGGAGTAATTGATGATGAAATAGTGATAAGCAAGATTCTTAGAACTTTGCTACCATTTTATGCAATCAGGATTTCTACAATTCATGAAACAAGAGCTACATCCAACCTTACTCTTGACACTCTGATTGGTAAACTTACAACCTTTAAATTAAACAACTTTGATAACAGTGTTGTTCCTTTTATTGAATCCGCTTTCATGTCTTCTCTGAAGATTGGAAAGTCTAGCAGGAATGGTAAGAATTGTGATAGTGATGATAATACCGATGATGAACTTGAAGAACTTGAAGCACTTATGGCCAGAAGATTTCCCAAAGGAAAAGGAAGGTATAGAGGCAAGCTACCTTTAGCATGCTTTAACTATAAAGAAGTCAGTCACATTGCTACTAGATGTCCTTAGAAGAAAGATGATGATAGATCTAAAGACCGATCTAATGGAAGCTATGGAAGAAGAGTCAACAGAGGTTACCGACACAACAACAGAGACAACTAAGATGAAAAAGGAAAAAAGGTATGTTACATAGCCGAAGATATTGAAACTGAATCTGATTCTAATGATGATATAGAAGTTGTATTTGTTGCTATGAAAGATGACTTAGAAGAGGAAGAGAAACATGAAGAGACAGCCCTGATCTCTAAAGTAAGCAAAAATGATACATGAATCATAGATAGTGGCTGCACACATCATATGACCGGTGATGTAGAGAAGTTTGATCATCTTGTTGAATATAATGGAGGATCTATGAGAATGGGAAATGATGCACCTTGTATGGTAAGAGGTAAAGGCTCACTGATGATCAATGACAGATTACAATGTGAAAATGCATATTTGGTAGATGGACTAAATAATAATCTGATAAGTGTGGCATAGTTGAATAATTCAGGCCACCAACTAGCTTTTGAGAGCAAAAAGGTGAAGATTTATAATGATGGAGGAAGACTTGTCAGAACTGGTACACAATCCAGAGGTAATCTATTCTATCTTGATATGGATCAGTCTTCTTGTTTGCTAATAAAGGATGAAGATGCTTGGTTGTGGCACCGAAGGTTATGCCATGTGAACTTTGACAACATGATCAAGATTAGTAGAAAGAAAAGAGTTAGAGGACTGCCTAACTTAACAAAACCTAATCATGCTATGTGCCATGAATGTCAAAGAGGTAAGATGACTAAGTCTAGTTTTAAAAGCAAAGACTACTCAACAAAGAAGATACTTGAGTTGGTTCATACCGACCTATGTGGTCCTATGAGAACTCAGAGTTGTTCTGGTGATAAATATTTTATTCTTTTTGTTGATGATTATACTAGACTGATGACTGTTATGTTCTTGAAAGAGAAATCTAAAGCTTTCAAAATGTTTAAATGGTATAAAGCTAAGGTAGAGAAAGAAACCGGAAAAGAAATAAAATGTTTAAGATCTGATAGAGGAGGTGAATTCATCTCTGATGAATTTACTAACTTTTGCAATGAGCATGGAATCAAGAGGCAGGTATCTACACCGAGGACACCTTAGCAAAATGGCATTGTTGAAAGAAGGAATAGGTCTATAATTGACTATGCTAGAACACTGATGATACAGAAGAATGTTGCTCAGACATATTGGAGGGAAGTTGTCAGCATAGCTGTATATGTTCTTAACCAAGTACAACTGAAGAAGGACTCCAACCGAACACCTTATGAACTATGGTTTGGACACAAACCTATTGTAAGTTATTTTAGAATTTTTGGAAGTAAATGTTTTATCTTGAAAGATGAGAGAAATGGAAAATTTGAGTCTAACGGAGATGAAGGAATATTTTTGGGATATTCCACTACAAGTAAAGCATACAAATGTTTGAATAAGGCTACAAATAAGATTGTTGAAAGTACTAATGTTCATGTTGATGAATTTGATGATAAGTACACTAAGGAAAGTACAAAGGAACTAGAAGACTATGGTAGATTCACTTACATTGAATATCTAGAGTATCTACCGACACCGCAGACAGTGTCAACTAGGCAGCAGGGAAATAATGTAGTACAACAAACACCACAAACTGATGAACATGAAGAAGTTGTTGAGCAAGAAAATGACCCTGAGCAGGATGAACAAGAAAGGAGAAATCAAGTCTTGGCTAGTTTTGTCAGAAGACATCATCCTGAAACACAAATCAGTGGAGACAGACATGCTGGAATGCAAACCAGAAGAAAAACAAGACAAGGTACATGTTTAATTTGTGAATTTGAACCTAAAATGGTGAAAGTTGCATTAGAGAATGAAGAATGGGTTAATGCAATGAAGGAGGAAATAGAACAAATTGAAAAGAACAAAACCTGGTCCTTAGTACCCCGATCGATAGATAAGAATATTATAGGTACTAAGTGGATATATATGAAAAAATTGAATGAAAATGGTGAAGTTGCAAGAAATAAAGCTAGATTAGTATGCAAGGGATATGCACAGGAAGAAGGCATTGACTATGGTGAGACATTTTCACCTATTGCTAGATTAGAAGGAGTTAGAATTCTACTTGCATATGCTACACTTAATAAATTCAAAGTCTATCAAATGGATGTGAAGTCAGCATTTTTAAATGGTATACTTGAAGAAGAAGTCTACATTGAACAACTTGAAGGATTTGTTGATCCCGACAATAAAGACATGGTATGTAGATTACATAAAGCTTTATATGGACTAAATCAATCACCAAGAGCATGGTATGAAAAACTACATACTTACTTGTTAAGCATTGGATTTGTTAGAACAAGTGAAAACAATAATTTGTATTTGAAAGGTGATACCGATGACACCATTATCATTGCTGAAATATTTGTTGATGACATTATCTTTGGAGGCTCAGATCTTTTCTGCAAGGCATTTGTTGATGAAATGCAAAAGGAATTTGAAATGTCAATGTTCGAAGAGATTAAGTTCTTTCTTGGACTACAAGTGATTCAGCAGAGTGATGGGATATTCATCACACAATCTAAATAAATAAAGGAAGTACTGAAGACATTTGGCATGGAAGATGCTAAACCTATAGGAACACTGATGTCTACTAGATGCAAATTGAAAAAGGAGGATGAAACTATTGAGGTAAACTAGACACTGTACCAATCCATGATTGGTAAGTTAATGTACGTAGTTCACAGTAGGCTAGATATAGCACATGCTATAGGAATTGTTGCAAGATTTTCTGCTAATCCTAGAGAATCACACATGATAGCTACAAAAAGGATCTTAAGATACTTGAAGAAAATAGAGAATTATGGATTATGGTATCCTAAGGAAGGAATGTTTGAACTGAAAGTTTACACTGATGCTGATTGGGTTGGAAATGTGGATGATAAAAAAAGCACCACTGGAGGAGCATTTTTCTTTGGTGAAAGACTTGTAACCTGGACAAGTAAAAAGAAAGATTGTATTTCTCAGTCTATAGCTGAAGCAGAGTATGTTGCTGCTGCTACCAACTGTTCAAACATTGCATATATCAAACAAGTGTTGGAAGGAATGAATGAGGTAATCACTGACCCGATGATTATATACTGTGACAACACTAGTGCTATTAATATTTCAAAGAATCATGTGATGCACTCTAAGACAAAGCATATATCTATTAAGTATCATTACTTGAGAGAACAAGTGCAAGAGAAGCAAGTTAAGTTAGAATTTTTTACATCCAAAGAACAACTTGCAGATATTTTTACAAAACCTCTACCAAAGGACACATTTGAATACTTGAGGACTAGACTTGGGATCTGTCCCCTATCTATTGGTCACTAAGGTGATTGGGTTGTTGCATCAGCCTACTTCTATCAGAAGATCATTCATGTTGATGGAGCATAGCTCACACTTTGAATCTTGTTCAAGGTTGTGATTAAAGTTGAGAACTTGAACCAATGAGATATTAGTATATAGAGATATAGAGGAAGTACTGAACACCACAGAAGAGTTACTTGGCTACTATAGAGCTGATTGTTTATTTGTTTCTTTAGCATTGCTGTCAAAGGGAGAGATAAAAAATATGAAATGAAAAAGGGAGAGATAAACTAAAAATGGGAGAGATTAAACCAAATATGAAAAGGAACAAGCACCAATGACAATTATCTAAGGGAGAGACAATCTGAATGAGACATAGTACTGAAGATCAGTTACAGAGAACAAAAGCAGGAATAGGAGAACTGAAAAGATCACAACTAGAGAAAGGTAAAGTTGTATTACTTAATGTTGGTTCAGTAACGTAGTGATTAAACATATTAAGTCTATTCGACTTACAACATTTGTTCATAAAGTTGTAGAATGTATGTTTGGTATGTGTATGTTACATTTCATATTACTTGAATTGCCATCAATGCCAAAGGGAGAGATTGTTGGACTATAACTGATTTAGAATCTGATTGAAGGATTTGTGATTGCAAGATCATTGAGAAGTTGCTGATTAGATATTTAATATGATTAAATCAGTATTATGTTGTCATTGATGTCAACTAGTTTGACAACACTTATCTTGTAAGTTACTATACCGAGACATCTAAAGAAAGGTGAAAGAGATGAAGAACAGAGAAATCTATATGAGGAAAGATGTAATTGACAGATGAGGATAAGGAACACACTGAGTAACTTATTGATGAGTCTATGACTAGATGATATTGACTTTATTATGTTGCATTCATCTATAATGAAGTATAGAGCTGAAAGACACAAAGTAGTGCTATCGGTAAATGAAGCATTTTAGTATACACCGATGGAGTGTAGTGTATACCAACTGCAGTATTAATTGAGAAGTGTTCACCAACACATTATTTGTTAACCGAGTAGAATAGAATGAATTAAATGTTTAGTTTAGCCGATAAGATTGATGAGCTAGCAAGAGTATAACATCGAGGTAACAGATAATGTTTGTTACGCAGATCAATGACTGACAAAATTCAAAGAAGATCTAATGGAGAAGATTGAAACATATTATTGACACAAGTACTGAGAAATTTTTAAGTGGCAAAATCTATGAATGTGATTAAGTGGCAAAATTTGATGGTGGAGAAGAAAATGATTTAGTCATCTATATAAGAGAACAAAATTTCTTTAGTAAGATGCCAAGAAGAAGAAGAAGCTACAAGAATTACGCATGAACAAGCTTTCATGCATTCTGATCATACTGGTTAGTGAGAACCAAGCTGCAGTAGAATTATTGAGCTACACAGAGCTATTATCGACAGACAGTAAGTTGATACAGTATTGAAACTGAAGTGAAATATTGATCAGAAGGATTTGTATGGACTAAATATTGATCTATAATTTGCAATTGAAGTTGTATTAAGGCAAGTCATTTTACTGTTACATATTTAACCATTTTATACAGTTCAAATCTCTTAACTGAGTGGACTCTGAAAGTCTTATGATGTATCATTCATAGAATGAACATTGTTATCTTGTCAACCCCATAGTGAATGCTGGTTGGACAATAACTTCTAGTCTTAAATCCTCTAACAAGGTCACACCTAATAGTGTGTTTGTAACCTTTAACAGGGTTGGGTCTTAACCAACCTCACTTCAGAAGAGTGAACAATTTTGGGTTGTCAGTCCCAGGTGGTTTTTCCCTTTACAAGGTTTCCACGTTAAATCTCTTGTGTTATGTGTTGATTGTGATATTTGTTTGTTATCATAATTTTCATGTTACATGGTAGATTTGATCGGTAAATAGTTTAGTATTAGACTGGTAATTAGTAAAAAGCATAGACAGTGAGAGTTATTATTTCTTACCTATGAGTAGAAAGTGAAGAAATTGTTTTGAATAATACATTTTTTTTTGGGACACTAGATAAATGATTCACCCCCCTCTCAATTATTCTAACACCATCTCTATCAAAAAGATCATATGCCTCTTAACCTCAACAAACTCTTCAGATATATCATTCTCCTTCTCCTTCAAACTAGACTTCACAGGAATAGGTTCATCAACCCTCTACTCCCAAGGTTTGTCATAAGGACAACACTTGATAACTCCACATCCCTGAACTCCTATTTCTTGTAAAGGTATCAACTTATGCCAAGTTCCTTGATGCCTAACCACATAAGTATTAGCATGACCATCAAATAAAATATTCCTATAAAATTGCCAAGGTCTACTGAGCAACAAATGACAAGCATCCATAGGCAATACATCACACAATATCTCATCCTAGTAATATCCAGTCTCGAAGTTAACCAAGCATTGTTCTTGAACTCTAACCTTTGAAACATCTTGGATCCAACTAATCTGATAAGGATTAGGATGCTTCCTTCTTTCCAAACTCAATTTACTAACCATTTCATCTAAAACAAAGTTCTCAAAACTACCACCATCAACTATGACATTACATACCTTATTCTTGCACTCACATATGGTTCTAAACAAATTCCTTCTTTGCACTGGTTCATGGACACATGCAGCTAATCTCCTAGTGATAAGTGTCTGACCTTTTTCTGCAAAATTCACAATATCTTCTTCAGCAGTCAGTGCCGCCCTTTTCTTAGGACAATAAAAACTTTTGTGACCAGCTTCACCATAGTTATAACAAGTACCAGTGAACTCATTCTTCCACCTTCCTCTCTGTCCACTGTTGAAAGTCTTAGTACCTTGACCACTGATAGATTGCACATCAGACTTAGCATTCTCTATCACATTACTCTTAGCAATTGTCTCACCATTTTTAACACCTCAATTCCTATTGTTCTTTTTCCCTTCATACTTCTTATTTAGCTTCTCTTCAATCTTTAATGCCATCAGATAAGCATCACCAATTTTTTTCATCCATATAGTAAGTAACTCTTCTTGAACACTAGGTCTCAAACCATAGACATACCTAGCAACCTTATCTTTATCAACTTTAGAATGACGAGTCCTAATCAAGATTATGTAAAACTCCTTGGTATACTCCTATACTAATTTGTTAGTTTGCTTCAAAGCTTGCATCTTCTTAAACATGTCCAATTCATAATCCACTAGAGTGAACTGCTTCTTCCACTTGTCAACCATTCGATTCCACTTAGTGATCTTTTCTTTTCATCTTCTACCTCTTTCCAATTGAACTTCTCTACACTAGATATTTGCATGACCCTTTAACTTGGTCTTTACAAATCTAACTCTATCAGGATCTTCTATTTCTTCATACTCAAAGTAATCATGAATCTCATTGATCCAATCGATCGATTCTTCTGGCCTAAGGCTTCTAGAAAATGCAAAAACTTCAATCTTAGACATAGCTTTCAGAATTTGATTCTCCTCGAGATCTCTAGCTTCTTCAACAACTTCTTCAAAATGATCTTCTTGAGATTCATCATCACTATCCTCTTTCAAGGAAGACTTCTTCTTTCTTAATTCCTCTTGCAGATCTTGCACTTGTTTCTACAAAGCCCTAAAATCATCAAGACTGAATTCTCCAGTAGCTTCCTCTTCCTCTTAGATCTCATGATTTCTCCTCAGAGGCATCTTCAAATCAAGATTCAGACATGAACACACAAGATTCACTCATCTCCAACAGGAACAAACTTCACTCAAACATGAACAAACTTCACTATGATACCACTTAATGTAGTCAAGGTAGGTGGATCCAATTAAGGACTAACCGACCTTTTAGCCAAACCAATATGTAGTGAAAACACCCAATAACAATAACAAAACTAAAATAAAATAGAAGTCTTTGTTCATCAAATCACCGATTACGTGCAATGTGCTAGGTTGTAAGGCCTTCCTGGTTGTGGCTAGATACAAAGCAAGTAAAAGTCTACAAGATCTTGTAGGATCCAAATCTTTTCTACCACATCAATATTTAGCTAGCCCAGGTCTACAACATGCAGCACACTAGTAGGAATCCAAGAGAGATCTGAACTTGTACTCAAACTTCCAAGCAATAGTTCTATTCCTAAGCTCACAGGCTACTAACTTTTCTTCCAATTATCCCCTCTCTACCTAAACAACTACCCAAGAATCCTATAAATATTGATTCCTAGCCACAAGTTAGGTGATGAAACAATAAACCCTTACAAAAAAATATTAAATGCTAAAACATTAGTCGGCTCTCAAATAGCCTTACAAATAAAATAAACTCTCCAAGATGGCCCCAAACAGTCATTAGATCTACATAGAAGAATGCAACATGCCAGATCTAGGTCCTCACATGTCCAACGGTCAATCCATAACTCATGGAGCATGACCCAAATCAACAAAACTAGTCGGCCAAGCCAATCCAACCAAACAAACTAAGTCAGTAAGAAAGAACACTGAGAAATGGAGAAATAACCGAGTGCCAGACACTGACCATGCCAAGCATGACTGAGGAATGTAGTTATCACCAAGCACCAGAGAACCAACACCTTCAGTTACCGAGCTTTTTTCAGAGACTGAGCACCCCGATAACCACAGAACCGAGCAACCAATTTCCCAAACCGAGCAAATACTCCACCAAATCAAGATCAAAACTAAAAATCTCCCTTCAAAGGCAAACATATTTTGGTTGATATAGGATTGCCAAGAATCCTAGGATGCTCCTTCATCATCACCTATTCTCTGTAATCTCTATTTTCTACTCTCTCATATCTCTCACATCCTAATCTTTATACACTGGTCCTTTTATACACAATCTAGAAGTGGTGGAAATTTTCTAGATTCTTCTCCTTAAATGGTACTAGCATTGGTTACATATCCAATGTATATATTCCACTTAATTTCCCTTGGTGGATCTTACCTTGTAATAATGCAAAATTATCTTTTTTTATATCTCTAATGATTTACCAAATAATCTTCTTGGAATCGATAAAGTGTTTTAGGCTCAATGTCCAAATTCAATGTATCTAACATAATTTGTTATGTCGGCATGTGTTACTTGGTAACACATTTTATTCTTACTTGATAACATGTATACTTGGCTCAATAAATGACTTTCTCTTCAACTCAGTATCTATTGTGACTCGGTAATTGTTCGGTTCTTGCCTTGCTTTGCTCGGTGCATGTTTATTATTTCCCTTTACTGAAACTATCTTTTCCTTTACCGACTAATTCCTATGACTCTTTCTTCATTCACCAAATAAATTTTGCAATCAATATGACTTTAACAAAACTAATGGAAACAAAATAACTCTTTAGGAGTATCAATCTCCCCCTTTGGAATTAGTTTTGAATCTTTAATAAAAACTTTAAAGTCATCAAAATTTTGTGTCCTTAATCAAAATTTGACCATGTATGATGCAGGAGCATCTCGACTCCTTGGTAATCCTATGTCACCAAAAAGAATTTAGAGTTTGTCTATGTTTCTCTATTTTATCTTTGACCGAGTTGGTTGGTAGTTGGTCAGTTTCCTTTGGTTACTGAGTGTGGTTAGTTTTCTCCTGGGCGGTCGGTTATTTCACTGGCACTCGGCTTTGTCTTTCTATTGCTCGGTTATCTTGCTTGCCGATGGGTTCAGTGTTGTTTCCTATTGTGGCCAACTTGTGCATTTATATTAGATCATGGAATTATTGTTTATATGCATCATTGGGAAGCATGTGGTCCTAGATTTGACTGTTACTTCTGTTAATTGTGGATCTGAAGGCCGACTCAACTCGATAGCTTCTTGTATAAATGTAGATGTTTGGTTGTAGTTTAGGAGTCAATTTTTGATAGAAGATAGTAGAGATAAGATTGGATATTTCTAATAGATCCTCACATGTTTGAGGACTTTTGTAATTCATTGTAATATCAGGCCCTAACTAGGAAGGCCTTACAACCTGAAATGTATGATTTCTATTGATGATAATATATGAAAGATCTGGCATTCTCTCTCTCTCTCTTATTGTTTGTTGCTTCTACATGTGTGTAGAAATCTTAGATCATTAGGGTGTGCCATCCTTTGGCCCCTCATGCTCCCTACCTTGCATTAGGTGGTATCAGAGTGAGGTTAGATCTTGATCTAGTTCTACGGATCTAGGTTTGTAGGTTCCTCTTGAATTCCTAGTTGAATTGTTGTGGGGTAGCAAATTGTGATCTGACCTACAATTGTAGAGGATTGTCAAGATGGTTCATGGGAGGTGAGATGCAGATCCAAGATTGGTAGATATGCTAAGATAGATTGCTGCTAGGTTAGAAGTAGTAGAAACAGCCCAAAGAAGAGGAAGACATCTTGAAGATGTTAGTGATGATGAAATTGAAGAAGAACAAGTGAATGTAGAACTTGCTCCTATTATGGATCAAGGTGAAGAAATATTTTTGAAGGCTTTGACAAATCTAAAGTGAACTCCACATTTCAATCCCCCTGAGTATGGTGGAAAGCTGGATTCTGATGAATTGGTGGACTAGATCACTGAGATGGAAAAGTATTTTGAATATGAAAACATTCCTAAGGATAAGAAGGTGAAGATTGCAAGCACAAAGTTTAAAATTCATGCATCCTTATGGTGGGAACACCTACAATTGGATCGGAAAAGGAAAGGAAAAGACAAAATCAAGGTATGGAGTAAAATGGTCAATAAATTGAAAGGAAATTTCTTACCCTGTGATTATTAGATTAACCTAGTTCGAAAAATGCAAAGTTTGAGAAAAAAAGATAGCTCGATAAAAGAGTATACTGAGGAATTATATAGATTAGATATTAGATCTAGACATGACAAAGATTATGTGGAAAGAATTGTTAGATACCTGAATGGTTTGAGGGTTTCCATCCAAGAGGAGATTAGTATGGTCAAATTGGAGAACATTGAAGAGGCTTATCAATTTGCTTTAAAGGCCGAGGATAAATTGAACAAGATACATGAATAGAGACAAAGAGGTCAAGGTGGTAGATTTCCTAGAGGAAGAGGTAGATCTAATGGTGAAAATGGTAGATCTGAACCAGAAAAGACAAATCTAGACAAAGGCAAGACCGAGTGGAAAGGTGAAAGTTCTAGAGGCAGAGGCAGTAAATACCAAGGTGGTTATAGAAGAGGAATTTTTTGAGGAACTTGTTATAACTATGGAGAGGAAGGACATAGATCTTTTGAATGTACATAGGCTAGTAAGAAGGGTGGTAGCAGTCGAATTGCTTTGGTGCAAGAAGAGTCACCAAATGAACCTGAGAAAGAAAATAACTTGATGGTAAGGAGAGCACTGTGGAATGAAAGAAAAAAGGAAGATCCGGTAAGGAAAAGTTTGTTCAAGACTAGATGTAGAGTTTCTGACAAAGTTTGGAAGGTAATCATTGACAGTGGTAGCTCGGAGAACCTAGCATCTGAAGAGATAGTCACAAAATTGTAGTTGGAAAGGTTGGTACATCTGAATTCATATCAGATTTCATGGATCAAAGACAAGCATACACTCCTGGTAAGTGAACAATGTTATGTGAATTTGAAGATTGGAAAATAATATGATAAGGGGTTATGTGATATCATGCCTATGGATTTTTGTCATATTTTGTTGGGTAGACCTTGGCAATATGATAGACATGCTATATATGATGGGAGATTGCATAAGTATACTATTGTGGCTGATGGAAAGAAACAAATCTTGTTACCATTGATGGAAGAACCTGTTAGTAATGTTGGCACATCTCTAAAAGTTTTCTTGATGGAAGGAAGGAAGTTTGTTAACTCTTTGAGGAGGAATGATGTATGTTTTGCTATGATTCCTAATAAGCCGAGTAAGAAAAAAGAGCATAATGTCTCTAAGGAGATTGATAAGTTACTCACCGAGTACAGTGATATCATTTCTGATAATTTTCCTACTGGTTTTCCACCGAAAAGAAGCATTGATCATTGTATGAATCTAATTCCTAGAGCTAGTTTACTGAATAAGGCACCTCATTGGTTGACACATATTGAGAATCAAGAATTGAACCGACAGATTCAAGAGTTGCTAGAGAAAGTTTTGATCAGAGAAATTTTGAGTCCTTGTTCAGTACCTATTGTATTGGCACTAAAGAAGAATGGAGGATGGATAATGTGTACTGATTCCAGAGCAATCAATAAGATAATAGTGAAGTATAGGTTTCCTATACCGAGAATGGATGACATAATGGACAGTTTGACTGGAGAAAAGTATTTCACAAAGATTGATTTGAAAAGTGTGTATCACCATATCAGAATTAGAGAAGGTGATGAATGGAAGACTTCTTTCAAGACAAAGGAAGGTTTGTATGAGTGGTTGGTTATGCCTTTTGGTTTAACTAGTACACCGAGTACTTTTATGAGGCTAATGAATGAAGTTTTGAAGAAATTCTTGGGTAAATTTGTGATTTTATATCTTGATGATATTCTAATATTTAGTAAGACCAAAGAAGAACATTTTTTGCATGTTAGACAAGTTTCGCAGAGACTAAAAGAGGAAAAGTTGTTGATAAATCTAAAAAAGTGTTCATTCATGAAAGAAGAGATTGTGTATTTGGGATTTGTTATTTTAGCTGATGGTTTGAAGATGGATCCTAAAAAGGTTGAAGCTATTCTAAATTGGCCTACACCTATGAATGCTACCGAGGTAAGATCATTTCATGGTTTGGTAAGTTTTTATCGAAAGTTCATAAGGAATTTTAGTTCAATTTGTAATGCTATGACTAAGACTATGAGAGGAGACAAAAGAGAATTCAAGTGGACACATGGAGCTAACAGAAGTTTTGAGACTTTGAAGCAGAAGGTTGATGAATTACCTATTTTGGCATTACCTAATTTGAGTAAAGTATTTCAAGTAGAATGTGATGCAAGTGGAAGTGCAATTGGAGCTATGTTGAGTCAAGAAGGTAAACCTATTTCTTTATTTAGTGAAAATTTGAATGATGCTAGAAGGAAATATTCTATGTATGATCAAGAATTCTATGCTATTGTTCAAGCACTAAAGAAATGGAGACATTATTTGATACCAAGTGAATTTGTGTTGTATACTGATCATAAGGCTTTACAATATTTGGGTAGTCAGAATAAGTTGAATTAGATACATATGAAATGGGTTGAGTATTTGCAAAGTTACACCTTTGTGATAAAGCATAAGAGTGGAGTCACTAACTGAGTTTCTAATGCATTGAGTAGAAAAAGATCTTTGATGACCAAGATGAAAATTGAAGTTCTTGGTTTTGATGAGATGAGAGGTTTGTATGAAAATGACCCTGATTTTTCTAATCCATGGAGAAAGTGCAGAGCACCGATTCAAGATAACTAAGATACTAAATGGGATGAATATTTTATTATGTTGTTTAAAGGTATTTAGTTGTGTATACTGAGAGGAGTAATAAGATCTAATTTGATAAAGGAGAAACATAGTAGTGGTTTGACTGGACATTTTGGTATTGATAAAACATGGAATTTGCTTAAGGAGAAGTACTATTGGCCACAGTTCTATAGAGATGTTTAGAAATTTGTGAAAAGTTGTGGTATTTTTCAAGTTGCAAAAGGAGTAAGTTAGAATATAGGATTGTATACACTGATTTATGTTCCCGAGAAACCTTGGATTGACATCAGTATGGACTTTATTCTTGGCTTATCGAAGATAGTAAGAGGTAATGATTATATATTTGTTGTTGTGGATAGATTTTCAAAAATGGCACATTTTATACCTTGTAGAAAGATATCAGATGTAGTACATGTAGAAGATCTTTTCTTTAAGGAAATTGTCAGATTGCATGGATTATCGAGGAGTATTATCTCTGACCGAGATAGTAAATTTGTTGGATATTTTTGGAAAACACTTTGGAAGAAATTTGACACTGAGTTGAAATATAGTTCTACATTTCACCCACAAACCGATGGATAGACTGAAGTTGTGAACAAAAGCTTGGGAAATCTTTTAAGATGTTTAGTTGGAGACACACTGAGTAATTGGGATTCTGTGTTAGGACAAGTAGAGTTTGCATACAATAATTAAATTAATAGAAATACTGGAAAGACACCATTTGAGATTGTGAATGGTACACAACTGAGAGGAATATATGATTTGAGAGACATTGCTGATGAGAATAAGAAAAGTGCTGAAGGAGTAAAGTTTGTTGAATACATGAAGACATTGCATGAAGATGTGAAGCTAAAGCTAGAAGATAGTAATCAAAAATACAAAGACAGAGCTGATAGATCAAGAATACATAAGACTTTTGATGTTGCTGATGAAGTGAGCGTTCATTTGAAGAAAGGTTGATTTCTTGTTGGAACATATGGGAAGCTGAAGATGAAGAAGTTTGGACCTTGCAAAATTTTGAGGAAATCTGATAGTGGAAATGCATATGAAATTGAGTTACCTGATGACATGGACATATCATCAATTGTCAACTTTGTCAATTTGTATGAGTATCATGAACCTGATGAAGAAGTGATAGTACCGACAAAATATCCTAAGAAGCAGAATGATGAAGTTGAAAAGATTTTGAAGGAAAGAGTTGGAAAAAGTACAAGAGGAAAACAATATATGGAATATCTGGTTAAATTGAAGAATAGACCGATGGAAGATAGTTCATGGATTTCATAGTTTGAGTTGGATGCAGCTAGGACTAGACCTACCAAATGATTCAGAGAATCATTTCAAAATAACCCCAGGTGTCTGATGCAAGAGAATCTTGGGTCCTTGGCAATCCTGTGTCACCAAAAAGAATTTCAAGTTTGTTTGTGTTTCTCAGTTTCTACTTTGACCAAGTTGGTTGGTAGTTGGTTGGTTTCCTTTGGTTACCGAGTGTGGTCAGTTCTCTCCTAGGTGGTCAGTTATTTCACTGGTGGTCGACTTTGTCTATCTGCTACTCGGTTATTTTTCTTACCGATGGGTTCAGTTTTGTTTCCTCTTCTGGCCAACTTGTGCATTTATATTGGATCACAAAATTAATGTTTGTATCCATCATTGGGAAGTGTGTGGTCTTAGATTTGACCATTAATTCCATTAATTGTGGATCTAAAGGCCGACTCAACTCGGTAGCTTCTTGTATAAATGTAGATGTTTGGTTGTATTTTAGGAGTCAATTTTTGATAGAAGATAGTAGAGATAAGATTGGAGATTTCTAATAGATCCTTGCATGTTTGAGGACTTCTATAATTCATTGTAATATCGGGCCCTAATCAGGAAGGCCTTACAGCCCGGCATGTATGATTCCTATTGATGATATTATATGAAAGATCTGGCATTCTCTCTCTCACTCTTGTTGTTTGTTGCTTCCGCATGTGTGTTGCAGGCTCAGATCATTAGGGTGTGCCATCCTTTGGCCCCTCATTCTCCCTGCCTTGTGTCAATGTATAAACTCTTGATATAGCTCTATAACTCCTTATAGTTCTCCATGACTCCCCCTGTGGCAATACTTCCTACATACATAACTCCTTATAACTTATATTTTATCTCTCTTGTATACATATATTTATCCCCCTTTTATGACAAATATGCCAAAAACAAATTTACTTACTTGGATCTGATGGTGGAATCTTGTCAAAAATATATTGGTATCTCTTCTTTGCATCTCCCTGGTATGACTTCCATGATTCCTTTAGTGTTTGCAACACCATAATTTTATCACCAATGTCAGCCGCTAATCCAATCATGATATCCATAGCATTAATGTTAGGGGCATTCACTAATCCTTTGGCTTTGTGAACATACTTCTGTAGTGATTCAATTTGGGGTATCAAAATTTCTTGCAGCTCTAAAAGTTCCATTTTGATCTTATTCTCCTCTTTTCTGATCTCATGTTGCACTTACATTAAGTTTTTTAGCCTTTGATAGTAGACTTGAAATGTTCCAAGCTCAGTGGTGACCTTTGTCAGCTTCTTGGTCATCTCTTTTTCAAAACATTCATCTTTCTTCTTGATATCCTCAGTAAAGTTTTAAATTAAAGAAAACTGTTGAAATAATGAAAGAATAGTTTTCAACTCATTTTCCAATTCTGCAAATAATTTAGAAAGTGATACCATATCTAATGTAGCTAATTAAATTAAATCTTCAATTATCATCTTCTCCATGTTCTTCCTATGTACTTGCATTAGATACTCAATGGCCTATGTGTCTGGTTCTTTCACTTATTTTACTAGTTCTTCCAATTGACTTAGTAGGCTTCCCTTCTCATTTATAGTAGCACTAGGACCAATTTACTATAGTATATCTTTAAGACTCTCTAGCACATCTATCTCTTGTTTCTTGGATAGCATTTTATCATGTGCTACTTTAATTTTAAGTAGATCTCCAAATTCAAATAGCTATTTAGGGATTAAGGAGGAGATATCTACCTTTGGAATTACTATTGGCTAGCTTAAGTCAATTTTTACATTCTCATGCTTTCTTTTCTTGGAATTTTTTTGACTCTATTTGTACACTTTCTCTATTAGAAAACTTAGGGGAATGTGATGCCTTCATTGCATCAGATGTAGTAGTTGTAGTTGTATCCTCAATCTTATCTTCTCTTTCTTCTTATTTATTTTCTTCCTTCTTTTCTTCATTTTATCTCATTCTCTTATTCTTTCTTGTCTACATTTTTCTATTATCGTATGATCTCGATAGAAGTGACTGTCTCTATATTCTGATCTGTTGTAGTCTTAGTCTCTTTGTTGTCCTTGGTTTCCTTTTGTTCGGTATCCTTTTCCTATTTGGTGGACTTATCCTCTACATCAGTAGGAATTTATTTAGTAACTTCTAAGATAACATCATTAATCTCAGGAAAATCAATTACTTTTTCTAGAAAAGGATCTTCATCCATCAATTTTTCCTTAGATGTATCATCAGTATCCATTTATTCAGTTTCCTTGTCCTCGATAACCATGACATCTCCATCATGTTTTATTTCTTCTATTGGATCCTGTTGAGTGATATCTTCAATAATTGCTTCATATTTTTCTAGGGTCAAATCAATAGGATCTAACTTACCTTGATTTGCCTCAGTCTTGGTTGACTTCTTAGGAAAGAAAATTTTTCTCCATATGCCATTGGTATCCTTTTTCACTGCTTCTAGCTCACCGACCATGATTTTAAATTCTCTTCTCTTTACAAGAAATCTCTTTTAATACTCCTTCCATGTTTCTTTAATTTATTGTACAAAAAACTCAAGTAATATAATTTCAAGGGACCTTTCCATCATTTTCTTTTTAGAATTCATAGCATACTTCCATCTAGCATCAATTTTGTTGTATAGCTCATTAGGTATTTAGTTGGCAGCTTCAACCGAAATAGTTTTAAATTTATGTAGTGTAAACAAAACCGCCTCCTCAATATTTTATTTTTCTTCATCACTCCTCATTTCAAATTTTGCATATTTGATTCCTACAAAATCTCCATAATTCTTGAGACTTTCAAGAAATTCATCTAAGTTCTTAGGTTTTGAGGGTCGATTTTGCAAAACTTTAAATTTACTTAAATCTTATGATTTTGTCTCACTATCTTATTCTAGCTTCAAATTTCTCCTTGGTCTACCATATTTTTTCTTTTCCCTCATGTATGTCTTAGGCTTTGGTTTCTCTACCTCTAGTTTCTTCTTCTCCCTCGATGTAGAAGTAGACCTTATCAATGGTCTTGATCTCTTAGGGCTAGGTGTCTCCTTTTTCACTCTTATTTTCTTTCCCTTGATCTTAGATGGACCAACCTCATCTTCTTCAATAATAACACCCAGATTCTCTGACAAATTACTAATTATTCTACTTATTTTTCTCTGAGCCTTAGGTATCAATATGTCTAGCTTTATCTTTTCTTTCACTTCTTCATATGTTCCATATTGATTATCTTGCTTATAAATTGGTTTAGATAATAGAACTTCAATCTGCTAAGATACAGTGTCTATGTCAATTCCATATCACATTGGTTGTAGCCAGATAGTCCTTGGCTCTACAGTTTCCACAATTCAAGTGTCAGTATCCACTTCAAAACAAATTGTATCTCAATAATCTTCCACTAACTAAGGTGGAATCCTAAATTTCTTGTGAATTTTAGTTTGGAACTTAGTGAAATATTCTTTCATTATAATATCAAAGTTGTCTCCTAGACTCTGGATGAATTCATTTATTTGACGTATAATCAGTTTCTTCACACTTCATACTACATTACCAATCGATGGGAACAATTTTTTAAAGTAGAAAAATATACATACCAACAATGAACTGAACTTCAAAGTGTTGGTCTTTGCTTTGTGTTCATATTATCATCAAACTATTTCAGTAGGATCTCACATCAATCAATATTCATGTCCTTATTAACTATCTTGTATGCAATGTCCACTGCTCCACATGGCACACTATCTACTTAGGATGCTTGGAATATTTGGTAGGATATAACATTACATGAAAATCTCAACTTAGGATCTTCAACAGTTGATCATTTGAGACCTCTTTCATCCCATTTAACTTGTGTGAACTCATACAACTTGTTCTTGTCATTTTTCTTTTTGGCATTTGGTCTGTCACTGATTAGGTAACCAGTCACAATATGCAAAACATCTTTTTTGATCTTGACTGGTACATCAAGCCACATAAACTCATCGTGAACTCAGCTCAATAAAATCCTCATCCACTCTGATTTGAATACACTTGGTACATGCAAGGCATGCACTAAACCCTTAGTCTCCAAATGGATATGTTCATCCTTTAACTTCCCATTCACTCACAAATTATAGAATGATGAATCGATATTATTTTGAAAAATTTCTTCAATCTTATAGTGGATTAAGGTACATATGTCTTTGATCAAAATTAATCTTTAAGGAATTAAAGATAGAGCTCCTATCTTGTCAGGTTTGGCAGCTTTAGCTGGAGGTAGCTTGTACTTCAGATTAACAAGATCAACCTTTTCAACAACAACATGATTTTGAACTTTAGGTCTCATTGATTCACAAATATAAATGATTGATTGAAGTATGGTTTCATTTTAATATCAACTTGGTCATGCTTTCACAACTCAGGAAAACACCAGAAATCACTTGAATATATTTGATAGTGCTTAGATCTATTTATTCAATTACTCAAATTCTCTTGGAAAACTCATCTCTACAATGTGCTCAAGTGCTCTTGAAAACATAAGGTAAAAATGAAATAACAAAGTGGTCTATTTATACTTTTTCCTCAATTAGGGCTTCCAATGGCTATAATTTTAGTATTTAACATTGTCACTGAATCCCTTCTCACCGATAACCAAATTTCACTTCCTTACACCAAATGAAACAAAATAACATAGACTTTTATCGATCAAACATCAAATGTTAACTTCACAACATATATCCAAATGCATCTTGATATGCTTATATGGATCTTTGCACAAATGTTAGGAACCGATTTAAGATTGAATTTTAGTTCATAATTCCTACACATAACTTTGACCAATTAGGTGAAGATAGGTGCACCCGATCTAGATGATAAGGTGACATCAATTTTTCCAAGTGTGGTTCCATCATCTAGAGACTTTCTTCTCCATATTTTATTCATTTGATGTCTTATTTGTTCAACATTTACTTGAATAGTTTCATTTTTCTCTTCCTCAGTTGGGGCTTTGCCTTGGTACCTATAGTCTTTGGCTAGGTGACCTACCTTATGATAGTGAAAACATACCATTCTAGGACTTCTTCATGACCTTCTATTGTTCCTTCCATACATTAATATGCAATTTTTTTCTATGTCCAAACCTCCCACATGTTGTACATGAAATTCTTGTATTGTAGTCCCATGGTATTGTTGAACCTTGTCGATTATTTGCAATATTATCTTAGTTGGGTACCCATTTGACATTCTTTCTTTTTGACCTACAATATTTAGACTTGTGACCATATCTATTGTGAATATTTCAATAACCATTAAATTGTGGCTTCCTTGTATTGTTAGCAATTCTTGATCTACATTCAAATGCTTTATGACCATACTTATTACAATAGTAACAATAACCATCAAATTTAGGAATTATTGGTGGTTTACCTATTTTCCTCTTGCATACATTGGTTTTATGACTAAGTTTCCTATAATGATAACAAATAGGCTTCTTTTTCATTGGTGGGGTAGCAGTATCTCAGTCGGTTTCTTGGTTTGAGGACTCTCCCTTCTCGATAGTATTTTTTTTTAGTAGACCCAAGTCTAGTTGTATCTCTCAATTGTCTCTGATCTCTAAGTTGATCATCCATGATTCTTAATGTTTCTTCATTCCTTTTCAATACTTCATTTGCATCCTTTTCAGATTTTAGTCCACTCTTCATATGTTCATTTTTTTATCTTAGTCCAACAATCTCTTCAACTTTCCTTGTAATCTCTTGATTAACACCGATTAAATGATATGTTATATTAAAGTGATTTTGTGTCAACCTCTGTATCTCCACATCTTTCTCATTCAGTCTTGTACTCATCTTCCTTTTCTCATATTATATTACTCTCTTATCATCTTCATATTTTCTCTTTTGTTCTAGGACCTCACACATTCTTACCGATTGAGCTTTGCATTCCTTTTTTATTGATTTTACCTGATCAGTTAGGATTTTGTTCTTTTTAGTTAGCTCTAATATGGTAGATTTAGATTCATCATAAAAAATTCCTTTTGATTATTCTTTTATTTCTTCAACCTGATCTTGAGTATCTTTCAGTTGATGGGCTAAATCCTTTCTCTTGCTAAGTGAATGCTTCAATTTTCTTCTTAGTTCATAAATCTGATCATTTACAAATTTGAGTTCAATATTCATATCGTCAATCACCTTTTCACACCTATAGCTTTCCATCTCTTCATATCTTTCCTCTCAAGTGATTAAACTCCTAAATAAGAGACTCAGCTCTGATACCAATTTTTGGATTAATTATGGAAGTTCAAAAACTAGGAGGGGGGGGGGGTGAATTAGTACTCCAGAAAATTTTATCAACTTATTCTGAACATTTACCAAATTATAAAATTTGCATACATCGCCATAAAACATAGAAATTAAAACATAAAACACAACTCATAACACCATGATTTTTGGTCTCACAGAAACCATTGGTCAGAAGGAAAAACTGCAATGGGGATGGTACCCACAATCCTTCACTACTGCAGTAAAAAGGTTTTCTCGATTAGAGCTAAAAAAATTAGCTATTTTTGATAGTTTACTCTATTAAGAGTATTTACCTTGCTAGGATTAAAAAGACTTATTTAGTCTACCTTGCTAAAGGATTTTACAACTCTAATCTAAGAGATGTACCATGTTAAAGGATTTACAAATTAAGACTTATTAGGGCCTACCTAGTTAAGGGATTTTAAAATTTTGATTATACTATAAATCAGTACTAAAAGGGTCAGTAATGATGCATCAACAAATTCTTGTCAGAATCAATATGCTCAATATCATATTGCCTCATTATATATTTTAATCACACTTCAACTTATGTACTCAGTAGCCTTAACTCATATTCACATTCATAATTTTTCTCTTACTATTATGTTACTCAGTAGCTTCTTTGCTCTTCATCACCTTCACATTCTTCTCTGTCTGATCATCACCTGTTCTTTATAATTTCTCTTTTCCACTCGCTCATATCTCTCACATCCTGATCTTCATACACTGATCATTTTATACTCGATCTAGAAGTGGTGGAAATGTTCTAGATTCTTCTCCTTAAATAGTACTAGCATTGGTTACATCTCCAATGCATATATTTTTCTTAATTTCCATTGGTGGATCTTACCTTGTAATCATGAAAAATTATCTTTTTTTATATCTCCAATGATTTACCAAATAATCTTCTTGGAGTCTGTAAAACATTTTATGCTCAGTGTCTAGATTCAATATATCTAACATAATCTGTTATGTCATCCTATGTTACTCTATAACATGTTTTATTCTTACTTGGTAACATGTATACTCGGCTCAGTAACTAACTTTCTCTTCTACTCAATAACTATTGTGACTTGATAATTGTCCGATGCTTGCCTTTCTTTTCTCGGTGCCTGTTTCTTATTTCCCTTTACTAAAACTTTCTTTTTCTTTACGAATTGATTCCTATGACTCTTTCTTCATTCACCGCTTGACTTTGACAATAAATATGACTTTAAAAAAACTAATGACAACAAAATAACTCTTTTGGAGTATCAAAACCAGACCTTCCAACCAACTATAATCAAATACATCCTTGAGATTAAAGTCTTGGAGGATGGGTGCATTTATTCATAGGGATATAGGCCTCAATCATAATTGCATGACTATAAAGGATGTATTTGAGTGGATTCAATGTTAGTATTATAAGGAAATAAAAGGGGGGGTGAATCATTACAACCACAAATCATAAATTATTATTGATTCTATTTCCAATTACCCAACATGAAAATGTGAATATTAAGTAAAAACAAAACACATGAAACATTCACACAATTTAACACTTGAAACCAAAATTTTTCTTGTGGAAACCCTTGTTAGAGGGAAAAAATGATGGAGGAGAATGTTGGGTTCATTGCAATCTTGCATCAAAAAAAAATAGTTCTTTGTATTTGTTCTTGTTTATTAGTTGGAGAGATTATGTTGACTGATCATTCATTTCTTTCAGATAGTGTGTGCAATTGTACAGTCTTATTTGAGACAAATCTAAGAACATCTTCCTATGATCACACGTCCTAATATTTATGGATGTTCAATATTGATGAACTACAACTGATTTAGAACCAAAATGAAGAATCTATGATTTAAGATCACTGAGGAGTTGTTGATTAGATATGCAAGATGATTAAATCAGTATTATATTGTCATTGATGTCAACTAGCTTGACAGTACTTATCTTGTAAGTTACTATACTGAAATATCTGAAGAAAGGTGAAAGAGATGAAGAATAGAAATATCTACATGAGGAAGATGTATATGTCAGATGAGGATAAGGAATACACTGAATAACTTGTTGATTAGTCTATGACTTGATGATATCGACTTTATTATGTTGCATTCATCTATGATGAAGAATAGAGCTGAAAGACACAAAGCAGTGTTGTCGGTAAATAAAGCATTCCAGTATACACCGATGGAGTGTAATGTATACCAAGTGTAGTCTTAACCAAGCTTGTGTTCACCGATGCATTTCTTTGTTAACTGAGAAAAATAAAAAGGAATTAAATGATTAGTTTAGCCGATAAAGTGATGAGCTATAAAGTGTATGAAATCAAGGTAACAGATAAAGTTTGTTATGAAGATTGACGACTAACATAATTCAAGAAAGATCTAATGGAGCAGATTGAAACATGTTACTGACAAATCAGTCGAAGAAGGTTAGAGCGACAAAATCAATGAATGAGATTAAGCAGCAAAATATGATGGACAAAAAGAAAATGATTTACTTGTCTATATAAGAGACATTAGTTTCATTGTTGAAAGAATGCCGGAGGAAGAAGATACTATAGAATTATCATGTGAAGGAGTTTTCATGCATTTTGATCATACTGGTTAGTGAGAACCGAATTGGAGAACAATTACCGAACTACAAAGAGTAATTACCGATAGATAGTAAGTTGATATAGTATTGAATCTGAAGTGATATATTGATTAGAAAGATTTGAATGAGTTGAACATTGATCTGTAAACTATAATTGAAGTTGTTTCAAGGAAGATCATCTATTGTTACATATTTAACCATTGTACATAGTCAAATCTCTTAATTGAGTAGACTAAGAAAGTCTTTTTATGTTTCATTCATAGAGTGAACATTATTATCCTGTCAACCCTAGAGTGACTGTTGGTTGGAAGATAACTTCTGGTCTAAAATCCTCTAACAAGGTCACACCTAACAGTGTGTTTGTAACCTTTAATAGGGTTGGGTCTTCACTGACCTCACTTCAAAAGACTAAACATTTTTGGGTTGTTGGTCCCAGGTGGTTTTTCCCTTCATAGGGTTTCCACATTAAATCTCTTGTGTTATGTGTTGATTGTGATATTTTTTTGTTATCATACTTTTCATATTACATGTTAGATTTGATCGGTAACTACTATAAGTTTTAGGCTAACAATCAGTAAAAGCTCAGACAGTAAAAGTATTTTATGTTTACCGAGTAGCAGAAGTTGAAGGATTTGTTTTGGATTATACATTTTGTTTTGGGACACTGGATAACTGATTCACCCCCCTCTCAGTTATTCTAACAATTGGTATCAGAGATATGGTTGCTTAGAATAGAGTTTTAACGACTCTAGCAGAAAGATCTCAAGATGTATAAGAGGGAAGTGCCAAAGTTGAACAAAGAGAACTTCATAGTATGACAAAGCTGGATGATGTTGCACATATCTGGAATTGGGAATTCTACACTAGAACTCATGCAAAATGGCTACATTGAACCGACACCAGGTCCCTTGACACTTGATCAACTGAAGGACAGACATGAACACAATATTACTATGATGGAACTTGATGCTGCCTGTACTGATGTTGAATTTGAAGACATTAAGGGATGCACTACTACCATATTCATGTGAGATAAACTAACTCTAATATACAGTGGAGATTTGAATGTTAAGAGAGCCAGAGTAGAAAGCCTAAGAGGTCAATTTGATGATATGAATATGAAATAAGGTGAGAACATTGTGCAATGCACAAATAGACTAAAAGAGGTAATACATGCTATTAGAGCATCAGATGGAGTTATTGAGGATGAAACAGTGATAAGTAAAATTCTCAGAACTTTACTACCAGTTTATGCAATTAGGATATCTACAATTCATGAAACAAGAGCTACATCCAACCTTACTCTTGACACACCAATCGGTAAGCTTACAACCTTTGAATTGAATACCTTTAACAATAGTGTTGTACCTTCTATTGAATCCTCTTTCATGTCTTCCTTGAAGATTGGTAAGTCTAGTAGCAGAAATAGTAAGAATAATGATAGTGATAGTAGTACAAATGAACTTGATGAGCTTGAAGCTCTTATGGCCAGAAGATTACCCAAAGGTAAAGGAAGGTATAGAGGTAAGCTACCTTTGGCATGCTTTAATTGTAAATAAATTGGCCACATCGCTGCTAGATGTCTGAATAAGAAAGATGATGATAGATCCAAAGACCGATCCGAAGGAAGCTATGGGACAAGAGTCAACAGAGGCTTCTAACACAATAATAGAGACAACCAAGATAGCTATGACAAAGGGAAAAAGTTATGTTACATAGCCGAAGAATTTGAATCTAAATCTGATACTGATGATGATGTAGAAGTTGTAATTTTTGCTATGAAAGATGACTCAGAGGAAGAAGAGAAACATGAAGAAACAACACTGATATCTAAAGTAAGCAGAAATGATACATGGATCATAGACAATGGTTGTACACATCATATGACTAGTGATATAGAGAAATTTTATCTACTTGATGAATATGATGGAGGATTTGTAAGGATGGGAAATGATGCACCCTGTATGGTAAGAGGTAAAGGTTCACTGATGATTAATGATAGAATAAAATGTGAAAATGCATACTGGGTAGATGCACTGAACTATAATTTGTTAAGTGTGGCACAACTGAATAACTCAGGCCACTGACTTTCTTTTGAGAGTAGGAAGGTAAAAATCTATGATAATGGAGGAAGACTTGTCAGAACTGGTACACAATCCAGAGGTAATCTATTTTATCTTGATATTGATTAGTCTTCTTGTTTATTAATGAAGGATGAAGATGCATGGTTTTGGAATAAAAGGTTATGTCATGTGAATTTTGATAACATGATCAAGATTAGTAAGAGGAAAAGAGTTAGAGGGTTGCCTAACTTGTCAAAACCAGATCATGCTATGTGTCATGAATGTCAAAAAGGTAAGATGACTAAGTCTATTTTTAAAAGCAAAGACTACTCAACAAAGAAGATACTTGAGTTGGTTCATACCGACCTATGTGGTCCTATGAGAACTCAGAGTTATTATGGTGATAGATACTTTATTATTTTTGTTGATGACTATACTAGACTGATGACAATTATGTTCTTAAAAGAAAAATTTGAAGCATTTAATATGTTTAAGTGGTATAAGGAAAAGGTAGAAAAAGAGACTGGAAAAGAATTAAAATGCTTAAGATCTGATAGAGGAGGTGAATTTATCTCTGATGAATTTACTAATTTCTGTAATGAGCATGGTATCAAAAGATAGGTCTCTACACCAAGAACACCTTAGCAGAATGGGATTGTTGAAAGAAGGAATAGGTCAATCATTGACTGTGCAAGAACACTAATGCTACAAAAGAATATTTCTCAGACATACTGGAGAGAATCTGTCAGTACAACTATATATGTGCTTAATTGAGTACAACTAAAGAAGGACACCAACCAGACACCCTATGAACTATGGTTTGGACACAAACCTACTGTAAGTTATTTCAGAATTTTTGGAAGAAAATGTTTTATTCTAAAAGATGAGAGAAATGGGAAATTTTATTCTAAAGGTGATGAAGGAATATTCTTAGGATATTCTACTAAGAGTAAAGCATACAAATGTCTGAATAAGGTTACAAATAAGATAATTGAAAGTACCAATGTTCGTGTTGATGAGTTTGATGTCAAGAACATAGAGGAAACTAGAAAGGAACTGGAAGACTATGGTAGATTCACTTACATTGAACATCTTGATTATCTACCGAAGTCGCAACCTGTGATAACTGGTTAGAAAGAAAATAAACTTGAGGAATAGGAAAGGGAAACTGATGAACAAGATGGAGCTATCGAGCAAGCACATGAACCTGAATAGGATGAACAAGAAAGGAGAAACTTAGTACTGGCTAGTTTTTTCAGAAGACATCATCCTAAGACACAAATTATTAGAGACAGACAAGCTGGGATGCAGACAAGAAGCAAAGCAAGATAAGGTACTTGTCTAGTTTGTGAATTTGAACCAAAATATGTGAAAGTTGCATTAGAGAATGAAGAATGGGTTAATGCAATGAAAGAGGAAATAGAAAAAATAGAGAAGAACAAAACTTGGTCCTTAGTACCCCGACCTAAAGATAAAAATGTTATCGGTACTAAGTGGATATTCAGGAACAAACTGAATGAAAATGGTGAAGTGACAAGAAATAAAGCTAGATTGGTATGCAAGGGATATGCATAGGAAGAAGGCATTGACTATGGTGAGACATTTGCACCTGTTGCTAGATTGGAAGGAGTTAGGATGCTACTTGCATATGTTGCACACAAGAAATTTAGAGTTTATCAAATGGATGTGAAGTCAACATTTCTGAATGGTATACTTGAAGAAGAGGTCTACATAGAACAACATGAAGGATTCATTGATCCAGATAATAGAGACATGGTATGTAGATTACACAAAGCTTTATATGGTTTGAAGAAAGCACCAAGAGCCTGGTATGAAAGGCTACATACTTACTTGTTAAGTATTGGATTTGTAAGAACTAGTGAAAGGTGATACTGATGAAACTATTATTATTGCTGAAATTTTTGTTGATGATATTATTTTTGGAGGTCAAGATAAAGTATGTAAATATTTTGTTGATGAAATGAGGAATGAGTTTGAAATGTTTATGTTTAGAGAGATTAAATTCTTTCTAGGACTACAAGTGATTCAACAGAGTGATGGGATATTCATCACACAGTCCAAGTACATAAAGGAAGTCTTGAAGACATTTGGCATGGAAGATGCTAAACTTGTGGGAACACTGATGGCTACTAGATGTAAACTAACAAAGGAAGATGAGACTATAGAGGTAAAATAGACACTTTATCAATCCATGATTGGTAAGCTAATGTATGTAGTTCATAGTAGACCAGATATAGCACATGTTGTGGGAATTGTTGCTAGATTTTTTGCTAATCCTAGAGAATCAAACATGATTGCTACTAAAAGGATCTTAAGATACCTGAAAAAGATAGAGGATTATTTTTTATGGTATCCTAAGGAAGGTAAGTTTGTATTGATGGTCTATACCGATGCTAATTGGGCTGGAAATGTGGATGATAGAAAAAGCACCACCGAAGGAGCATTCTTCTTTGGTGAAAGACTTGTAACCTAGACAAGTAAAAATAAAGCTTGTATTTCTCAGTCTATAGATGAAGTAGAGTATGTTGCTGCTGCTACTAATTGCTCAAACATTGCATATATCAACCAAGTGTTGGAAGGAATGAATGAGGTAATCACTAACCCGGTGATTATATACTATGACAACACAAGTGCTATCAATATTTCAAAGAATCTAGTGATGCACTCTAAGAAAAAGCATATATCAATTAAGTATCACTACTTAAGAGAACAAGTGCAAGAGAAGCAAGTGAAGTTAGAATTTTTTACATCTAAAGAACAACTTGCAGACATATTTACAAAGCCTCTACCGAAGGACACATTTGAATATTTGAGGACTAGACTTGGGGTTCATCCCCTATCTATCGGTCACTAATGTGATATGGATGTTGCATCAACTTAAACTTATCATAAGATCACACATGTTGATGCAGCATAGTTCACACTTTGGATAATGTTCAAGGTTGTGATTAAGTTTGAAGAACTGAAATAGATTGGGATATCAGTATAACAGAGATACAAAGATGGTATTGGACAACAAAGAGTTACTTAGCTACTACAGAGCTGATTATTTATTTTTTTCTTTTGCATTGTTTTCAAAGGGAGAGATAAATAATATGAAACAATGTGCACCGATGAGAACACTGAAACATCTATCTAAGGGAGAGACAAACAAAAAGAAAGGGAGAGGACTAAAGATTGGTTATTGAGAATAGAAGAAGGAATCTGAGAGCTGAAAATATCATATTTGTAGAATGTCAAAGCTGCATTCATAATGTTGATTAGTAATTTAGTGATTAAACATATTAAGCTAGGGAGAGCTTGTACAACATTTGTTCACAGAGTTGTAGAATACATGTTTTGTATGTGTATGGTACACTTCATATTACTTGAGTTGTCATCAATTCTAAAGGGAGAGATTGATGAACTACAATTGATTTAGAACCTGAATGAAGAATCTATGATTTAAGATCATTGAGGAGTTTTTGATTAGATATGCAAGCTTATTAAATAAGTATTATGTTGTCATTGATGTCAACTAGCTTCACAGTACTTATCTTGTAAGTTACTATACCAAAATATCTGAAAAAAGGTGAAAGAGATGAAGAGTAGAAATATCTACATGAGGAAGATGTATATGTTAGATGAGGATAAGGAATACACTGAGTAACTTGTTGATGAGTCTATGACTTGATGATATCAACTTTATTATGTTGCATTCATCTATGATGAAGAATAGAGCTGAAAGACACAAAGAAGTGTTGTCAGTAAATAAAGCATTCTAGTATACACTGACCGAGTGTAGTGTATATTGATTGCAGTGTTAACCAAGCTTGTGTTCACTGACACATTTCTTTGTTAACTGAGAAAAACAAAAAGGAATTAAATGATTAGTTTAGCTGATAAAGTGATGAGCTGTAAAGTGTATGAAATCGAGGTAACAGATAAAATTTGTTATGAAGATTGATGGATAACATAATTCAAGAAAGATCTAATGGAGTAGATTGAAACGTGTTACTGACACATTAGCTGAAGAAGGTTAGAGCGGAAAAATCAATGAATGAGATTAAGTGGAAAAATCTGATGGACAAAAAGAAAATGATTTACTCGTCTATATAAGAGACATTGGTTTCATTGTTGAAAGAATGCCGGAGGAAGAAGATACTACAAAATTATCGCGTTAAGGATTTTTCATGCATTCTAATCATACTGGTTAGTGAGAACTGAACTACAAAACAATTACCGAGCTATAAAGAGTAATTACTGACGAACATTAAGTTGATATAGTATTGAATCTAAAGTGATATATTGATCAGAAAGATTTGAATGAGTTGAACATTGATATGTAAACTACAATTGAAGTTGTTTCAAGGCAGATCATCTACTGTTACATATTTAACCATTGTACACAGTCAAATCTCTTAACTGAGTGGACTAAGAAAGTCTTTTTATGATTCATTCATAGAGTGAACATGGTTATCCTGTCAACCCCAGAGTGACTACTAGTTGGATGATAACTTCTGGTCTAAAATCCTCTAACAAGGTCACACCTAATAGTGTGTTTGTAACCTTTAACAGGGTTGGGTCTTCACCAACCTCACTTCAAAAGAGTGAACATTTTTGGGTTGCCGGTCCCAGGTGGTTTTTCCCTTCACAAGGTTTCCACATTAAATCTCTTGTGTTATGTGTTGATTGTGATATTTGTTTGTTATCATACTTTGCAAATTACATGTTAGATTTGATTGGTAACCAATATAAGTTTTAGGTTGACAATCGGTAAAAGCTTAGACAGTAAAAGTATTTTATGTTTACCGAGTAGCAAAAGTTGAAGGATTTGTTTTGGATTATACATTTTGTTTTGGGACAACGAATAACTGATTCACCCCCCTCTCATTTATTCTAAAAAATATTTCATCAATTTCCTATCCTTTGGTAATGTTTTCATTTATTTTTTGGACCTATTTGGAGATTAGTTGTGTGGTTTTTTATCTTTGGATTATGACCGTTGCAATCATAACCTTGATTCGTAGATCTTTCATAGATTGTTTTCTATGACCACAATCCTTATGGTTTCCTTTTCATGGATCTTTAATTCCATTTGGGTTGGACCTACTTTTTGTACATATTTTCTTTTCTTGGGGAATTTAATTCTTTCTTGGCCAACTTTGGAGGCATTACCTAGATGTAATAACTCAATATATCTTTAGAAATAGTTTTGTTAGATTGGTAGTTAATTGAGGAAACATATATGAGACTTTGAAATATTAGTATTAGGATTTGAGATTCATTTATTTGAATGTGGCCACAATTAAGAAGGCCTAACAACCCGACATGTATGTTGTTTGATCTTTGAAAAATAAATTGGATCGTGAATTCTCTCTATTTTGTGTTGTTACTTTCTTGTTTACTCTTAGCTACAAGGGTGGAAATCTCCTCCCACCTTGGAACTGCATCATTAAACCATGTGTGAGGATGATTCCCACAATATTTCACTAGTGCACTAAAAAATAAAGCATGTTAGGACCAATTAGAATAACCCTTTTGGGGTTATACCTAGTAAAGAGTGTTTGAATCCCATTTAAGAGATTTGAAGACCTATTAAAGTCTAATCTATTAGGATGATTCAAAATCAAGATAATGAGTCACCTTGTTAAATGATTTATCCTTCAGATCCTATTAGATATCATACTCATCCTATTTGGAGTGACCCTGTTAGAGGATTTAGCTGGCCAATTTGTTAAAATAAAAAATGAAAGATTGACCTGATATTTTTACTAAAATGCATGATATATCCAATGAGTTCCTAATCAATTTCACTACACTAAATATTTTACTGGCTCTATATTACCTTCAAAAATCATCACATATAATCGTAACAACAACTAACATCACTGCAATAATCATTTATATACTTGTTCTAGGTCAGTGCTAGAACCCTAAAATGTTTTACAAGTTGGCCCTTAAATCCAACTTTAAAAATATGAGAGAGTGTGCCAAAACCAAAATTAAACATCCTTGATGTTGGCCAAAAACATTAAATTCCAAAAAAAATTGGGTCAACAACTGAGCTTTGACTGCAACACTTTTCTAACAAACTATGTCCACCAGTTCACTGTTCTATCTTCCAGTTCCACTTCAATCTTCAATAACTTTAAGAATACATCAAGATAATTAATGAAATCTTAGGAATAGTTACGTATACCATTTTAGATCTTAATTCTATGACCTCACACCTTAACTCAATTTCTTGTTCCATATTTGACTGAGTGTTCATTGCACACTATCTTCTTCCTGGTTGACTAATCACATAGAGATGTTACCACTTTGATCTTCAACTCCACTGATAATACTAATTTATTGCCTCCAATGAATTAATTTTCCATCAATGAAAACACCACAATACATTTCATGATCAAAGACAACATCATCATCAAATACCAACAATCTCCCCATTTGGTATTGATGGCAACACTATGAAATTTGTAAAGTGTCTAACCAATGCAAAAATAATGAACTAATTTGTAAAGTGTCTAACCAAATACATGTCATTACATAGATATGATTTTCCAAATTTTCACTACACAACTCCCCCTTTGAAAATAATGATAAAGAAATTACAAAAGTAGTGAAAATTTTATTTATGTAGTGTAGCACGACCTATTTACATTCTACTAAAGATACCACTATAATTACCCTTTGGCATCTAAAGATCATCGAATCAATCCTTCCATAAATATTCCATGATGAAAATTTGTGTATAGATTAAAAATGCTAAGGCCTCAAGACTTTCAATAGTGCATACATAAGGGTGTGTCAATACCCTCTTTGCTTCTTTCACACATTTTTGCAAAGCATCTAACCTAGGAATCAACAATATTTGCAACTTCATTAGATTAGTCATTATCTTGTCTTTTTAAACTCTATATAATTTTAACTTTTGATGGATAGAGTTTACTTTGACTCCAAATGAAGTAGCTTGATCAATCTATTGGAAATATTCAAGACTATCTAGGTTACTGAGAGGGGAGGGGTGAATCAGTAACTTCAAAACTTTTAACAGATTCAGATCTTAATAATATTAGATTGATAATCTGACTGCATGCATGAGTAATAAAAAGAATAAAACATTCATAACACTTAGAACATAGAGATTTGGTGACCCAGAAACCTTCCAAGTAGAAAGTAAAACTAGGGTGGGGATGATACCCACAAAAATTCAATATTGTAGTATAAAGTTTTTCGGTTAAGGCTTACAATGATCACTTCTGATGATCTGCCCTATTAGGAGCAATAAGGACTACTAGGTCCACCTTGTTAGAGGTTTTACAAACATACAATGAAGTATGCACTCAGTTAAGAGATTTTTACAAAGACTGTTAAGTCTACCCGGTTAAAGGATTTCAAGTTGATTCACCTATTAGGATGAAACAATAGATCTCTTACGTGCAACTGTACTTGCTGATTGAGATTCTCTGATGTACTGATCACCTTTTGTGATGGATAGATCTTTTCTACTTCTTATACTGCTGTAGCCTTTTGTAATTCACTTATCTCTGCCTTTCTCTCTTTTTCATACTTCTCTTTTTCATCATTCTTGGATATGACATAAAACATTGTTTATATATCAATCTAAGTCAATTCCAAAACAATTACAAAGTCGGCTCTTAAACAAGTAAACAGAAATATTACTGAGTCGACCCAAATATAGTTACACGCTTACTGCAAACTAACTCGGTGACTTTCTGATACTCGGCATCCATTGCGTTACTCGGCATCGTCATTCACTCGGTAGAAGTGGAAGCTCGGTCCATACTAACCACTTGGTCATAGTTTTGAACTCGGTAAATACTGGAGACTCGGTAGACAAAGTGTTACTCGGTAGAAACTAAATTTCCTGTTTAACCGTGCAGCACTCAGTAAACACTGTGAGACTTTGCGAGCTTGATATGCACTGATTTGCTTGGTAAGCTCTGCTCGGTAAGCTCTGCTCTACTTGGTAAGCTCTACTCTACTCGGTAAGCTCTATTCTGCTCGGTATGCACTGATCTGAATAAGTGTTGTCACTAATGACAATCATGCTTAATGCCAACAATCTCCCCCTTTGGCATTAGTGATAAAAACACTTATTGCCAAAACTTATATACAAGAATCATGCTGAATCTTTTTTTTTTTTTTCAAAATTTATCTTTGTCAAACTATTGTTTATATATTTCATGACTCCCTTATATAGAGTACTTTCTCCCCCTTTCGTATTACACACCTTAATCTTATACACTTTCTCCTATACATTTTCTCCCCCTTTTTGACAATATGCCAAAGGTGTATATACAAGTATTTTACAGGGAGAATCCAAAATGTGAAAGAAAATCAGAATGTACCTTCATGATTAGTGCCAAAGTTCTGTCCCAATTCTCTTGCAGAATCTTGCATGTTTGGAGTGCAATTTGGACTTCTGCAAAGAGTTCAATCATGTGATCTGCAATGGAAAATTGATTGTCATGGAGTAATGCTTTTGAGTGAACAATGTGCTTTTGCATTATGTCCATGATGGGAAGAATCATGTTCTAAATATCTAGCAGTGTTGACCGGATCTTTGTATCTTCTTTTAATAATTCCGACTGCCTATTTGATAGGAATGTGATTTTCATATGATGTGCAGAGCTTGAACTAGGTTCAAGTTGCAACCTCTGTACACTGTCCTTCAGATCCTCATCAATCTTATTCAATTTTTCTTTGACTTCCTTAGTGAACTCGGCAACATTACATAGCTTAGCAACAAGTGAGGTAACATTGGAATAGGAGGATTCAATATTTGTCAAAACTAAAGATAATTCTACCTGATTAATAGCTATATGCTGAGCAACTTGCTCAAGCACTTTATTGTCAAACTTCTTCTCGGCTTTCTCAAGAATCTTTTCTGACGTAGAGGAATCCTCATGGAACTTGTTTACTGCCTCAGCTAACTGTAACAAAATATGTTGAGAGGAATCAACCTTAATACCTAATGCTTCTGACAAAATATCCTTTGCATCTTCAATAATTTTATATTCCTTGTCCCTTTCTTCTTTTAGTTTCTTCTGCTTTGCTTTCTTTTGGAGGAGTTCACCAATGTTTTGCATTTGGTCTACTGAAAGATTTGCAAAGTCTAATTTTGGAATCTCTATCTCCTCATCTAAGTCTATATCCTCTTCTACATTCTTACTCAAAAATCTTGTACTCGATTGAGCCTTAGGATCAACTGTTATTGCACTTAATGCCTTTGTAGAAGTTATTGTAGACATTGTAGGACTAGCTGTGAAAAATGATAAACTACCAACTGGAATACTTGAAGGGCTCAAAACTGAAGTATTCACAATTGTAGAATCAAAAATTGAAATACTTACTGAAGTATCCAGAACTGAGGTACTTACTACTGGAAAACTTGATATGGAAGTAGGTACTGAAGCAGATACAAGAGACTGCAACTCAGTAAAAGAGGTGGTAGTCATTTCTGTCGATGATTCATTGAGTTGTGGTAGTGATTATTTGAGATTTGATGTATCTGTGGAAGTTGTCATAATCATACTTGAAGTTATCTCTGTGCTAGGTGTAGAAACTTTTGCTAGAGAGTGAGGAAGTGAGGTAATGACTTCTGCAGCTATCCAAACAATATTATCTTCCTCATCACTTTGCTTGTCTACCTCGGTATCTTCTTCATGTTCATCACTGTCATCATCAATATCCTTGATTATCACAATTTTAACACTCAGTTTGTGAAGATTATAGATGTTTTTCTATGTGGCAGTGGCACTCTTCATAATCAAATCAATATCTTTGATCAAAATCAAACAACTTTTGAATTTGAGTGTCATCTTAATTTCATTATCTATCAATGCCTTATTAATTTTAGCATTTTTCAAACTTGGCATTAATTGCCTCAAGGTTTGAGCATAGATGTCCTTGACAGTTTGTCTTGCATTGGACCATCTTAACTTAATTTTGTTCAGTAGAGTTCCTAGGATTTGAGAAGCTATCTCTTCAGGTGAGTATTTCCATCTTCCTATTTTCTTGATAACAACATCTTCAATTTTCTGCTGCTCTTCCTCAGATCTAATTTCATATTTGAGAGATCTGAAGTTTGCAATTCTAGATTCTTCTCTCAAGTCCTTGATCTTTTCTTTTAATGAAGGAGGAGGCCTTTTGAATACTATTTCTTCACTGTCTTTGCCTGCCTTGCCTCTTGCACTCCTTGTAAATACTGCAGAGGGTTGCTTGGGTGCCTTGGTGATAAATACTTTTCCTTTCTTCTTTGCTGGTAGTTGTTCTTCTTCCTCCTCATCCTTTTTCTCTTCTTCTTCTTCAAAGTCCTCTCCTTTTTCCTCTGTTGACATTAGAGGTGTGCTAGCTTGTATTTTGGCCAACCTCTTTCTTCCTTTGTTAACCGCCTATGGAAGCTTTATACTAAGCTCAATTCTCTCCTTAGCTTCTTCATATGTCCCAAAATATGGTGCCTTTGGATTAACAGGTTGATTAATTAGGGCTTCAATAATATTCTTGGTTTCATCAATATTTACCTCATATGGAAGAGGTTTCACATGTACAATCCTTGGTTTTGCTGCCTATATATACAGATTATTACAGTCCACCATGAAACAAATATCATCTTTGTAATCTTCCACCAATTTCTGTGGAATCCAGAATCTATTGTTCATTTTCTCTTTAAATGATTCAAAATAGTTATCCATTATGCTTTCAAAATTGTCACCCATTTCAGAAATGTATTCATTTATCTGATAAAGAACCGACACTACCATGCCTTTTGATGAGAAAAACTTTTGAGCATAGAAAAATAAACAAAACAACAGTGAGCCAAACTTACATGGATTTTTCTTTGATGTTTGGATGCTCTCCATGTTCTTGTTGAACTGTCTCAACAAAAGATTTGCTAGGTCAAATGACAGATTGTTCTTTACAATTTTATATGCTAGGTCAACTGCTTCACACGGAACACTGTTCTGCCTACTTGAACTGTATATCTTGTGAGCTATGATATGTATACCAAACTTCAATTCTACATCAGTAATTCTACTTATCTTCATACCTCTACCATCCCACTCAATTAGGGTTTTCTCTTTCAGTTCCATTCGACCTAGGGTTTTTGTAGATTTTGCCTTGTCGAGCATGGGAAGACCAGTGATTCGGTGAATCATCTTCTTTGTAATCTCTACTGGTTGCTCAAGCCATATTTTACCTTCATGTACTCAACTAAGGATATATCTGACCCATTTTATCTGAAAGCTCTGAGGCAAGTGTGTGATGTGAACTAAACCCTTATCTTCCAAATGTTGATGCTCCGGTTTGAGAACACCATCAACACATAGTTCCTCACGAATAGTATCTATCTCTAGGGTTCCAAGCTCTTGAATTGTACACTTAAAATGACTGTGAATATCATTAATAAGGAGTACCTTAGGAGGAATCTAAGATTGAGCTCCACTCGGGTCTAGGTTTCTGGCAATTGCGGGCACGAGTTTGAAATCTGGTGCTTTCCATTCTCCATGAACCAACATTTCTAAATCTTTCTTCATTTTAGCACTGGATGATGCCATGGTAGCTCGGTGAACACAATAAATTCTTCAAGGAAAGAGAATATCTTGCTGAAATATGCTTTGAAATGCTTGATTGCACTAGGAGACTTATGTTCACGGTGAATAGTGAACTTGATTTCACTCCTTTTGTTAAAACTTTGTCATTAATGCTCAGTACAAATTAGGGTATAGAATTAGATAGGCTATCATCCACTATGAATTAATTTCTCTATGAAGACTTCACAACTCGGTGATCACACGAATTCATACTTCTCTGACCTTACTCAGTAACCAAATGAAGTTAGGTTACTCCTGACCTTGCTCGGTGGTAACTGATACCAACCTTCTTGTGATCCTGCTATATCTTGCATACTGATTTTGATCTATCTTCCTTTCAGTTCAGGAACTATTTTGTAATATGTCTATGAAGATACAGTTCCAGTGCTTTCTTGGAGACTAGTTAGAGCTCATAGAGCCACTCCCTTCATTAGTGACTTCAGGATTGGTTTTCTCGGTAGGTTTAGGAATCCACTTTTTTCTCATCTGCTTCCTAATGTTATTTGCTTTTGCTTTCTTTTCATCTTCAATTTTGCCTAAATTCATGCAGTTTTTAGCTATGTGACCAAGCTTAGTGCAATTATAACATCTTATGGTAGACTCCCTTTTTCTCAAGTGGTGCCTTACACAATTCATGCCAATGTGTCCATATTATCCATAGTAATGACATCTACACCAAGTGTTGTAATCCCAACCAAACATTGCTTTAATAATTTGTTCTGCTAGATTGGGTGTTTTAGTTCTACATTCTGATGCCTTATGTCCTTGTTTGCTACATTTGTGACATATGCCTTTAAATCTTGGTTTTTCCTTGCATTCATTTTCTTTATGACCAAGCTGATTGCAATTGTAGCATTTTCCATTGAATTTTTCTTTTCCATTGCTCCAACATTTGTTTGAAGTATGACCAATTTTTCCATAGTGATTACAGGTAGGTTTCTGATTCTTTTGAGTACCTTGTTTGGAGGATTCACCTTCCTCTTTGTATCCAAGTCCTGCTTTTCCTTTTTGCCTATGAAGGTTTCGTTGATACACCTGATTAATATCTTCTTGAGATTTCAACATTCTCTCATTGATTTTCCTTTCAGCATCTAGCTCACTCATCACTCTTAAATTGATTTTCTTTTTAGATCTCAGCTCTTCTCTCATATTTTCATTTTCTGATCTTAGAGTCAAGATTTCTTCATTTGCATTGGAAATTTGATCAATAAGATTTTCTAGCTGAAGAGTTTTATTCTAGATTTCATTGTTCTTTCCATCTATTTCATCTTTCATCTTGTTTTTTGTTCCAAGACTTCACAGAATCTTGTTGACTGAATTTCCTGTTCTCTTTTCAATTTTCTCACTTCTTGCAGAGAACCACTCTTTTCTAGAAGTTCTTTGATTGCATTGTTTGCTTCATCTGAGCTGCTTGAAGGGAAAAAGTCTTCAATCTTTTCTTCAACATACTGGTGGTCATTGATCTGATTTGCAAGTTCCTTCCTTCTTTTTAGGGAAAGGGAAAGATGCTCTCTTGCTTCTTTGAGTTGAGTTATGGCCATTTCCAGATCTAGCTTTTCATTCTCAATTACTTTGTTCAGTCTGAATATCTCCATTGTCTTGAATCTTTTCTCAAGTTGTCAAACTTTATTCTGAGATCCACTGAGCTCTGATACCAATTGTTGGAAATATTCAAGACTATCTAGGTTACTGAGAGGGGAGGGGTGAATCAGTAACTTCAAAACTTTTCATAGATTTAGATCTTAATAATATTAGATTGATAATCTGACTGCATGCATGAGTAATAGAAAGAATAAAACATTCATAACACTTAGAACATAGAGATTTGGTGACCCAAAAACCTTCCAAGTAGAAATTAAAACTGGGGTGGGGATGATACCCACAAAACTTCAATACTACAGTATAAAGTTTGCCGGTTAAGGCTTACAATGATCACTTCTGATGATCTTCCCTATTAGGAGCAATAAGGACTACTAGGTCCACCTTGTTAGAGGTTTTACAAACATACAATGAAGTATGAACTCGGTTAAGAGATTTTTACAAAGACTGTTAAGTCTACCTGGTTAAAGGATTTCAAGCTGATTGACCTGTTAGGATGAAATAGTAGATCTCTTACTTGCAACTATACTTGTTGATTGAGATTATCTGATGTACTGATCACCTTCTCTGATGGATAGATCTTTTCTGCTTCTTATACTGTTGTAGCCTTTTGTAATTCACTTATCTTTGCCTTTCTCTCTTTTTCATACTTCTCTTTTTCATCATTCTTGGATATGACATAAAACATTGTTTATATATCAATCTAAGTCAATTCCAAAACAATTACAAAGTCAGCTCTTAAACAAGTAAACACAAATATTACTAAGTCGGCCCAAATATAGTTACATGGTTACTACAAACTAACTCGGTGACTTTCTGATACTCGGCGTCCACTGCATTACTCGGCATCATCATGCACTTGGTAGAAGTGGAAGCTCAGTCCATACTAACCACTCGGTCATAGTTTCAAACTTGGTAAATACTGGAGACTCGGTAGACAAAGTGTTACTTGGTAGAAACTAAATTTCCTATTTAACCATGCAGCACTCGGTAAACACTATGAGACTTTGTGAGCTCGGTATGCACTGATCTGCTCGGTAAGCTCTACTCTACTCGGTAAGCTCGGCTCTACTCAGTAAGCTCTGTTCTACTCAGTATGCACTGATCTGAATAAGTGTTGTCACTAATGACAATCATGCTTAATGCCAACACAATCAAGGGATCAAATTTTTTAGCTAGAAGTCTCAACTCCTATTGGGCTTCACCTCTATTCTTCTCTAGATCATTCAAGAAGTGTGAAAAATTGGATATAAACTTTAGAATTTTACCTCCTTTAATCATTCCACTCTTCACCTAATTGACAACCAATGTAAGTGAATTCTTATCGATGATAATATATTGTGCTAACTTTTGTGTTCTTTTCTTCTCAAACTCCTTTTATGCCTTGTATATTGTAGCATCTTCCAAGTTTGTCATTTCTACACCTACTACAATAACTAAATGTGTCAATTTCTCAATAGGTGTAGCTAATTCATCATATTCTACTTCACTTATCAAATCAACTAGCATATCTCTAGTGGATAGAATCACTTGAGCTTCTTGCTTTATCTTTTCCTTCTTTGCCTTGGCTTTAATTTCCATTGCATATTTCATCATTTCCTCAAGGATCATGTTACTAAAATGTATATGTCCTTCAATCAAAATGTCATTTTCATCATTCACTTTCTCTTTTCCGTTTCCCTTTTCCCTTTCTTTTTCCATTACATCAGGATTGACTTCTACAACTGGTGTCTATTCTACTTGATCCATAGGAATTTGGTCACTTTCAATATGTACATTTTTTCATGTAGTTGATTAGTAGGTATATGTTCTTGATCATCATTGGTCATGCCTTGACCGGTTGCAGTTTTTATTTTCTCTTCTTCCTTTTGTTCTTATTTTGGATTGTCTTGTTCAAATGTATCAATTTGTTCCTCATATGGTCCTTGTGCTGAGATATCACCTAAGATTTCCACATTATCATGTGTATCATACGACTGATCATTATCAAGTGTTACATCAACACCATCAATTTTCCATCCTTTGGCTATTTGGGTGAATACCAACTTCTCTTCATCCAATTGAATTATCACTTCTTCCTCAACATGTTCATCCTCTTTACTTCCACCATTAATTTCCAAATGTTCTCTAAGAATACTCTTAGTCTCATCTTGTACTTCTTTAGACTCACCTATCAGTAATTTTATTACTCTAGTCTAATTTTTGAATAGGGATTTCACTTCATTTCATTTCATTTATACTTCTTCCTTGCTAAGTTTTGGTAGGAGATTTAATACTACATATTGAATTATCTCCTTGAATTGATTAAGTTTTGTCTTCCATCTTGCATCTAATTTGTCATATAAGGATTTGGGTATCAAATCTTATAATTGTAGTAACACTTGACTCAAAGTGTTCATACTAAAGATTATTGCTTCCTCAATTTTCTTTTGATCATTTTCACCAAACTTATCATAATACATTTTTACTCTTTCCATAATTCCCTATTTCTTTATTTCTTTTATTATGTCGCCAAAACAAATAAATTAACTAAAATCAATATTTGTAGACTTAGTAGTAGGAGAGCCTACCACCTTGGATTTCCTACCTTTGGTTTTGAGCTCTTTCTTCTCCTTTTTCAAATAGTCTCCTCACTTTCTTCTTTTAGCAACCTTTTCAATCCTTCTTTCTCTTCCCTATTACCATGCTTGGTGCCTTTGTGACCTATGTAGTCTTGACATTTCTTGGTGGTTTTCTTTCTTATGGCTTGAAAGGAGAAGATTTCTCCTTATTTTCTTGAATTTTACTCCTTGTCTTTCTACTGGTTGGGATACTACTAGTTGCACCTACTATCTCAACATCCTCATCCTTATCAACACCTGATGTATTGGCTTGTTCTACAATATTCTTAGTTTCGGCTTTCTCAATTTCTTCCTTTGGAAAACCTTTCTGGATCATAAATTGTTCCACTTATTTTCTTACTTTCTTCTCAATGACCAGTTTCATCAATTCATTATGCACTTCTAGCAACTTCTCTTGAAATGTTCCAAATCTAGGAGTATTAGGATCTACTGGTTGAGCTACAAAACTATATGCATACAATGTTATGATGTATCCTTCCACTTCATATCCCATAAACATAAAACATGAGGTTCTTGGCTCTACTACTTCCATCAAGAAACAATCAGTATCTACCAAGAAACATATGGTATCCTTGTACTTTTCTATAATTTGTAAAGGTATCCTTTCTTTCTGATGCATTATTTTATGAAAATCCTTCAAATATCCCCATATTTTTCCATTAAACTCATTTCCCACAAATTTTATACAATTGTTTATTTTAGTGAAAATAGGTGTAGCATTCGACCAAGTAATACTACCAATTCTAGGAAATATATTCTAGAAATATAAGAATAAGCATACAATAAACTGACCACATTTGAAATTTTTTCCTCTTGTCCTTCTTGATCTTCTTCAGATTTAGCATTATCTTCTCCCTCAATGCTTCACCTAGATCATAACCCTTATTTTCTTTAATCATCATGTGGGAAATATGAATGGCACCTCCAAGTATACTATTCACTCAAATGGAGTGATAGACTTTGTATCCAATCACCATTGATGTATATTTAACATTGTCATCTATGATATTATTCATAGTCATTACACACCTATACCATTTAGACTTTTTCAATTTAATTGCCTCTTCCTTGGGAATAGTATGAAGAATATATACATTACCAGTTCTAGATAGATAGGTCAAAACATGGATTTCTTCCTTGGTTGTATACTAGTTAGGGAAGCTGCTAGATCATTCTCCATCAACTTGAATGGGTATCATTTGAATTCTAGTCATGGTACCTTAGTTATGTCAATCAACTTAGGAGTAGACATATTATTGTTTAATTACACAAGAAGATAACTGATAAATACCTCAAACTATGCGTATCTAGGGTTCTTGATGAAGAACACAACACTAATTGATTACCCATCTTAGATTAACACAAACAATCTCCTTTTGTTTCTTAGATATCCACAAATGAATCAAACAACTCTTCTTTCACTCCACACCAGGATTCACAATGTGAAAAGTAAAAATAAAATAAAAAATAACCTTTTTATCTACCTTCACATGTGAGCATTAAATGCACTAACCGGTTGAATATACCCTTTCACCAATTGATATAAAAACTTATTATCGATTGACAAAATCTTGCGAGATTGAACAAAACTTTCTCAAATCAATCTAACATACCTCATTGCATCTATATATACTGATAGATCTTACCATACATTTGCAAAGGGTCTAAAAATTGATTCAATAGTACTTTCTCCCCGTATGTCAAAGGTAATCTAGTTTGATGATGAACCATCCACACCCGATGGTGATGTAGATCCTTCTGGTGTTTTACTCTCTTTCTTGATATCTTCTTTCTTCTTCTAGATCATGTTCATCTCTCTCTCAGTCTCTTCCACATTAACAATTTATTTTCCCTTTTGATTGGTTGACTGGTTTACCAGTTCATTTCTAATTCTACAATTCCATGCTAGATGACCAATCTTGTGACAATGAAAAAATGCCAGGCTAGTTGTCCTCCATGGTCTAACATTACCTCTTCCAGACCTTATTCTACAATTCATAACTATGTGACCATAGTTTCCACATACTAAGCATGTGACATTGAATTGTATTTTCCTTTGGTAAGGACTTTCTTGGTTCATAGGTGGTCTTGGATTATTTACTCTTGACCTACATTCATCAGCTTTTTGGCCATGTTTTTTGCATGTATAAAAATATCCATCAAAGCTACTAGATCTAGATCTAAAATCATATGCATTGTGCCCATACTTATTATAATTATAGAAATACCCATAAAAAGTGTTCGACCTATTAACCAACTTGCTTCTACAAACATTAGTAGTATGAACCACTTTATGACAATTGAAACATACTGGTTTGTAGGGTTTCTTACCTAGAATCTTGGAATTTATGTTAGGTGAAGATTCTCTTGATGTATTTTCATCCTTAGTTTTAGAAGATTCACCAATCTCAAAAGTAGTTTGGTCAGTATAGCCTAGACCTTTTGTTTCCTTACTTCTTCTTTAGTTTCTCAACTTCTCATCAAGTTTCTCAAAACTCTACTTGTATTTCTTTAGAAAATCTTTTGCATTCTTTAGTTCTCCTTTCACTTTTTCATTGTCATTTCTTAGACTCATTCTTTCTTTCCAAGTTCTCATTTATCATCATAAGATTATTGAGTTCTCCTCTTAGATCTTCAGTCTCATGAAGATATGCATGCAAGCTACCTACCTCTTGTTCTGACTTGAAAATTTCATGTTCCTTATCCTTCAAGGCCTAGTCCTTATATTTTAGGGCATCTTTAGTAGCTCTCCTTTCTTCCATCTTTTCACACATTCTGATTGATTGGGCTTCAATCTTTCTTTTAAAGTTCTTGTTTTATTGGTACAATTGATCATCCTCTTCAGACAAGGCTTTTGGTGCTTCTTTAGATTGATTAGATCCACTTTTTTCAAATAGTTACACAATGTAGTCTTGAGTCTCATTTATTTTTTCAAATAAAATCTTTTTTCTTGGCCAAAAAATTCTTCAACTGATTTTTTAGTTATTTGATCATCCTTTCATCTTCCTCAAGTTGTCTTATGTATCTCAAACCCTCCATATTTTTCTTAGGGGTCTTTCCCAAGTTTTTAGGCTTCTTCAAGGGAAGAAGGCTCTGATACCAATTTTTAGTATTATAAGGCACTGAGAGGGGGGGTGAATCAATGCAACCAAAAATCTAAATTTTTTATTGATTATCTTCCCAATTACCCAGCATGCAAATGTGAATATTAAGTAAAAACACAACACATGAAACATTCACACAATTTACCACTTGAAACAAATATTTTTCCCATGGAAACCATTTTTAGAGGGAGAAAAAAACATGTGGGGATGATTCCTAGAATATTTCACTAATGCACTCATAAAATAGACCTATTATGACCATTTACAACAACCCTTTTAGGGTTATACCCGGTTAAGAGAATTTGAAGCCTAGTTAAGAGCTTTGAAGACCTATTAAACTCTACTCTGTTAGGAGATTTCAAATTTAAGCTAATGAGTCACCCTGTTAAAGGATTTATCCTTTATATCCTATTAGATATCCTTTTCTCCCTATTAGGAGTGACCTTGTTAGAGGATTTAGCTTGCCAATCTATTAGAATCAACAAGGAAAGAATGACATGATATTTGCACTTGAATGCATGATAGATCCAATGTGTTCCTAATCAATTGCACTACACTGAATAATTTCTTGTCTCTATATTACCTTCAAAAATCATCACATACCATCACAACGACAACTAACATTAGCACAATAATAATTTATATACTTGTTCTAGGTCGGTGCTAGAACCTTATAATGTTTTACAAGTCATCCTTTAAATCCAACTTAAACATCTGAGTGAGTGTGATAAAACCAAAATTAAATATCCTTCATGTTGGCATAAAACATTAAATTCTAGAGACATGTTATTCAACTACTGATATTTGACCGCAACATTGATCTAACAAATTGTGTCCACTGGTTCACTGCTTTATCTTCCAATTCTACTTCAATCTTCAATAACTTTCATAATACTTTAAGATAATAGATGTGATCATAGGAATAGTTAGATATACCTTTTTAGATGTTAATTCTATGATTTCACTCCGTAATTCAATTTTTTATTCCATATCTAATTGATTATTCATTTCACATTGTCTTCTTCCTAGTTGACTGATCACTTAGAGATTTCACTACTTTGATCTTCAACTCCACTAGTAACTAGTGCAGGGCACCCCCTTGAATAAATTGGATGTCAATGGTGCTAAGTAGGCTAGGATTGATATTTTGATGTAATAAGGATTAGATCCAAGAGAACATTCCAAATTGTAATAATTGGTCCAAATTGTAAGTCTAATAGTCCTTAAGGTGACCTTATAAACCTTAGGACTCACTAAGACCAAGTAGACTTACTAATGTCTATAGGGTCTAGGATCAATTAAATTAATGTTTTGTGTGAATTTTAATCCATCAAAGTCTTAGGAAAGGTTCTATGGCCATTTCAAGTCTTTAGACTCTAATTTTCCTTAATAGAACAAAAGTTGTCTCAAAAGTTGCTAAGCAACTTTTTGTTGTGAAAAATGTTGTTATGCAACTTTTCAAAAGTTGCTCAAGAAGTGCCAAACGGTTATAAATATTAAAATTTTGGTTATAATCATTTAATATGGCCTATATATGTCTTATAATCCTTCTTATATAGAGACATTTTGATTGTAACAGTTTGATAGCATTCAGATAAAGGAAGAACTCTGATTTCACTATATTTTTTTGTGTTTTATTGTGTTGAACAGTCTGACAAATACATTCTTTGAAGGAATTTTGGAATGAGTTGATTGTTTGATGTTTTAGGGATTAAATTAAATTGGTTTGATCCTTTGAAGTGGACCCTAGAAGAATTTTTTGCAGTTTTCCTTCAACCAGTCAGGAAACCCTCCATTTATGGGGTTTGAGTGAAGATGAGGCCCTAACTTGCAAACTAACTAGTGGAATCACATGGCCTTGGTATAATTCAAGTTAGGTTTATGTACTATGACATTTAAAGAGAGTGATACCAGACCCTTAATTTTTCCATTTTTGCTATCAAGCCCTAGTCTAAATTAGGAAGAGGGTTTAGTCTAGGAAAGGAAAGATAGGTTGAGAGAGTCAAGCAAAAGCGTGGAGTTAATTGGCTAAATCTTCGGATTTATTCATTTAGACATAAAAGAAAATATTTTATGTGTTGGATTGGTTTTGGAAACCTATCCTTGAACACTTCCTTTGGAGACCTAGCCTAATTAGGCCTATTAGGTATGAGTCCAAATGAAGGGTTTAAAGGTGTTGGAGAAAAACCCAATTCCTTTGGGTTCAATTGGATTCCAAAAAGGGTATTCAAATCCCTAATTTTTTCAAAAGGTTTTGTGGAGAAAGTTAGAGTTGTTCCAATAAAACCGGGTGTGAAGGGCTATAAGCCTACTAGGTCTGAACAAAGGATTTAAGCCTAGTGTGTACTAAAAGTACCTTTATAGAATTATTTAATCACTATTTAGATCAAATTAAGACAAAATACAACAATTAGTAAGATATTTTAATGCAAATAATGACAAGAAACATCCTATAGATCTCTATTTAGATATGCTAATGTAAAGCTCTCAGCAAGCCTCCATTAGTGACAACTCTAAAATAAGAAAAATGATAAAAGATTACACAATTCAAGCCTATTTCAAAGAAACTATGCTTAATTATGCTTAAAATGCCTTTCTAGCTCAAATTCTCAATAACTTGGATGTAATTCTCATAAATGTGAATTCTTTTCTCCTAATTTTAGCCTTTCTTTTATAGATGTTTGCAAGCATAGGGGGTGGAGTTACTTTAATCATGATTAGGTTAAGGTTTAGTCCATGGTTTAAAATATGGAGACCATTTAAATGGTTTTTCCTCAAAGCTTGGGACAATGACACAAGATGAGTGGTCAAGAATCTCTCCCCTTATGAGTGATTGAGATTCAATTTGCTTTTGATCCATGTGAGGCCAACTCTCAATTCCTATTGGTTGATGTAATTTCCTCCCATGTGGTGGGTGAGGGAAAATAGGAATTAATTAATTGAATTTAATTGATTTCTTTATCCATGTGTACCCCTTGAATGGGTTGATTTGATTTTTAATTGAGCAATACAATTAATTAGATTAATTGCATAATTAATTAATTATTCTTGATTTAATTGATTTTTTTGATTTAATTGGCTTTTGATTTTCAATTAATATTTTATTTTAGGCTTGATTTAAATTAATTGATGCAAGAGCATCTCAGGTCCTTGGCAATCCTATGTCACCAAAAACATATTTGAGTTTGTCTATGTTGCTCGGTTCTTGCTTTGACCAGGTTGGTTCGGTGTTGCTCAGTTTCCTTTGTTCACCAGTGTTGGTCGATTATCTCTCTAGCGCTCAATGAATTTCCCTGGCACATAGTGATGCTTGTCTGGCACTTGGTTTCCTTGCTTACTGAGTTGTTTGTTTTGGATTCTTTTGAGGCCAACTTGTGCATTTAATTTGGGTCACAGATTTAATGTGTGTATCCATCATTGGGAAGCATGTGGACCTAGAGTTGGTTGTCCCTTCCATTGATTATGGATCTGAAGGCCAACTTGGCTCGGTAGCCTCTTATATAAATGTAGTTGTTTGGTTAGAGTTTAGGATAATTTGATGATAGAAGATACAAGATAGAAAATCAGAGATTGTTGGTAGATCCTCGCATGTTTGAGGTGTTTTGTACTTGATTTTAATATATGGTCTAAACCAGGAAGGCCTTACATCCTGACATGTATGAATCAATCTAAAGAATATATAACATACCATCTGCATTCTCTGTCTCATGGTTGTGTGTTGTTGCTTCCGCATGTTGTTCTACAAGGTGGATCTGGTTAGGGTGTGCCTTTGGCCCCTCTCCCCATCCTCCCTTGCATCAGGTGGTATCTACGCCAGGTTAGATCTGGATCTAGGTTTGTGAATCTAGATTTGAAGGTTCCTTCTTGTGAAGCCCTAGTTGAATTGTTATGGTGTAGTAGATTGTGATCTGACCTACAATTTTAGAGGGTTTCTTTTCAAGATGGTCCGTGGGAGGTGAGATGCGGATCCAAGATTGCCAGACATATTGGGACAACTTGCTGCTAGATTAGAAGTTGTTGAAACAGCCCAGAGAAGAGGAATACATCTTGAAGATGTTAGTGATGATTAAATTGAGGTATAACAAGGTGATGTAGAACCTGCACCTATGATGGATCAGAGTGAGGAAAGATTCTTGAAGGCTTTGACAACTCTAAAGTCTACACCACACTTCAATCCTCTTGACTATGGTGGAAAATTGGATTCTAATGAATTGGTGGATTGGATCACTGAGATGGAAAAGTATTTTGAGTATATGAAAATGTACCTAAGGAAAAGAAGGTGAAAATTGCAAGCAAAAAGTTGAAAAGTCATGCATCCTTATGGTGGGAACATCTGTAGCTAGACAAAAAGAGGAAAGGTAAAGACAAAATCAAGGTATGGAGTAAAATGGTGAATAAATTGAAAGGAAATTTCTTACCTTGTGATTATCAAATTCACCTAGTTAGGAAAATGCAAATTTTAAGGTAGAAAGATAGCTCAGTAAAAGAATATATTGAGGAATTCTATAGATTAGATATCAGATCTAGACATGATGAAGATGATGTGGAAAGAATTTCTAGATACCTGAATGGTTTGAGAGTTTCCATCCAAGAAGAAATCAGTTTGGTCAAATTGGAGAACATTGAAGAGGCTTATCAATTTCCATTGAAAGCTGAGGAGAACTTGAATAAAAGACATGAGCAAAGACAAAGAGGTAGAGGGGGTAGATTCCCTAGAGGAAGAGGTAGATCCCATGGTGAAAATAGTAGATATGAACCTGAAAAGAAAACTCTAGATAAAGGCAACACTGAGTGGAAAGGTGAAAGTTCATCTAGAGGTAGAGGTAGTAACTACCAAGGTGGTTATAACAGAGGTAGTTTCCGAGGAACTTGTTACAATTATGGAGAAGAAGGACATAGATCATTTGAGTGTACACATGCAAGTAAGAAGGCTGGTAGTAGTAGAAATGCTTAGGTGCAAGAAGAATCACCAAATGAACCTGAGAAGTAAAATAACTTGATGGTAAGGAGAGAAATTTGGAATAAAGGTAAAAAGGAAGATCTAGTAAGGAAAAAAATTTTCAAGACCAGATGTAGAGTTTCTGACAGATTTTGGAAGGTAATCATTGATAGTGGTAGTTCAAAGAATTTATCATCTGAGGAGATGGTCACAAAGTTATAGTTGAAAAGGTTGGAACATCCGAAGCCCTATCAGATTTCATGGATCAAATATGAGCATACACTCTTGGTAAGTGAACAATGTTATGTGAATTTTAAAATTGGAAAGTACTATGATAAGGTGTTATATGATATCATGCCTATGGATTGTTGTCATATTTTGTTAGGTAGACATTGGCAATATGATAGACATGCTATCTATGATGGGAGACTGCATAAGTATACTATTTGGGCTGATGGGAGAAGACAAATATTGTTACCTTTGATGGAAGAACATGTTAGTAATGTTTTCACATCTCTGAAAGTATGCTTGATGGAAGGAAGAAAGTTTGTTAAGGATTTAAAGAAAAATGATGTATGTTTTTCTATGATTCCTAACAAACCAAGTAAGAAAATAGAGGATAGTGTCCCTAAGGAGATTGATAAGTTACTCACTGAGTACAGTGAAATTATTTTTGATAATGTACCTAATGTTTTTCCACTGAAGAGAAGCATTGATCATTGCATGGATCTTATCCCTGGAGGTAGTTTACCGAATAAGGCATCTCATCGGTTGACACCTACCGAGAATCAGGAATTGAACCGAAAGATTCAAGAATTTTTGTAGAAAGGTTTGATCAGAGAAAATTTGAGCCCTTGTGCAGTACCTATGGTATTACAACCTAAGAAGAATGGAGAATGGAGAATGTGTACTAATTCCAGAGAAATCAATAAGATAACAGTGAAATATAGGTTTCCTATACCGAGAATGGATGATATAATGGATAGTTTGACTAGAGAAAAGTATTTTACTAAAATTGATTTGAAAAGTTGGTATCATCATATCAAAATTAGAGAAGGTGATGAATGGAAGACTACTTTCAAGACAAAAGAAGGTTGGTATGAGTGGTTGGTTATGCCTTTAAGTTTAACTAATGCACCGAGTACTTTTATGAGGTTGATGAATGAAGTTTTGAACAAATTCTTGGGTAAGTTCATGATTGTATATCTTGATGATATATGATATTCAGTAAGACCAAAGAAGAACATTTTTTGCATGTTAGACAAGTTTTGTAGAGATTGAAAGAAGAAAAGTTGATAAATCTTAAAAAGTGTTCATTCATGAAAGAGGAGATTGAGTATTTGGGATTTGTGATTTCAGTTGATGGTTTGAAAGTGGATCCTGAAAAGGTTGAAGCTATTTTGAATTAGCCTACACTTGAGAATGCTAGTGAGGTATTTCAAGTGGAATGTGATGCAAGTGGAAGTGCAATTGGAGCTGTGTTGAGTCAAGAAGGTAAACCTGTAGCTTTCTTTAGTGAAAATTTGAATGATGCAAAAAGGAAATATTCTTTGTATGATCAAGAATTCTATGATATTTTTCAAGCACTAAAGAAATGGAGACATTATTTGATGCAGAGTGAATTTTTTTTGTATACCGATCATAAAAATTTATAGTATTTGGGTAGTCAAAATAAGTTGAATTAGAGACATATGAAATGGATTGAGTATTTAAAAAGTTATACATTTGTGATAAAGCATAAGAGTGGAGTCACTAACTAATTTTCTGATGCATTGAGTAGAAGAAGGTCTTTGATGACCGAGATGAAAATTAGAGTTCTAGGCTTTGATGACATGAGGGATTCTTATGAATTAGATCCTGATTTTTCTGATTTGTGGAGAAAGTGCAGAGTACCTATTCAAGATAAACAAAGTACTAAATTGGTTGAATATTTTATGCAAGGAGGTATGTTGTTTAAAGGTATTTAGTTGTGTATACCAAGAGGACCAATGAGAACAAATTTGATAAAGGAGAAACATAGCAGTGGTTTGGCTGGACATTTTGGTGTTGATAAGACATTAAATTTTCTTAAGGAGAAATACTTTTGGCCACAGTTGTATAAAGATATTTGGAAATTTGTGAAAAGTTGTGGAGTTTGTCAAGTTGCAAAAGGAGTAAGTCAGAATACTAGATTGTATACACCAATTTTTGTACCTAAGAAACCTTGGATTGACATTAGTATGGATTTTGTTCTTGGCTTACTGAAGACAGTAAGAGGTAATGATTCTATATTTGTGATTGTGGATAAATTTTCTAAAATGGCACATTTTATACCTTGTAGAAAGACATCAGATGTAGTACATGTAGCAGATCTTTTCTTTAAGGAAATTTTTAGATTGCATGGATTACCGAGGAGTATTATCTCTAACTGAGATAGTAAATTTGTTGGATACTTTTGGAAGACTCTTTGGAGAAAGTTTGGTACTGAGTTGAAATATATTTCTACATTTCACCCACAAACCGATGTATAGATAGAAGTTGTGAATAGAAGTTTGGGTAATATTTTGAGATGTTTAGTTGGAGACACACTGAGTAATTGGGATTCTGTGTTGGCACAAGTAGAGTTTGCATACAATAATTCAGTGAATAGAGTACTAGAAAAACATCTTTTGAGATTGTAAATGGCATACAACCGAGAGGTATATCAGATGTAAGAGACATTGCTAATGAAAGAGAGAGAAGTGTTGAAGGAGTAAAATTTGTTGAGTACATGAAGACATTACATGAAGATGTGAAGCTTAAGCTAGAAAAAAGTAATTAGAAATACAAAGATAGAGTTGATAGATCAAGAAGACATAAGACTTTTAATGTTGGTGATGAAGTGATGGTTCATTTGAAGAGAGGAATATTTCCTATTGGAACATATGGGAAGCTAAAGATGAAGAAGTTTGGACCTTGCAAGATTTTGAGAAAATTTGATAGTGGAAATGCGTATCAGATTGAGTTACTTGATGACATGGATATATAAACTATATTCAACATTAATAATTTGTATGAGTTTCATGAGCCTGATGAAGACATGACAGTATCGATGGATTATCCTAAGAAGTAGAATGAAGAAGTTGAAAAGATTTTGGAGCAAAGAATTGGCAGAAGTATAAGAGGAAAACAATATATGGAATATCTGGTAAAGTGAAAGAATAGACCAATTGAAGATAGTTCATGGATTTCATAGTCTTAGTTGGATGCAGCTCAAATCATACTTGTTTCATGATTCAGAGAATCATTTCAAATAACCCTAGGTGTCTGATGCAGGAGCATCTCAGGTCCTTAGCAATCCTGTGTCACCAAAAACATATTTGAGTTTGTCTATGTTGCTCAGTTCCTACTTTTACTGAGCTGGTTTGGTGTTGCTCAATTTCCTTTGTTCACCGATGTTGGTCAGTTAGCTCTCTGCTCTCAGTGAATTTCCCTAGCGCTCGATTTCCTTGCTTATCGAGTTGTTTGTTTTGGATTTCTTTTGAGGCCAACTTGTGCATTTAATTTGGGTCATGGATTTAATGTGGGTATCTATCATTGGGAAGCGTGTGGACCTAGATCTGGTCATCCCTTCCATTGATTATGGATCTAAAGGCTAACTTGGCTCAGTAGCCTCTTGTATAAATGTAGTTGTTTGGTTAGAGTTTAGGAGAAGTTGATGATAGAAGATAGAAGATAGAAAATCAGAGATTGTTGGCAGATCCTCACATGTTTGAGGACTTCTGTACTTGATTGTAATATCTGACCTAAATCGGGAAGGCCTTATAGCCTGGCATGTATGAATAAATTTGAAGAATATATAACATACCATCTGTATTCTCTCTCTCTCTGTTGTGTGTTGTTGCTTCCACGTGTTGTTCTGCAAGGTGGATCTAGTTAGGGTGTGCCTTTGGCCCCTCTCCCCATCCTCTCTTGCATCATTAATGCCTTGATTTTTCCTTAGTTCTTCACTTAATTTGACCTTGACCATTTTTAGGTGTCTATAAATACCCCTCTTTGAATCAATGTGTGAAGCACATTAGTTCAAATAATGTCCAATGTCCTGATGCAGATTCCTAATTTCTGGTTTAATTTCAATGATAGATGTAGATTCCATGATAAATTCCTAATTGATTGATATTCTTGATAGTCGTTATGATGATGAAACTTGGATACGATGCTTGATTTGACCTAATTCATTGATTTCAATGCCCTAATGTTGAATGCAAAAAAAATTATGTTAAATGATCTCATAACTAATTTTTTATTATATCGATGATGATGTGATTGCATGCCCCCTTGGGAAATGAATCAAAATTATTTTGGATGATATGGTTAAGATTGGTAAATTTCAATTTGTTTCCCAATATAGAAATTTGGATATGCCTCGATCATGAGAGAATTTGATGAGAAGAGATTTGATTGATAAAATGTTGTTGATGCTTTGGATATGTTGATGAGTATTTGATATCATTTGATGTCATTTAGTATCACTTGGTTGATGTTGATGTCAATCTGATAGGATAGGTAGGATGATGGGTTGATGTTTTACTCTCAAAATCTAGAGAGACAAAATAATGATTTTCCTTCCTCAAGATCTAGAGTTAAGAGATTTGATGCGCTCAAGATGAGAAAATAGATGATAGGATAACTTGATTTATGTTATATGATCAATTGCATGATGTAACTAATTGGTATTTGATTTTCATATGATTAGCTAGATTTTTTGATGATATAAGGTTGATTGGATGCTCGCATGATGCAAAATTAAGGATTGGAGAAGATAAGGGTCATCTGCTAGTGTAGGTGCAGATATAGATATAAGTGATGGATAGAGTCAGGTTGCCCCTAGTTGATCAGTATGATTTATTGGATCCTCTCACCTTATGAGTGATTGAGATTCAATTTTATTTTGATCCATGTGAGTCCAACTCTCAATTCCTATTAGTTGAGGTAATTTCCTCCCATCTGGTGGGTGAGGAAAAAATGGGAATTAATTAATTGAATTTAATTGATTTCTTTAGCCATGTGTACCCCTTGAATGGGTTAATTTGATTTTCAATATAACTATAAAATTAATTAGATTAATTGCATAATTAATTGATTATTCTTGATTTATTTGATTTAATTGGATTTTGATTTTCAATTAATACTTAATTTTAGGCTTGACTGTAATTAATGCCTTGATTTTTCCTTAGTTGCTCACTTAATTTGATCCTGACCATTTTTCAGTTTCTACAAATGCCCCTCTTTGAATCGATGTGCAAAGCGCATTGGTTCAAAGAATGTCTGATGTCCTGATGCAAATTCTTGATTTTTAGTTTGATTTCAATGATAGATGTAGATTCCTTGATAAATTCTTGATTGATTGATATTCTTGATATTCGTTATGATGATGGAACTTGGATACAATGCTTGATTTAACCTAATTCACTGATTTTGATGCCCTACTATTGAATGCAAAAAAAATATGTTAAATGATATCATAATTGATTTTTTATTATATCGATGATGATGTGATTGCATGCCCCCTTGGGAAATGAATCAAAATGATTGTGGATATTTTTTTTAGATTGGGAGATTTTAATTTTTTTTCCTGATATAGAAATTTGGATATGCCCCAATCATGAGAGAATTTGATGAGAAGAGATTTGATTGATAAAATGTTGTTGATGTTGTGAATGAGTTGATGATTTTTTGATATATTTTTTATGTTGGTCATAATCACTTGGTTGATTTGCATTGATGTCAATTTGATAAAATAATAGGCTGATGGGTTGATATTTCTCTCTCAAGATCTACAGAGACAAAATAATGATTTTCCTTCCTCAAGATCTAGACTTAGGATATTTGATGCGCTCAAGATGACCAAATTGGTGATAGGATAAACTTGATTGACAATTGATGATCAATTGGATGATTTTATTGATTGATATTTCATTTTATATGCTTATCTAGATGTTTTGATGATGTGGGCTTGATTGGATGCTCTCATCATGCTAAATTTAGGGATTGGTAGAAGAGAAGGATCATGCACTGGTATAGGTGCAAGTATAGATATAGGTGATGGATAGAGTTAGGTTGCCCCTATTTGATTAGCATGATTGATTATTGATGATGTCCTTGATGAAGAATGGATCATTTTATGGATCATGATTTACATGTACTTGTATCTTGATGATGTTAATGTACCTTTGATGATCAGATTGAGCATGGTTTTTTTCATGATGGATACTTCAGACATTGATGATCTTGATTATGACTTTGATTATACATTGATGGACATTTTTTGATGTATATTTACTTGATTTATTTTGATATAGATATTGATGTATCTTGATATGGTCCTTTAATGATAATAAATATACCCCCTTTAGCTTTCCTTACATATATTGAGAAAAAGGATCCACATGAATGGTAATATACAATTAATCTAACATGGATGTAGCTAGCTATCACTATTCAGAATTTGGATGCTTATTTTCATCATTGAGCTTTTGGAATATGAAATTGGTACAATGCTCACTGGCTCAACCATGATGATATGAATACCGCTTTCCTCAGATTTTAATATTGCAAGTAAATAAACACATAATTGATCCCTTTCATATACAAATTTCCTAGATGATTCTTTGATGATCATGTCATTAGACGGATTCGCATACTTCTCTAAATCAACATGGCAAGCACTCAAGCATAAATCGAGAAAATATCATGTCTTCATCATCGCTCATCTAGTCAAACTTCATCGATTTGCTAAAAAGACATGATTCCAAAAATAAAGTAACACTTTGAACATTTTTTCTTTTTTTTTGTAGATCCATATTTCAAAAAACTTCATCCAATATGATCCTTAGTTACTTTTAAGGCTTTTTAGATTTTAATCTGATTTGTTGTTTGAAGATTTAATATGTCAAATGTTGTTGTTTATATCAAGTATTTGGATGTTTGAAATGTGATATTGATCAATAAGTTCAAGTGTAGCAATTTTTTTATTTTGATGCGATGATTTTGACTCAACTTGCATCTATTTTGCTAAGCTCATTGAATTTGGATTGGTTTCCCCCAATTTGATTCAATAATGATGATTCTTTGTTGGGAAATGTAACTTTTGAGAGTTTATTTACCATTCTATGACTTTTTTAAAAAGATTTTTTTTTTAATGTTTTTGGATTTTTAAAGATTTTGATTTTTTTGAATTTTAGATATTTTGATTTTTTTTTGGATTATTTAAAAATTTTGGATTTTTTTGGATTTTTAAAATATTTAGGATGTTTTTGGATTATTTCAAGAACATTTTCACCCTTTTAGATTTTTAGAGATCACTAGTTCTCAAACAAGATCACATTGATTTGTCCCCGATGTCTAACAAGGTATAGGACATGAAAAATGGATTAGCAAAATGATGACTCCACAATGAATAGGCCATGATGGATGAAGCAAGTGTGTTATCTATAGGACCATCTCCTCAAGATTATCCCAGCTAGGAGAAAATAATATCGTAATGTAGGCCAATGATGTGGTGTTGGATAGCATATGGAATAATGACCTGGTGTCATGACAATGGTCCAAAGGAGTGGACATATCAAGAGACCTTTTATAACATATTTTCCATTTCTTTCATTCTCCATTTGGATCAAGATCAAGGGATCAATTTGGATAGGATCACACAATCATAATAAAGGGGTGATGGAGGCTATGAGTGAAGGTTTGAGATTATGAGAAGGCTTCTTAGGAATAATAAAGGTGGATTCAGGATAATCAAGATCATGATAGGGTAGCATGAATACAACAAGTGATCAATAGGCTAATGGATAGGATATTAGCATGTCAAGATACTTAATACTCATGGATATGTTCAACCTTGTCAAGATCAAAGGTGAAAGATGGAATATGAATGCAAGTGAGATAAATGGTATAAAGATGGAGAATGTGATGGATGGAACTTGCCCCCAAGTATAGAGTGCAAGAGAAAGGAATTACACATGATGCCTGTTTTCCAATTTTTCATCATGGTACTTGTCTAAGATGCCACAAGAAGTGGTTTTCACCATAGGATAGATTTATTTCTCTTTACTTTTCTTTTCTTTTTTTTCTACCAAGGCGTTTACTAGGTTTTCACCAAGGCACATTTTTTTCAATTTTTTTTTGTATTTTTGACTTTTGGAGGGACTCAAGCCTCATTATCTTTGGATACTCCTTGAAAAGGTATGATATGACAAGTCAAGGCTGTTGAAAGGTATGCTCAAAGATTTTATAGGGTGATGGAAAGGTGATATGGTAGATAAGGTAGAGCGTGGCTAAAGATTTATGCAATGGATTGGATAAGGGAAATGGAAGGATAATGAATGAGATGATAATAAGTCTTTCTATGGGTGGGCGTGAAAAATGGAATGGAAGAATAAGGAATGGGAGGAAAAGAAGTATTATCAAGATCAACATCAAAACACCTTGAAGGGTAGTTGAATAATGGAACAAAAATGTGTGAAATAGCTGAAGGCTTTGAGGTAGGAGAGGATATGAATCTTGGGATGTAAGGACACAAAATAGAAGGATAAGATGGAATATGTTTGGGAGAATGTGGAGTGGAATCCTTTGGAAGATTTAATGTCAACCTTGATTTTTCTTTTGTGTGTAAGTCCTTCAAAAGTGGCTTTGGAATCCATATTTTTTTCTTGCATTCACATGTCGATTAGATTGGACATAGTGATCTTCATACATAAGTGGATTTTTTATTTTTTGATTCTTATGTTGCACATGAAAATTGCTTCCAAAAGACTTGGTACTAGTGGATGAATAAGGTTGATATGGATGGCTCATATGCATGGTCCTATATGGAGAGTTTCATATGGATGGATTGATATGGAGATTCATATGGATGGGTTGATATGAAGATTTCATATGGATGGGCTGATATGGAGATTTCATATGGATGGCTTGATATGGAGAGTTCATATAGATGGGTGCTTGGTTTCTCAAGTATGTATGTCTTTTTTGATCTTGATAGGATATAGGGTAAGTGTATTGTGGGCTAGGGATGGTAGGAAAGGTTGATGAAGGGATATAGGGACCCAATATGGATTTGGAGGATGTATAAGGTTTCAACTTTGAGATATAGGGACCGAGGATGGATTTGGATGATGTAGAAGGAATATGCTTATGTGTAAATGGAGGTAAATGAGATGTGGGAGGGATATCAACATCTTTATTTTGAGTTGCATGGCCAAGGCTTTCATCTTTCAGATTTATCTTTATACCAATAGGCTTATGAGTAGCTTTCATAGGAGTGACTTTGATAGGATCAGTTGAAGTTTGAGGTAGATATGGAGGCTTATGAAAAGTGGATGTTGGGGTACTTCAATCTTTTCAAGGATCTTTGGATAGCCTAGGAAGAATACTTTTCTTTTAATTTTTAATAAGTTCATTAGAGATAGAAATAATACCTTGATCTTGCTTAGGAGATGGGTAGGATATAGGAGGTGAAGGAATATGGGGTGTTTGAGATGGAAGGGTATCTTCTTGAAATAAATGGATGGGTGTGAAGGGATCATCATGAGACTCTTGGGATATGGGACTTTGGTCAAATATAGGATAAGGATGGATAATATCTTGATCTTGATCCTTAATAATGCTTGTTTCTTTGCACTTTTTATTAGTCTCTTGACATGGAGCCACTTCTAAGGACAATGTAGGATTTTGGATTTTCACAAGGGATTCTTGAAGAGCTAATGGAGGTTTATTTGAAATAATCATGATATGCATTTTAGCACATGAAGGATTAGGGTCTATAACCTTTGAAGAATGGAATAAGTTTGTAGAAAGATGTAGGTTAGCTTGGATCTCTTTTAGAGGTAGCCCTTGAGGATATCCATAGTCATCATGAAAAGAGATTGAATATTTTTTTGATGGAGGAATATTGGATATATTTTCTTCTTTATGAGATGGGGGAATGGGGGAAGAGGTGGAAGCTATAAGAGGACCATTGCTATACATAGGTTCATAATTTTGATCATTCTTGAGAGTAGTATCTTTATTAGATGATTCATTAGGATCTTCAGTTTCAATTAAGTCATCATCAATAAAATATTGGATTTTATGTTTCAACTTCATGCAATCTCAAGTTTCATGTTCATTATGTCTATGATATGTGCAATAGTTACTCAAAAAGATAAAACCACATGAAGTGATTTTAGGCAATGTGATGAGATCATTTTCAAGGATTTTTTTCAAAGTTGATTCATATGAAATTCCCAAAGGAGTAAATGATATATCCCATGTATATTTAGATGTATTGATGTTTTTCAAAGAGGTGTGATATTCAAAATCTTGATGATCCAATTTTTCGTTGTCATGTGATAAAGATTGTTAAGATACGACTACTTTTCCTTGATTTCCTTAAACAAACAGGGGATTATCTTGATATTGTGAAATGGGTTCATCAGCAAAGATTGGATTAACATTAGGATGTTCTTGATCAAATATAGGGTATTCATGATTTTATTTTTTATCAAAGGTTGAATTATCAAAAATATGATGTTCATAATGTTCTTCTTGATCAACGATATAATTAATGTGATATTTTGGAGTAGCCCTTTTGTTTGAAGAATGTGTAGACATGGATGTAATATTAAGATCATAAAGATAAGGAAACATTGTTCTTAATGAGTATTTTTTGGATGATGTATCCCTTTCTTTTTTCATATCTTAAATCCTTGTGAATAGAATATTCTTTTGAATTTTTGTTGTTAATTGATTTTTGGATTTTAATAGATGTTTTTTTTTTGTAATCTTAGACCTTCAAGAATAACAAGAACAACACAATGGTTTTATCAATTATCACAAGAAATTATTCCAATCAATCTACCTAAGGTCAAATTTGGCTTTTAAAATGACTATAATGAGGTAGGCTTTATAATTAACAAGGAACTAGTATGGATTTCGTTCAAAAAATATCAAGTCTCATCCCATAAAAATAGGGGCATCCCACCATCGGTATGTCATAGTTTTGCACAATCTCGAAGGACTACTCAAGGAAGTTCAATTCTTGATATCCTTTTGTCACTCACCCCATTAAGGATGAGTGCATTTTATTTTATAGTGGGTTGGATTATTGACAAAAAGGAAATTGTATCCCACTTTGGGTTGTCCCTCTCACTGGCCTCGTTAAGGAAAATTCTTGGGAGGTGAGCTCACTAAATTTCTAGCATGTTAATTTTAAAGTGAATAAATGAAGTGAAAAGATAGGTTTAGGAGTTTGATTCACAAAAAGGTGAAGATCATATCCCTACTATTCCTCACTTCCAAGCACAATTAACAATGTTCAATTTCCCAAGCCTTCTAATCTAATGGGATTTGAGTATTTATTCTCTCTTCCAAAAATAATAGGCTTCAAATTAAGTGTTTGTTTATTCCTTAGACTTTCTATTAAACAAAAGATCTAGTAGGTTTGGCATTTTGATTCACCTTAAAAGTAAAGAGCATAGACCTACTACTAAATCTCCCAAACAAAAATAGGCTTCTAATTACTAGATTCAAATTGAATTTCCATAATTTAAACAAAATACAAAGGGATAAAGGGTTACCTCTTTTTGGAGCTAGCAAAGGCTAGGGGCATTTTTTATTTAATTTTTGATTATTTTTCTCATCTAGTGGCAATCATTCTAGCTCCTTTGCATCCCCTTTGAAATTTTTAGTCCAACACAAACAAACAAAGTGAATAAATACAAGGAATTTGAACTTTATTCCTTTCCTTAAAATTGATTAAAATGATGAACTCAAGCAAAAAATATCCAATTTAAAGAGAAAAATTTAGATTTGTACAAATCAATTATAAGCAAATATCTTTCATACTCTTTAGCTTTCTGCTTGGAATCCTCCCAAAAAGTTGTTAAGATGAAGATTTTTCTCTCTTTTCAACCTTTTTGTGATATTTTTATCCTCGCTATGGATTCCGGCCTCTGGTCCTGGCATAAAAAAAACATAGAGAAAACATTATTTATTGTCAAAATTTAAAATTAATAAAAAAATTGTAAGTGCTACAGAAATGATTAAACACGCTATTTGGGGTATTAAACGTGCTATTTGGGGTATTAAAAGTGCTATAGGAATGGTTAAACATGCAATTTCAGAAATTTAATGTGATGTTTAAAGATTTAAATTTGCGTAAAGAAAACTTTAAATGCACTGTAAGAATAGTCAAATGCGTTGCAAAGTTAGGATAGAAGCCCTAAAAGAAATTAAGACAAAAGATAGAAGTGATCAGATGTGTTATTTGGCTATGCAAATGTGCCGAAATTTTCTTTGGATACATTATTTCAGGCCTCAGAAGTGTTATTTTATTTCTCAAATGCACTATTAAAAGTCTCAGATGCACTATTTCACCTACAAAATAGAGAATTCAAACATAAAATCCTAGAATTCTAAAAAAAATTCAAAATTTAGACAATTGAGGCCTAATGCCCCATGGTGGGTGCCATTTTGTGTACTAAAAGTAAATTTATAAAATTAGCTTATCACTATTTAGATCAAATTAAGCTAAAATATAACAATTAGTAAGCTATTTTAATGCAAATAATGACAAGAAACATCTTATAGCTCCCTATTTAGATATGCTAATGCAAAGATCTCAGCAAGCCTCCATTAGTGAGAGCTCTAAAATTAGAAAAATGATAAAAGATTACATAATTCGAGACTATTTCAAAGAAATTATGCTTAATTATTCTTAAAATGCCTTTCTAGCTCAAATTCTCAATAACTTGGATGCAATTCTCAGATATGTGGATCCTTTTCTCCTAATTTTAACCTTGCTTTTATAGATTTTTGCAAGCATAGGGGGTGAAGTTACTTTAATCATGATTAGGTTAAGGTTTAGTCCATGGTTTCAAATATGGGGACCAATTAAATGGTTTATCCTCAAAGCTTGGGACAATGATACAAAATGAGTGGTCAAGATGCTCACCTTATGAGTGATTGAGATTCAATTTTCTTTTGATCTGTGTGAGTCCAACTCTCAATTCCTATTGGTTGAAGCAATTTCCTCCCATGTGGTGGGTGAGGAAAAATAGGAATTAATTAATTGATTTCTTTAGCCATGTGTACCCCTTGAATGGGTTGATTTGATTTTTAATTGAGCTATACAATTAATTAGATTAATTGCATAATTAATTGATTATTCTTGATTTAATTGATTTATGTGATTTAATTGGCTTTTGATTTTCAATTAATGTTTGATTTTAGGCTTGATTGTAATTAATGCTTTAATTTTTCCTTAGTTTCTTACTTAATTTGATCTTGGCCATTTTTAGGTGTCTACACCTAGAAGTTTGATTGGATGCCAAGATTGGTTTGAAAAGTGAAGTTAGGGTCAAACAAAATTGTTTAAGGCCTTTCCATTCCTTAGATTCATATGGACCATGATTGTCACACGTTTAGGAGTGATGGTGGATTTGGGCTAAGGTTGGAAGATTAAGTCTCTTAGAGGCTTGATAGTTTTGAAATCAGAGTTGTTTTTTTGTTGGTATCGATAGTTGTACTCATTGATTGGGTCTACAACCTTTTGCTGACAAGCTCTGCATCAGGTGGTATCAAAGCCACTAAGACTCTATTAGGGAGATAGAGAAAAAGACAAAATATCCATAGAGGTGGAAGAAAGAGAGATCCCTATGAGGAACACAAATGTGGAACTAACAAATCTATTTAAAGAACAAATGGCAGAAAGTAGGGCAATGAGGGCCGAGAATAGGGCCATGCAAAGGGAACTAGAGAAACTAAAAGGAAAGGTGAATAAGGGAGGAGAAGAGGACTCCAAGGAGGAAGAAGAAGGAGATGAGGAGGAAATCCTTAGGAAGGAAGAATAAAGAATACCTATAGACTAGAGACCTTTCATTGAAGCCCTTGAGAGGTTAGGAAAGAAAGAAAGGACCCACTTGCTTATCTTCTTAGGAAAGATGAATCCAGATGAGTGCATGTATTGGGTGGAAGCACTAGAAAATATTTTTGAGTGTGATGATGTATCTGAATACTAGAAAATGAAGGTGGCCAAGTCCAAGATGAAGGGCCCTACCCTTAATTGGTGGAACTTCCTACAAAATGAGAGAGTAGAGGAAGGAAATAACCCCATCACTTCATGGAGAAGAATGGTTGCAGAAGTCAAGAGATAGTTGTGTCTATGAAAATTGTACCTATTCAAGAGACACAACACATCAGTACAACATTATTGATCAATGATAGAAAAATATGCAGTAAATAGATATATCATTAAACAGGTGATTTACTACCTTCTAGTAGACGTGAGTATGGTATTCTCAGAATTTAATCAAGATCAGTGATAATACAACACCTAAACGAAGGATTCGAATGCAAAAATTGTGAAAATGGATGCAAGATTAATCTATGTTTTTTTGTCATTTTCTATGTAATAACAATGTGAGCTAAATAAAATTGATCTAAAAACTTGATGAAAATGAATTGAATCTAGCTATGAATGCAAATAACAAGAAAAAAATGTTAGTAATGAATCTCAAAAAGTTGCACAATCTCAAGAATTCGATAGTATAGCATTGTCGCTCTCAAAATTGCACATGGTTTCATTATGAAGGATTGAGGCATGTTTATATAGAAATCTGAGGTTTGAGAACTTATGGAAAAACCAAAAATCACTCCTTGATCAACTCGAATTGATTGGTAACTTATCAAGAAATTAGAAACAATTATCTAGTAAAATCATGCAAATCATCTTTTTAACTCAAAATTAAGTAGAGATCACTCCAATCTGCTTTTCAACTCACAATCACATGTTGAGTTTAGAAAGTTAACAAATTGAATTCAATAGTTGATTTTGAGTTTAACTTCTTTTCTAATTTTTGCATAGATAATTATTGATTTATAAATAATTTCCATGTATTTTATTCTTAACTTAAATGATTTAATCAATTAAATAACAAATTTATCAGTTAATCAATTATTTTAATCAAACTTTATCCAAAATTATATTATTAAATTTGACAATTTGATTTTAATCAATTAAATAAATATTCAATCGATTATTTAGAAATTGTGATTTATTGTCAAATAAATAACATTAATTAAGGAATAAATTTAATTAAATCTAATTAAAATAATTAAGTGGCTGAATGAAGTTTAATTAATTAAATATTTAACATTATCAATTTTTATTTTTTAAATTTTTTATTTTTTGATCGATAAAAGGTCGAAGCCAAAATATTATAAAATTACAAAAAGCCCCGCTCTGTGCAGGCACTAGTAGGAAAGAACAGGGATGAGAAAACCTCCAGCCATGCCTGAGACCTTAGTCTGGAATCTTGTTACAAACAGTTTCTGATGGGCATACCCACCGCTTTTGGTACAATTTCAATCATAAGTCATGCTTAATACAAGATTATTTTAGAACAATATTATGTGATAATCGCAAAGTCCTTGTGGGTCTTTATTTTGGCGATGTTGTTGATTTCCTGAAGATGGTCATGTGTAGGAGCCTAAACTGCCTTAGGGATGTCACCCTTGATGGCTTATCAAAAGTTGATATTTGGACCTGTCATTATGGAGCTCAATCTACTAACCTATCATAAAATTGTAATCCTTGCTTTGGATAACTCGTAACAGGAGAGTTAGTTAATCAAAGAAGAAATCTTGCTAGCAAAAGGAAAGATACTTACTCTTTTATCTATGGTATCTGTTTTAGCGTACAGAAATGGAGTTGTATCCATGTTTCTTGAATATGATCTAAAAAAGTTCTATCTTTATATACTGTTAATAAATCTTCCTTATATCATAGCACTAAAAATTCCTCTATACTATAGATCTAATCACTAAATGCTTGTCCTTAGATTTTAAAAGGAAAGGAGCTTTTCTAATCTACAATTAGCATGAGGCAGCCCTACTTCATTGTATGATTTATCAAACTGGAAAAATCATCATTACTAAATACTATTAATAAGTTTAGCTATCTTATATCGAAAAAAAATTTGAGTACATAAAGCATATAGAACCCAAAATAAATCCTATATCCTCGTTGTTGAAAATATTAGATAGAATACCAAAACAACTAGTCTTGATTTAATCTTGGGCAATGGGTCCAATCATTATACTTAAATTCCCTACTTACTAAGAGAGAGGGAATAGGATTTAATACCATAATGTTGATGAACCATTTGATATAATTACATTTGACTATCATTAGTGGAGATAAGCTAAGACTTCATAATATCAAATAGGGTCTGCTAGATAGGTTTCTTAATCCACAATATACTCTACTCAACTAAAGGAATATCAACCATCTTAATATGACAACCATGGTATAAGAACATCTTAAAATTTACCTAAATCTACCATCTCTATATTTTAGAAAACCGAGATTAATATAATTGGAACTTAACCTATGCTTAATACTAAGCCAGATATAACAAGAAGAAGATATATTTGGGACAAGAGAAAAAATTTAGTGTACTACTATAATAGAAGGAAACCAAGGAGGAATTTACAATAGGCTTGGTGGTAAGACTGTATTATCAATAATTATTAAAAAACTTATCCTCTAAATCCAAAACTTTGTTGATGGTAGGAGTATGTTTTCTTTATACATTACAGCAGCCTTCAACTCCTTTGATTCTAGGATCTATAGACCATAAAAATTAGAAGACTTAACTGATATCAATGGAGAGCTAATTTATCACCTTCTGACTACCTCATCTTTAAGGTTCTGGGTTGATTGTCTACAGTGATATAGCTACGGGTTCCTTGCCTTCTTCCAACCACAAATTAATTAGATTTCCTATTGGGTGTCTCTGACTGTTCATGTTTCCCTTCCCTTTTAATAGCTTAACTCAATCCTCTTAGAGGGAATGTGAAAAAAGGTGCATACTTAATAATTTCTTAATATAAAGATATCAATCGATTTGAGTGCCAATATTAAAGCTAACAAAGAGGAGAGAATCTAAAATAATATAAAAACTTTCATTGTTTAAAGAGGTAACAGTCAAAGCTTTCACATCAAATTATACTATATTTTCTAAGTATAGGAAGTTATTAAATGAGCCAAGAAGAAAATGATACTATAATAAGACTATATTAACAGAAGTCCCTTGTTTAACTATAGTACAATGTTATATAACCCTACTGTATTTTCCATATATACTACATAGAGTATTGAATCCTAATATATGCTTACTACTGTACATATGATAACTATTTACAAGACAACCATAATGATCTGACCCATATCACTAGCTATATATAAACAATCTTATCCTGTGGTACCTATACAGCTTGTAAGATAACAAAAAGTTGTATTACCGTATGTAAACTAAACGTCACCATGTTTGTAAACCGTAGCATACTTCCAACTGGTATCTCCCTTAACCATGACCATTATACATTCTTCTTCTGGTTCAAACATCTTCTTATGGCGGGTGCACCGTTGAATCACAGGGGTCACGATATGAATCCTAGACACCTCTATTTTATCCAGTTCCTCTGAGATATTGAATCCCTCATTTCTCCAAATTTTGAGCTTCTCTGTTGTATCCACTTCTTCTTGAAGGATTTTGTGATATAGGTATTCCAAATTTTTACTCATTTCGGGCCAATGATTGTCAAAACAATCTTCATTCTTGAAAGTTAGCATAGGAATCCATTGGTTTTGTGGAATTTCATCTAGTTTGTCATTCTCAGTGTTCATAGTCACCTCTGGATATGGGATTGTAAGTAGATTGTCTACACATAGGACCATTTTTTCCAAGCCACCAAGGTGCTCTGGGTTGAAAACTTCATTAGCTACTTGTAAGATTTCTTCTTTCTTTCTTCCTGTGAATACAGAGATGGTGATAAACATACCAATAATTGCCCCATTAGTTTTATAGGAGAAAGTATTATCGAAGAAGTGGTCTCCTATGGCCTTTATTATTGCCCTCCTGGCATAATCTGATAATGGGTTTAGTATTTGGTTCCATCATTTAGGCAAAATGGGGCCTTTGAAGGCCATAGCCCTATTCTCCTTAACTACAAAGGTGATTAGTCTGGTTTCCATCATATGGCGCTAGGAGTAACTGAGCAAGATTACAACCTTTCTACTATCCTACAATGCTTAAATGAGGTCGGAGATGGTTCTAGGTTGATTATGAGAAGATTATCGAGTACTCTTTAGGATTCTACCAACGAGATTGAATGCTGATGCAGAATCCTCTCAATCTATCATGATGGGGTATGGTGGAGAGGGGGAACATTTCTAAGAGGCCTTACAATCATTTCTAGTCACATGTTTCAATCATTCCTTTATACTGGAAAAAGGATTAGGAGAATAATTAGAGTAACCCTGTATAGATCTAAAATTATTGAAAACCTCCCTAGTTAGAATATTGTCATTTCAATTAAAATCCATGCACTAATATTATCAACTCCCTCTATCTATCTTGTGGAGATTAGTATTAAATGAGCATGTTAGTATATTGGGAAGATCTAGGTCTCCTATAGTTATACAAGCACTAATTACTCATACCTCTAAATATGAGTCTGGTTTGAATAATAATTATACAATCCTGCCTAGACTATTTCTAGTTGAAGACTCCTTTCAATTGGAAAGACTCATGCTGGTCCTTTCTAAAAATAACTCTAAGAAAGGTATGACCCTGCGTTAGATTGAAGCCGAGGTTAACATATATTATATCTATGTTAGAAGTAGTATTAATTTTAGGTGACAATTCAATACTGGTAGTCGATTTTGTCTGTCGTGGCCAATAACCAAAGATTGGTTTCTACACGAGTCTACGGATGAGACTCAATAGGGGGGGAGGATTATTAGCAGAAATTGAGACTAAGATAGATCATGGATTATAGCTGAGTAGGGGGGACAACTAATAATGGAAGAGTAGGGATCCCACAAATTTATAAGTTTCTGGCTAATCACTTAATTATGAAGACATACTAACGAGTACTAATGTAATGATTACTATATTAGATGCTTGCCCTCCTTGCTCTTGTGAAGGATATTGTTTCTTCATAATTATGATCTATCATTTCTTTGTTGTCCTTAAGTGATGTATATATAATCATAATGTAGTTGTAAATCAGAGACATTCAATCCTTAAGGGTATTAATTAATTAGTAACTATTCTCCTAAAATTCTATTCATGTGAGGATAATTTATTATTGATAGATAAGGATGCTGGTAAATATTTCCATGGGAGAGCCTTAAAATCTGGAGGTTAACATGATTGATAATGCTAAGATGTTTGTCAAAAATTTGTCACAGATAATATATCTATCTATGCGTATAAGGAAATAAACTATGTACCAGAGATATCCAGTATGTGACTTAGCCTTGACTGATACTAAAAATGATAGAAAGGTTTATTGATTTAGAGGTTTGCTAAAAGAATCTCCAGCCTAAAACTAAAAATGGAAAAGATCTCCTAGAAAAAGGTAGGATAAGCTAAAGTTGAAGCTATAGAATTCTCGTAATGAAAAAGGATCTGAAGAGTTCTGCAAATAATACTAAGGGGGGAGCAACTACGGAGATAAAATTGTAGTTTAAAAGGACTGCTATACCAAGACTAAACAGAAAATCAAATAGCAATTAGCCTGAGATTAATAACTAGATTAATCCGACTTGTTAAGGGAAGGTTAGATTCTTATTGATAGCATGGGAATATTTAATAGGAGAACTATCTATATAAGAGTGCTTGGTTGAAAATGATAAGACCAAATTTGTCTATAGCATTGATAGATATTAAGATCTGAAAATGCCTCTTAGGTTATAAATATAAATATGATCTAGACACCTATAAGGATATGACAAATAATATTACTAGGATGGTGATCTAAGGAATTTACTCTTTATGAGTCTAATGTCTAGGAGACCTAAAAAACCGATTGAATTTCATGAGTCTGATGAATATAGAGGGTATCCCTATTTCAACCAAGCCAGAGATTAGGTAAGGTCTAGCTTTAGTAATCCTGTATTTTGAGACAGATTCTAGGAGTTCTAATTATACATAACTCTTCCTACCGGGAGTTTGAGTAATTCTAGAAGGTTACTATTCAGTATTATTATAAATAATGCTAATATGTATGAGGAATGTGATTACTGATGGCTAGTCTATGAGATAAAACTTACCTATAAGCTATGTTTATTTAAATCTTGTCTACAAAGTTTTCACCCTTTGCTCCCCTATTTGCTAGGAGATCAGCTTTTGTGTTACCTTCTCTATAAATATGTTTTACTTCAACTTGAGGGATTTTATCCATGATTTCTAGGAGTTCTTCTAATTTTGAATTAAGTTTCCAGTTTGGTGTTTTCCTAGTCCTAATAGCATTTACTATAATTTGGGAATCTCCTTCTATTTACATAATCAATTAATTGACTTTGGATAAATAAAATAATTTATCGTCAAATAATATTTAATCAGAAATAATTAGGATAAATTAAGAATATTTAGGAATATTCCCCGATGCAAAATTAGAATAGGATCGATTAGGGTTTTGATGATTCGATGTGTTGATGTACCTTAGGTTAGGTCTTTAGGGTCGATTTTGATTAATTTGTTGATGTAGGAGGTCAATGGTACTCAAGCCCATTTTTAAGGTATTACATTTTTCCCCTCTTTGAATTACTGTGCAAAGCATAGTGGTTCAAAGATAAATATGTTTGGTGAGATCTAGACTCAGTTATGCAATGGAGAAACTGATCCTGATTGACTAACCGATTCCAAGACAGAAATAGATTGAAATATTTGAAGATGTTGATTCAGGTCCTGATTGACCGAAGAATCAAGATGATGTTAACGATAACAACAATGAGCATGTGATTATGAAGAAGTGATAAAATGTCTAATTTTGAACCTATAATTATGAGGAATCGACTATCCTGACTCCAGACCTGATTATCCAAAGGAATCGAAAGGATGCCAAATCTAAACCCTTAAATTATGAAGAATCAAGGAAATAACACATCTGAACCGATGGTTATGAAGATTTGATATAGTTTACAAGATTAGGAGGACACCAAATTGATATGGATTTTGATGAATTTGATATGCCCCAAGCGATGAGGACTTTTGATGAGTTGACAATTAGACATGGTTGTTGTCTTGATTGTTGAAGAAGATTTGAAAAAGACGGATTTGATTATGGTTTATGATATAGAATACCATGCCCCCTTCAGGATTAAAATCAAAATCTAGCGAGAAATCTAGCATGAAATGATTAGAAGCAACATAAATGACTATAGAAATGGTTGTACACATTTGGGGACATGTTCTGCATCGTTTAGAGATCTAGTTGACCAAGTTTGACTAGGTATGACCATGGTTCACCAAGTTTGAAATGTTGAAAGTTTGATGTTAGATAATCAGATAAGTTGAATTTTGGGTTTCTATTATGGCATGAAGGCCAATTATGCAAGCAGTCGGTCATCTTGGGTCCAAAATTTTAAATTGCATTTTTGACAAAGTAAATGATCTTAGATTTTGATTTTGATCCCAAAAATGGATTCAAAATGTTGAAATTAGCTAGGGGTTCTGTTTTCACACAAATTAGAGCACTTTGAAAAATTAAGTCAAAACCTATATAAGACAAAAAGGGGTCATTTTCAAATCATTTGTGCAAGTTGACTTTTGAGATTTTGTGGAGCCCTCTAAGAGCTAAAATGGTGGTCCCCGTGTCTTCTGACTGATTTGAGTGATCTCGACGATACCAATGACCTAGGTAGTATGGGCATCCAATAAGTGGACCTCTAAGTTCTTTGTTCATTAATTTAGCACATGTTTTAATTGCTTTTTAGAATTTTTTTAATTGTTTTACATATTTTAATTTTTTCTTCAAGGAATGTCGTACGACAACTAGTAGCATGTCATATGACATTTCAAGTCCAAACCAAGTGTCATCTTCATTTATATATAGTGTTGTATGGGAGACACCCAACTCTCGTATGATATTTCATCGTGTCCCTCAGTTGTCATACAGCAACTGATGGATTGTCATATGGAACCCAAATGTCATATGAGTTGTTCTATAGTGTCTTATGAAACTTGACACTAGTTTTAAAATTCTAAAGTATAATATGAAAATAGTGAGAAATTTTAAGGCATTTAGTGAATTTTTCTTAAAAAATTTAGTTGCATGTATTTATTACCGATTTGGAGAAAATGATTGATGTTGTACTTGTTTTATGTGCATTGCAGGTGAGGTATCTTGACACTCATGTTCACGTGTCTCATTCAGCCACCCAGAGGCTATGTTTGTTGCTGCTAGACCCATTGAGAGTACATCTTGTTGCATGTGGCTTCGAGTATCTGATCGATTTACCTGAGATTTGGGTAAATCATAGACTGATCACTACACTGGTCAAGCGGTTTCACTCAAAGACCCAGACCTTCCATCTCCCAACAGGGGAGATCACCATCACACTGGAGGATGTTTACTCCATTCTTCGGATCCCATTCCATGGACCACACCCAGATTACCTGAGTTCTAGGAACATAGGCCTATAGGCTTTCAGGACACTTTTTGGAGCTAATAAGCAGATCTCGCAGCAGATACCCTTGGAGGTACTTGTTCAGATATACAGGAAGACACATCACCTGGAGTGCATCATATCTGGAAATGTGTGCGTGAAAATTGTACCTATTTAGAAGACACAACACATCAGTAAAACATTATTGATTAATGACAGAAAAATATGCAGTAAATAAATATATCATTAACCAGGCGATTTACTACCCTCTAGTAGACATGAGTATGGTATTCTCATAAATGGATGCAAGATTAATCTATATTTTTGGGTTTTCTATGCCATAACAATATGAGCTAAATGAAATTGATCTAAGAACTTGATCAAAATGAATTGAAAACTAGCTATGAATGCAAAAACAAGAAAACAATGTTAGTAATGGATCTCCAAAAATTGCACAATCTCAAGAATTTGACAGCATAGCACTGCTATTCTCCAAATTGTACATGGTTTTGTTATGAAGGATTGAGGCCTATTTATATAGAAATATGGGGTTTGAGAACTCATGGAAAAATAAAAAATCACTCTTTGATCAACTCGAATTGATTAGTGAGTTATCAAGAAATTAGAAACAAATATCTAGTAGAATCATGCAAATCAGCTTTTTAACTCAAAATTTGAAGTTGAGATCACTCCAATCTGCTTTTCAACTCGCAATCACATGTTGAGTTTAGAAAGTTAACAAATTGAATTCAATAGTTGATTTTGAGTTTAATTGCTTTTCTGATTTTTGCATAGATAATTATTGATTTATTTAATTTCCATGTGTTTTATTCTCAACTTAATTGATTTAATCAGTTAAATAACTGATTTATGGGTCAATCAATTATTTTAATCAAACTTTATCCAAAATTATATTATTACATTTGACAATTAATTTTTAATCAATTAAATAAATATTCAATCGATTATTTAGAAATTGTGCTTTATTGTCAAATAAACAACATTAATTAAGGAATAAATTTAATTAAATCTAATTAAAATAATTAAGTGGTTGAATGAAGTTTAATTAATTAAATATTTAACATATTCAGTTAATTTACTTTGGATAAATAAAATCATTTATCACCAAATAATATTTAATCAGAGATAATTAGGATAAATTAGGAATATTTAGGAATATTCCCTAATACAGAATTAGAATAGATCAATTAGGGTTTTTATGATTTGATGTGTAGATGTGCCTTAGGTTAGGTTATTAGGGTTGAATTTGATTAATTTTTTGATGTAGGAGGTCAATGGTATTGAAGCCCATTTTTGGGGTATTACATTTTTCCCCTCTTTAAATTATTGTGTGAAGCACAGTGGTTCAAAGATAAATATGTTTGCTGAGATCCGGACTTAGTTATGCGATGGAGAAACTTATCTTGGTTGACTAACCGATTCTAAGATAGAAATTGATTGAAAGATTTGAAGATGCTGATTCAGGTCCTGATTGACCAAAGAATTGAGATAATGTTAAAAATAACAACAATGAACTTGTGATTATGAAGAAGTGATAAAAGGCCTGATTCTGAACCTATGATTACGAGGAATCGACTATCCAAAAGCCAGACCTGATTGTCCAAAGGAATCGAAAGGATGCCAAATCTGAACCCTTCAGTTACAGAGAATCAAGGAAAGAACACAACTGAACCGATGGTTACAAAGAGTTGATATAGTTTACAAGATTAGGAGAGCACCATATTGATATGGATTTCGATGAATCTGATATGCCCCAAGCGACGAGGACTTTTGATGACTCGACAATGATTTGTGGTTGTTGTCTTGATTGTTGAAGAAGATTTTGGAAAAGATAGATTTGATAATGGTTTGATGATATATAATACCATGCCCCCTTCGGGATTAAAATTGAAATTTGGTGAGAAAGCTAGCGCGAAATGATTAGAAGCAATGTAATCAATTGTAGAAGTGGTTTTACACGTCCGGAGATGCATTCAGTATCATTTAGAGGTCATGTTGACCAAGTTTGACTAGGTTTGACCATGAGGTTACCATGGTTGACCAAGTTGAAATTCAAAATGTTTGATGTTAGATGATCGGATAAGTTGAATTCTAGATTTTTGTGATGTTTTGAAGGTTGATTATGCAAGCAGTCGGCCGTCCTGGGTCCAAAATTTTAAATCACAATTTTGATAAAGTAAATGATCTCAGATTTTGATTTTGATCCTAAAAATGGATTCAAAACATCGAGATTAGCTAGGGGTGCAATTTTCATGCAAAATGGAGCACTTTGAAAAATTAGGTCAAAACCTATATAAGATAAAAAGGGGTCATATTCAATTCATTTGTGTGAGTTGAATTTTGAGATTTCGTGGAGCCCTCTGAGAGCTAAAATGGCGGTCCCCATGTCTTCTCACCGATTCGAGCAATCTCGATGATACCAATGACCTCAGCAGTATGGGCATCCAGTAAGTGGACCTCTAAGATCTTCGTTCATTAATTTAGCACATGTTTTAATTTCTTTTCAAGATTTTTTAATTGTTTTACACGTTTTAATTTTTGCTTCATGGGATGTCATGCGACAACTTATAGTGTTTCGTATGATATTTCAAGTCCAAACCAAGTGTTGTCTCTATTTATGTAGTGTTGTATGGGAGACACCCTTCTCTTGTATGATATTTCATCGCATCCCTTAGTTGTCATATGACAATTGATGGATTGTCGTATGGAACCCAAATGGTGTATGGGTTTTTGTATAGTGTCGTACGACACTTGATACCAATTTTTGATTTTTTGAAGTGTTGGATGAAAAATAGTGAGCAAATTTAAGGCCTTTAGTGAATTTTTCAAAAAAATTTAGCTGCTCAGCTGGATACTATAGCTTTTAATGCAGCTTCTAATATGTTCACTTTCTCATTTTGCATGCATTTATTACCAATTTGGGGCAAGTGACTGATGTATTTTTTTGCGGTGCTTTGCAGGTGAGGTACCCTAACATTCTTGTACGTGTGTCTCATCCAACCACCTAGAGGCTATGTTTGTCACTGCCGAATCCATTGACGGTTCATCTTTCTACATGCTGCTTTGAGTATCGGATTGGTTTACATGAGATTCGGGTGAACCATTGACTGATCACTGCACTAGTCAAGCGGTTTCACTCAGAGACCTAGACCTTCCATCTCCCGATAGGGGAGATCACCATTATGTCGGAGGATTTTTACCACATTCTTTGCATCTTGTTCCATGGACCACACCCAGACTACCTAAGTTCTACGAACATGGGTCTTCAAGATTTTAGAACACTTTTTGGAGCTGACAAGCAGATCTCGCAGCTTATACCCTAGGAGGTATTAGTTCAGAGGTATGGGCAGACACATAGGCTAGAGTGTATCATCACATGGATGATAAGTGGGATCATCATGTCAGATCATCAACAGAAAAGTCTTCTGATGGGATGGGTTCCTATGGTGCAGCATCTCATGGTGCATCCTACAAAGTATGGATGGGGTCAGTGCCTCCTAGCACATATTTTCTCTGAGATGCATGAGGTTGTCTACCACGAGGGTAATACTTTTTCCTTCGGTGTCATAGCTCTTCAGATTTGGGCATGGGAGCATATCCCCATTTGCAAGCCCATATGTGGTGATGAGAGACAAGCGTAGGAGCCAGTGATTTACAGATATGTTGAATACATGACACAAGTGTGCATGGGTAAGACTGAGTACTGGAGGAGGGTTCTAGATGATATGACTATAGTCATCTGGCACCCGTATCTATAGATTGAGGCATGGCCAATAGCTAGAGCATAGTTCGATTATTTTTGTCAGAGTAGGATTCTAATTGGCCACTCTACTAGCATGCTAGAGCATTTTTTGATTAACCAGGTTTGGAGGTAGTATAGCATAGTGCAGGATGTCCCTTAGGAGTTCTCCTCTTATGCTAGAGAGGTGAGAGAGATTGGACTAGGGTGGGATCCCAGATTATCATATGTTGTGTGCAGTTTGGAGTATAGTGGGATCTAGAGCTATGATTGGGACTGCCATGTACAAGTAGTAGATGCAAGCATTATAGATGCATACAAGACACACTTGGCAGAGCATCCCTTTAGGCAATTCTTTGATCCTATAGAGTCGATTTCAACTATGGAGGAGGTAGACAATGTTACTAGTGCACCTTAGGGGAGAGGATAGAGGAGGGAGGTGCATATCCCTATGGCACAGGCTATCCCTCATGTTCAAAGAGCGGTAGGCATTCCACCATGGCTGACAATAGATGTGAAGCCTTCTCCTATACCATGGGGAATACCATTGGTTAGACTATCAATTTTGTAGCAGTGGTAAATGAGAGATGAAGGTGGAACCTTAGGTTCCATGGGTAGCACCATAGGGGCTGAGGAGGTTTTGGGGGCACACTAGGATGTGCAAATGGGTGAGGCATAGGTTGCACCCGATTTTGACCTAGGGTAGGAGGTTATGTTGTAAGGCACAAACAAAGGTAGGTGAAGGTGATGATGCAACTATGGCTAGCGAGGAGGAGGTAGTTGAGGAGGCAGATCCTAGACTTAGGCAGTGTAATGCCCCACCAGGGAACCCAGGAGAATTTAACCTAAAACATGCTACTAAGTTTGATGAATAATTTTTTTTAAAGTTAACATACAAGATAAACATCAGTGCAGAAGCAATTACCATTTACTCACATTGACACAACATTCAACACAGATTACAAGACTCAAGGGTTCCATGACGTAGAATTACTTAAGAATAAAATACAAATAAAGAAAGATGGCAAAAGATTCCATAACATATAAATTATAGTTACAACTTACATCAATAATTACAATCCTCATGGACATCAATGATAACTAAATATACTAACATCCACTACACATGTTGTAGGGTATGTAATAATAAATCTAACATAGAAGTACAATGACCATATTATGTATCACATGCGATACTCTAATACAGGATATGATAAGATATCAGAAATGAAGAATCAATGAAGAATCATAAAGGCATCCAACTACAGAAGTATCATTAGCACTAGTACCAGGACATTGGATTTCAAATGGTAAAGAATCACTACCACCCGTCTATGTAGAACCACAAAGGACTACCCCACCATACTAAGGAGATAACCACAAACCCCAATCAGATGACCAAAACCAAACAAGGATAAAACCACTGAGCAAGGAATCCTAAAAGCTCTCTACTCATGGTGTACAAAATAAAGTGAAAGTTGAGACACACTAATCCAGAGGCATAAACAGAAACTCAGGAGATGACCTAGGCCACATGCTAAGGGAGTGTCATCACATGTCTAATTAATTGAGTACCCTAGACAGGTCTCAAATGACTCTGGACTATCAAGCATTGAGTTACCCTGGAACTAGCCACTCTGGGCCCCAGACCCTCAATACGATCCATGTGGGATTAGAATACTCTCTCATGGATATGAGGAATTCTAATCATAACCATACTCTAAATTATCTTTTAAAATGAACTCTACAAGTTTTAATGACTAAGTTATCACTTAATTACATAACTTACGATAGGTTACCCAGGTACTAACCACTTTGGGTCCCGGCCCCTATTGTAAGCCACTCCTCTAAGATGCACCTATTCAACCTCCCCTAGCTCATAATCTCACAAACATCAAAATAGGTATACCACCAAGTAATCCTAGAAGTAGTTCCACACATAAGAACTGACATGATTACAATGATACCATAAACAGATAATATCCAACAAGAGCCCATAAGATTGGAACAGAGTATAAATAGAATAAACACCCACATCATACATAATGCTGAAAACAAATCCAACTAACAAAGATCCCTACCTCTGTTTCCCCTAGGTCATTCTAATTCCCAACATCACTTAATGTAAAAGAAATTACTATTATACACTAAGTTTGGGCCTTTTCTCAAGCTCTCTTGGTCTTGATAACTCAGTATAACTTGGGAATCATCTCCAGGTTGTGGGACCTATGCTAACTAAGATGAAACCTCCAGGTTCTAGGCTGGTTCCTCTTGGATAATCACCCTAATTTGCTTCTTGACTGAAAATGTAAATCTTTGAGGGAAAGGGGTTAGAAGGAATGCATGAAATGGAAATAACTGAAAGAAAACTATCCTACTAGGTGATGCACCAAAATTGGGATATGAATTGCAGTATAAAGGATGAAACCAGTACACAATTCTAGGTCTAGGGGATTACAACTCAATGAATAGGCCTGCATAAATATTTTAGAGAGGGGTCTCCAATAAAGGGATACTATGCAGGGGAAAGGAATTTCTCAAGGCAGTAGTACTCCTAAAGAGTCAGACACGGACTATAACCTGTAGACAAACATTCATCTCTGCAATTGGGTATAGGAATGAGACAGATTGCCAGGGGTGAAAGTATACCCACAAAAGCATTCGAATCAGATCATTCACAAGCATACACATGAATTGCAGAAAGAAAGAGGAATCCAGAAAAAACCTAAAAGTTATTGAACATGCATATACTAAATTCAATAAGAGATAATCCACATAAGAAAGCATAAGGATAGGAGAATGTCACAAGATGCTTTGTAATATTTGAATAATCAATGGGAATTACAACTGTAGAAAGCCAAAGGGGCAAAAATGCCACAAATTTCTCTCTGACAAAGAAACTTTCTTTTTATAATTGCTGGATTCTGAGCTCTACAAGCTCCCAAAAACAAATATATACATCTCTATACATAGGCAGGAAATAAAAAATCCCAAATTAGGGTTACATGAATCTGCATAAAATAATCCAACCCTAAACTAGTCGTGTCTGATCATAAATGCTTTTCTGAAAATATCACGACAGATCAGATATATCTTTCTTTGCGTGTCCATTCCTATACTGATCCTACTTGCAAACAAAAACCTTGACCTGACAACCTCCTGCAAGCCCACTAAGCCAAAAAGGCTCCAAATCTGATCCTCGCAAGAATTTCAATTTAAAATACAGATGGCGCCAGCTCTTTAATGCTTTTTTTAGTGCAAGAACACCACACTGTACCTCAAGAATAGAAATCAACATGCGATGGCCACCCAGATCTCCATCATCATCTTCGCAACCAGAAAATGTCCTCAAAAATCAATTTTGAGCTACCCCGCCACTTCGCAACCCACCAAAAATTCAAATTGCTTTGAAATAGTGTTGGTTGCATGATCGCATGTGGTTAGAAAGCTGCATGCGATCGTGCAACAAGCCTTTTGTAAACTGCAACTTGCCACGCAAGACACCTCGGGCTCATTTTTTGATTGCAAATTTACCCCTAAGTTCACCCTGGGTTCAATTTTCTCTTAGTCACCAGGTCGCTTGATGTTTTACTAACCTTGGGTTACATCTAGCGACTATGAGAAAACATGAACCGCGCAACTGCGCTCTCGCTAAAAAGGTGGGAGCTCTACTATCATATTTGCGAATGAGCGAACACATGAAATTTTCTATCGGACACCACCAAGTTAGGGGACAAAATGACCTCCTCTAAACTTTTACCATTTAAAATCTGGCCCCACTAACAATCACATCATCATCGCTAGCTCGATGAATGAGAAATGAACACATCAGCACGATATGGCATCAGACCCACCTGCAGAAGAATTTTGGCTTTGAATCAGACAGTGGGCGTATGATCGCATGGGCTCAAAAGATTCTATGTGAACACACGACCACCATTAGATCTACATTGACTGCCATCTTGCTTTAAGAAATCTGGACCCATAACCCACTGAGATGCCCATCAAATGATTGTCACATGATCTCATGGGCTCAAAATATTCCATGAGATCATACGACCACTGTAGATCTTTGCCGCACCTGCACCATTGCAGATTCTCTGACACATTGGACCCACTATCAAATCTTCACCACCAACTGACCAATGAAACATGAACACATTACCAAATTGAGGACCCACCACCAAACTGCAAGCCTTAATGGTGCGGCTAACAGCTAGTCAGTTGTCGCATGATCTCATTGCCAAGTTTCCAGGTCTCTGTTTTATCCCTCCCTACTGCAACTTGTTTTCATTTGCGAAGTGGATCCTTGAAGTTTCATGCTTTGTGCCCTTAACCCCATGTTCTTCAATGTAATGTCAAGCCCCAGTTCAGATCGCATAACCTAATTTGCAATACCCAGGAAGATATTCAACTTTAAAGGTTGTAGGAAACACTTATGTCACAGAATTCCAAAAATTTGTTCAGTGTCGAAAACCCTCTGTGTTTTCAACTTTTTGGTCTGAAATTCCAAGATGTTTTCGACCTTTGCTTCACAATTATTCTTCTTTGGCATTAGCATTTCCCTATGTGCGCTCCAGTTGGTGGGGCCCAGTTGATGGTTTTGACAATAACGGCTAGCGGTTTGTCACATGATTGCATAGCCCCTTTTTAGGCTATGCGAACATGTGACTAGCTGTTAGCTGCACTGTTAAGGATTGTAGTTTGGTGGTGGGTCCTTAGTTTGGTAACGTGTCCATGTTTCATTGGTCAGTTGGTGGTGAAGATTTGACAGTGGGTCCGATGTGTCAGAGAATCTGCAATGGCGCAGGTGCGGAAAAGATCTATGATGGTTGTATGATCTCATGGAATCTTTTGAGCCCATGAGATCATGCGACAACCGTTCCATGGGCATCTCAGTGGGTTATGGGTCCAGATTTCTTAAAGCAAGGTGGCAGTCAACATAGATCTAACGATGGTCATGTGTTCGCATGGAATCTTTTGAGCCCATGCGATCATAAGCCCACCATCTAATTCAAAGCCAAAATTCTTCTCTAGGTGGGTCTGATGCCATATCGCACTGATGTATTCATTTCTCAAAGCCAAAATTCTTCTCTACGTGGGTCCGATGCCAAAATTTCATGTGTTCACTCATTCGCGGATATGATAGTAGAGCTCCCCCCTTTTTAATGAGAGTGCAGTTGCATGGTTCATGTTTTCTCGTAGTCGCTAGATGTAACCCAGGGTTAGTAAAACATCAAGCGACGTGGCAACTAAGAGAAAACTGAACCCAGGGTGAACTCAGGGGTAAATTTGTAGTCAGAAAATGAGCCCGAGGTGTCTTGCGTGGTAGGTTGTAGTTTGCAAAAGGCTTTTCACATGATCGCATGTGGCTTTCTAACTGCATGTGATCATGCGACAAACACTATTTCAAACCAACTTGAATTTTTGGTGGGTTGCGAAGCGGCGGGGTAGCTCGAAATTGATTTCTGAGGACATTTTCTGGTTGCGAAGATGATGATGGAGATTTGGGTGGCTTTTGCATGTTGATTTTTGTTCCTGAGGTACAGTGTGGCCTTCTTGCACCGAAAAAAGCATTAAAGAGCTGGCACCATCTGTATTTTAAATTCAAATTCTTGCGAGGATCAGATTTGGAGCCTTTATGGCTTAGTGGGCTTGCAAGAGGTTGTCAGGTCAATATTTTTGTCTGCAAGCAGGATCAGTACAGGAATGGACACACAAAGAAAGATATATCTGATCTGTCATGATATTTTTAGAAAAGCATTTATGATCAGACACGACTAGTTTAGGGTTGGATTATTTTATGCAGATTCATGTAACCCTAATTTGGGATTTTTTGTTTCCTGCCTGCATACAAAGATGTATATATTTGTTTTTGGGAGCTTGTAGAGCTCAGAATCTAGCAATTGTAAAAAGAAATTTTCTTTCTCAAAGAGCAATTTGTGGCATTTTTGCCCCTTTGGCTTTCTACAGTTGTAATTCCCATTGATTATTCAGATATTACAAAGCATCTTGTGACATTCTCTTGTCCTTATGCTTTCTTATGTGGATTATCTCTTATTGAATTCAGTATATGCATGTTCAGTAACTTTTAGGTTTTTTCTGGATTCCTCTTTCTTTCTGCAATTCATGTGTATGCTTGTGAATGATCTGATTCGAATGCTTTTGTGGGTATACTTTCACCCCTGGCAATCTATCTCATTCCTATACCCAATTGCAAAGATGAATGTTTGTCTGCAGGTTATAGTCTGTGTCTGACTCTTTAGGAGTACTACTGCCTTGAGAAATTCCTTTCCCCTGCATAGTATCCCTTTATTGGAGACCCCTCTCTAAAATATTTATGCAGGCCTATTCATTGAGTTGTAATCCCCTAGACCTAGAATTATGTACTGGTTTCATCCTTTATACTACAATTCATACCCCAATTTCGGTGCATCACCTAGTAGAATAGTTTGCTTTCAATTATTTCCATTTCATGCATTCCTTCTAACCCCTTTCCCTCAAAGATTTACATTTTCAGTCAAGAAGCAAATTAGGGTGATTATCCAAGAGGAACCAGCCTAGAACCTGGAGGTTTCATCTCAGTTAGCATAGGTCCCACAACTTGGAGATGATTCCCAAGTTATACTGAGTTATCAAGACCAAGAGAGCTTGAGAAAAGGTGCAAACTTAGTGTATAACAATTACTACAGGAACGATAAATACAACATTCATGCTAACAAGAACTAACATAGAACCATAATCAATGCATAATCGAATCCAAGAGTAGGATTAGATAACACTGCTAAGAGAAACACAATATATTCTTTCATAAAACAATAATTGTAAGAATATTTCCCATAATCATTATATGAATTCAATAGAGAAAAATCATCCAATTTCAGTATAAAGTAATCGTATAACCCATTCATAATGACAAACATGAACGTGAATAAATACATATAGTTTTATTTATTTGTTAAATACAATTAAATGTAACTTGAAGAATTTAAGCTAAAATTTAAATTGCTTGAACTAATATCTATTTGAATAATAGGAAACCAAAGTTCAAATAGAATTTGATTTCACTATAACACAAATAAACTATCTACAACTTAATTTGCAACTAAATACAAATAAACTTTATTTAACAAAATCTATCTTATTAAATAGCATAGTAATTAGCTACCTTACCAAAATGAACACTTATATAAAGTAACATAAATTATCATTTCTTAATAAATAAATTTTAAATTTATCATGTAAATAAAATAATAAATAAAACTTAAAAACTCATTAATTTAAGAACTAAAATATTAATTAAACTAACTTATTTTAATTAAATAAACTAAATTAACTTAAATCAAATCTCATAACTATTAATGAAATTTGAATTAAATAACATACAAAATTTACAAAGCAATTTTTTTTTTTTAAACACAAATTTAAAATGAGTTTCTTTATGGGGGGGGGACCCTACGGGCCCCGCGCCCTGCGCGCCTCCCCTTTTCCCATTTGTCGAGGATCACGGGCCCACGTAGTGTACTGCTACGGCAATACCACTACCGCAGTAGTTAGGTACTGTTGTAGCAATCCCTACTGTTGTGGTGGCATGTCGTGGGAGAGTGGGGGAAGGTGGTGGCCCCCCCCCTCCCTTCAAACCTTTTTTTAAAAAAAATTTACAATTTAAAAACTTTTCAAAACAAATTTTCTAAGATTTAATTTTGTTAAATTCCTTTGCAAAACAATTTCGTTTACTATGATATTTGTATTTTGTTTAATACCTTTTTTTTGTATAAATAAAATACTAACACACTAGTTATATTTTATATTTTGACAAGACTGCATATTTCTAAAAATGGAAATGATAGTACAGGAGGAAATTTTCCAAAAATGGAAATATCCCAATTTTGACTTTTACAACACATTAGCTTGTCTCTCAAATTTGATAGGCTTTTTATTTTTTTTGTCTTTTCCTTGGGCTTATTCAATTTTGTCTCTTTCTGGTGTGTATATATATTTTAACTGTGTTTTTTTTTTACAGAGTATATTTTTTTTACAGAGTATATATATATTTTTCCTAGAATGATAATTTTTCACTCAAATTGGGTTTTTGTCAATAACCCAATAATTTAATTTGTCTACTCTATAGTATAAACTATATCTAGATTAATTTTTCATTTCCTAAGAGATCTAGGATGAATTTTCTCTCAAAATTTTGACAGCATATCCCTACTATGCCAAGTATATACAAAATTATGAAATAGAAAATCTATGGGTTCTCTAAACCCCCAAATTGAAAGCATAATTAAAAATAGATCTAAAACAATAAATCAAATTAAACACAATAAAATACTGAGAATTCTACAGATGAAATCACAGGAAGGTTCCTTCAAACCCTACCTCAATTCCAATGCTAGAAACTATATTAGATAGCCTGTAGAATGATGAAACTCCCAGATCTGTCAATAGAAGAACTCAATCCTACAGATCTGAATTACAGTATATGCAAAGCCCAATTCCAGATGCAAGCAATCTTCACCTAGAAACTCAAGCGCACACACAAATACTCTAGAACACAAAAATGTCTCAAAATCTCCAAAAGCTCTCTCCACCAATCCCCAACAACCTGATTGAAAACAAATGAATGCTATTTCCCCCTATTAGGGATTCAACTCCACCATTCATGCAAACCCTAGATGACTCATAAGACATCTCCTATTCAAACTCCCTCTCTTAATGTTGAAAGAAATTACTAATTATTAATTAAAAATACATATTTTATGCACAACTCAACTTAGTCTCTTAAAGACAAGTTGTCTCCTTTTTGAAACATGACATATTCAACCTTAATAAAGCACATGTTATTATTATAATCCCTCATTAAATAATTTAATATTCAAAACACCATTAAATCATGCAATTTAATAATTTAAAATCTAATGGACAATATTAATCCTATTTTCACATAATTAATTAATTAAAAACAAATATCCTAATATTTGATTTTTAATTAATTAATAATCATACAAAAACATAGGAAATAAATTTAATATTATTTTCTGATTATAATATTAATTTTCATGACTACAGAAAACCACATAATTCAAATAGCAATAAATCAAGATCATCAAATAAACATACAAACTCAAAGAAAGGATCCACGAACTTTGTCACCTAACAAATTTGGGTAGGGTAGTCAAAAGATACTTATCAAACAATTAGGATAAATAGGCTTAGGATAGGGTTTTGGGTTTGTGTATTATCTCCCCTCTTTACCATTGAGATGAATGTTTGTGGGCACGCTCACTCCTACCAATTCAGGGAAGACGATACCCTGTACCTACAAACTTGTCATCACAAGATGAAGCATGTACATGCAATATACATAACAAACAATGATAGGGTACAGTCGGATGTGTGGATCTTGACTATGCAAGTAACTACGCCTCCATCCTCTACCACACAAACATATCAAACAAATAGAAACACATGATAACCATACACATGCAAGTATGGGGTAAGTACATCATAATCAATATTAAACATGTAATCTAACATCATGAAACATCATCATCTAATCTATACATACACATGATAAACATATGATAATCAATAATCGATAATCATCATTTAATGAAACAATAACCGATCACATGAAAAGTGACCTAAAAAAATTCGATCATACAACTGAAACATAAAGCAAACTAAGAGCAACCTACGGGTGGGCACTACATTCACTCCCCTAAGATTAGGCTTACTCTTGGAAGCCTGAAACAAATAGGGATATAAGTCCCACAAAACTCATTGCACTAAAAAAAAACTAAACTATGGATCACTGAGTAGGTCCCTTCGGTCCCTTCCATGCCTTAGGGTTCAAACACTAAGGATTGTTCCCTACTGCAAAGGCCCTATGAGATCTACCAACATCTCCAATTGTAGGCTTAGAAGCTGCTGACCTCTGTCCAAAAAACTATGTCGATCGATTAGGAAAATTGACCACAATGTGGCCATGTTGCCCACAAGAATAACAACCATCTTTACCACCAAAACTCTAGGGTTGCCGATCCACCCGATTGCGCAGACTACGCTACCAATTGTGATAGTTCCCTGATTGAGAACCACCACTACTACCACGGAAGAATTTATTATCCTGTTGATTCTTATTACCTTTCAAAAAGGTAGAAGGATTCTAAAAATTTCCATTCCTCTGAGATTGATTCCCCTTGGAACCACTAGGCTGAACACCACCCTGACCACTATAACCCAATGCTAGATTCACCTTAGTAAGAGTAGCCTTAATGGATTCATCTTTGAGGGTCTTAGGCTCAAAGAGTAGAACATTCCCAATAATGTGTGCATTCAACCCCCTAACAAAATGTTGTATTGGTAAGGCTATATCCTATCCAAAGCTAGCATACTGTTTGAGCCCAAAGAATTTACGCTCATACTCACCCATTGTCATAGTCAGCTATCTCAAATTGTGAAACTCATCTGCCCTCTATTTCCTTCACTGATCAGATAGGAAACATTCTTAGAAATGCTCCAAGAACAACTCCCATGTCACTGTATCCATCTGAAGACCCAGCTTCTCCTCCTATATCTTCCACCATATAGCTACAAAATATATGAGCTATGTCACTGCATATCTAGCTTTAGTATTGCTACTAAATGGATGCATGGTGAAACTCTGCTCTAGAGCTATCAACCAAGTTTCTACCTCTAAACTAGTACCTTTCCCATCAAAGGGATTAGGTCACCCTCTCATCAGATCCCTCATGTGGTTAGCTGCCACAACTATAGGATCAATTATGAATTCCCTCTTTAGAGGAATCCTAGACCTCTCTCTAGCCTGCTCTACTCTAACCTACTCAGGACCAAGATGATTGAGAATCACCTGCAAGAACTGTCTCATGTCTAGTCCTTCAGACTCAGCCCAATGATCCTCTCTCTAATCATCTCTAGACTACTGGTGGTGACTCTCTTGACTGATACTCGTAGAAGGGCTATGATGTCTACCCCTCCCATGACCACTAGAATGACCACTACCTCTACCTCTAGTAGCTCTAGTCACAGGCATGATTCTTGCATCATACAAAGATCCAGACAATGTCACACAACATAAATCAAAACAAAAATAAGAGAAATTATAATCATAGAGAAATGGTCTGAAAACAAAATGTTTTATGTCTATGTTTAGTTTCAAGTTTAGACTATACAAAACCTAATAGGCATACATACCCAGAGTTCCCAGTGTAGAAACTCTACTATGATACCAAATGTAATGCCCCACCAGGGAACCTAGGAAACTTTAACCTAAAACATGCTACTATGTTTGATGAATATTTTTTTTTAAAGTTAACATACAAGATAAAAAATAGTGCAGAAGCAATTACCATTTACTCACATTGACACAACATCCAACACAGATTACAAGACTCAAGGGTTCCATGATGTAGAATTACTTAAGAACAAAACACAACTAAATAAAGATGGAAAAATATTCCATAACATATAAATTACAATTACATCAATAATTTCAATCCTCATGGACATCCATGATAACTAAATATATTGAAATCCATTGCACATGTCGCAGGGTATGTAATAATAAATCTAACGTAGAAGTACAATGACCATAGTAGGTATCACATGCAATACTCTAATACATGATAACAATAATGAGGATATGATAAGATACCAACAATGAAGAATCAATGAAAAATCATAAAGGCATCCAACTGCAGAAGTCTCAATAGCACCAGTACCAGGATGTCAAATTTCAAATGGTAAAGAATCAGTACCACATGTCCGTGTAGAACCACAAAGGCCTACCCCACCATGCTGAGGAGATAACCACAAACCCCAATCGAATGACCAAAACCAAACAAGGATAAAACCACTGAGAAAGGAATCCTGAAAGCTCTCTACTCATGGTGTACAAAATAAAGTGAAAGGTGAGACACTAATCCAGAGGCATAAACAGAAACTCAGGAGATGACCTAGGCTACATGCTAAGGGAGTGTCATCACATGTCTAATTACTTGAGTACCGTGGACTGGTCTCAAAGGACCCTGGACTCTCAAGCATTGAGTTACCCTGGAACTGGGCACTCTGGGCCCCGGACCCTCAATACGATCCATGTGGGATTAGAATACTCTCTCATAGATATGAGGAATTCTAATCATAACCATACTCTAAATTATCTTTTTAAATGAACTCTACAAATTTTAATTACTAAGTTATCACTTAATTGCATAACTTACGATAGGTTACCCAGGTACTAAACACTTTGGATCCTAGCCCCTATTGTAAGCCACTCCCCTAAGATGCACCTATTCAACCTCCCCTACGCTCATAATCTCACAAACATCAAAATAGGTATACCACCAAGTAATCTTAGAAGTAGTTCCACACATAAGAACTGACATGATTACAATGATACCATGAATAGATAATATCCAACAAGAGGCCATAAGATTGGAATAGAGTATAAATAGAATAAACACCCACATCATACATAATGCTGAAAACAAATTCAATTGACAAAGATCCCTTCCTCTGTTTCCCCTAGGTCATTCTAATTCCCGACATCACTTAATGTAAAAGAAATTACTACACAAATGATAAATACAACATTCATGCTAAGAAGAACTGAGACAGAACCATAATCAATACATAATCGAATCCAAGAGAAGGATCACATAACACTGCTAAGAGAAACACAACATATTCTTTAATAAAACAATAATTGTAAGAATATTTCCCATAATCATTATACGAATTCAATAGAGAAAAATCATCCAATTTCAGTATAAAGTAATCGCATAACCCATTCATAATGACAAACATGAATGTGAATAAATACATATAGTTTTACTTATTTGCTAAATACAATTAAATGTAACTTGAAGAATTTAAGCTAAATGTTAAATTGCTTGAACTAATATCTATTTGAATAATAGGAAATAAAAATTCAAATAGAATTTGATTTCACTATAACACAAATAAACTATCTACAACTTAATTTGCAACTAAATATAAATAAACTTTATTTAACAAAATCTATGTTATTAAATAGCATAGTAATTAGCTACCTTACCAAAATGAACACTTATATAAAGTAACATAAATTATCATTTCTTAATAAATAAATTTTAAATTTATCATGTAAATAAAATAATAAATAAAACTTAAAAACTTAAGAACTAAAATATTAATTTAAGAACTAAAATATTAATTAAACTAACTTATTTTAATTAAACAAACTAAATTAACTTAAATCAAATCTCATAACTATTAATGAAATTTGAATTAAATAACATACAAAATTTACAAAGCAAAATTTTTATAAAAAAACACAAATTAAAAATGAGTTTCTTTATGGGGGGACCTTGCGGGCCCCGCGCCCTGCGTGCCTCCCCTTTTCCCATTTGTCGAGGATCACGGGCCCCTGCAGTGTACTGCTACAACAGTACCATTGTTGTAGCAGTTAGGTACTATCGTAGCAGTGCCTATTGCTACGGTGGCGTGTCGTGGAGGAGTGGGGGAAGGTGGTGGCCCCCACCTCCCTTCAAACCTTTTTTTAAAAAAAATTTACAATTTAAAAACTTTTCAAAACAAATTTTCTAAGATTTAATTTTGTTAAATTCGTTTGCAAAACAATTTTGTTTACTATGATATTTGTATTTTCTTTAATACCTTTTTTTTGTATAAATAAAATACTAACACACTAGTTATATTTTATATTTTGACAGGACTGCATATTTTCGAAAATGAAAATGACAGTAGAGGAGGAAATTTTCCAAAAATGGAAATATCCCAATTTTGACTTTTACAATACATTAGCTTGTCTCTCAAATTTGATAGGCTTTTTATTTTTTTTGTCTTTTCCTTGGGCTTATTCAATTTTGTCTCTTACTGGTGTGTATATATATTTTAACTATGTTTTTTTTTTATAGAGTATTTTTTTTTACAAAGTATATATATATATTTCCCAGAATGATAATTTTTCACTCAAATTGGGTTTTTGTCAACAACCCAATAATTTAATTTGTCTACTCTATAGTATAAACTATATCTAGATTAATTTGTCGTTTCCTAAGAGATCTAGGATGAATTTTCTCTCAAAATTTTGACAGTATATCCCTACTATGCCAAGAATATACAATATTATGAAATAGAAAATCTATGGGTTCTCTAAACCCCCAAATTGAAAGCATAATTAAAAATAGATCTAAAACAATAAATCAAATTAAACACAATAAAATACTGAGAATTCTACAGATGAAATCACAGGAAGGTTCCTTCAAACTCTACCTCATTTCCAATGCTAGAAACTGTATTAGATAGCTTGTAGAATGATGAAACTCCTAGATCTATCAATAGAAGAACTCAATCCTACAAATCTAAATCACAGTATATACAAAGCCCAATTCCAGATGCAAGCAATCTTCACCTAGAATCTCAAGCACACACACAAAAACTCTAGAACACAAAAATGTCTCAAAATCTCCAAAAGCTCTCTCCAACAATTCCCAACAACCTGATTGAAAACAAATGAATGCTATTTCCCCCTATTAGGGATTCAACTCCACCATTCATGCAAACCCTAGATGACTCATAAGACATCTCCTATTCAAACTCTCTCTCTTAATGTTGAAAGAAATTACTAATTATTAATTAAAAATACATATTTTATGCACAACTCAACTTAGTCTCTTAAAGACAAGTTGTCTCCTTTTTGAAACATGACATATTCAAACTTAATAAAGCACATGTTATTATTGTAATCCCTCATTAAATAATTTAATATTCAAAACACCATTAAATCATGAAATTTAATAATTTAAAATCTAATGGACAATATTAATCCTATTTTCACATAATTAATTAATTAAAAACAAATATCCTAATATTTGATTTTTAATTAATTAATAATCATACAAAAACATAGGAAATAAATTTAATATTATTTTCTAATTATAATATTAATTTTCATGACTATAAAAAAAAAAATCACATAATTCAAACAGCAATAAATCAAGATCATCAAATAAACATACAAACTCAAAGAAGGGATCAACGAACTTTTTCACCTGACAAATTCAGGTAGGGTAGTCAACAGATAATTATCCAACAATTACGATAAATAGGCTTAGGATAGGGTTTTGGGTTTGTGTATTATCTCCCCTCTTTACCATTGAGATGAATGTTTGTGGGCACACTCACTCCTGCCAATTTAGGGACATCCATCCTCAACTATGAAAATAACATATATTATCTCCCCTCTCAACTGTGCAAATAACTACGCTTCCATCCTCTACCACACAAACATGTCAAACAAATACAAACACATGATAACCATACACATGCAAGTATATCATAATCAATATTAAACATGTAATCTAACATCATGAAATGTCATCATTTAATCTATAGATACACATGATAAACATATGATTATCAATAATCCATAATCATCATTTAATGAAACAATAACCGATCACATGAAAAGTGACCTAAAATAATTTGGTCATACAACTAAAACATAAAGAAAACTAAGAGCAACCTATGGGTGGGTACTATAGGCAGACTCCACAGGATGTCATACACCAATTTCTCTATCAAATTAGGGACTTGAGATCTCAAATCCAGCTAGTGGAGCGAGACATGCAGCTACATGATTCTCAGGTAGAGGCTCGATAGCTATAGGTAGAGGTGATACATCAGACTTGTAGGATGACATATTATGTCTTTTCTTATTTCTCAGTCATGCCACCTCGACTATAGGTTACTTCTTATTCTCAATGCATACTAGTATCTGAGGGAGCCATAGCACTACGAGCTGATCCACCACCAAACATGCCAGCAGGGGGAGGCACAACACCTAATGCAGATGATTAGTCAGATAGTTGATAGTTTAGTTAATCCCTCATATTTGACATTTTGTCGCACTTGATAGCTCATTGGAGCTCATTCTTTTGTATTGTATGCACATCGTACACCCCATGTACTATATTGACATTATATATATGAGATCATTTTTTGTTGTGACTTCATAGCACTTGTCATTTCGATTATGATGTTGTTATCATGTGATGCAAATGCATGCAATGTTCAATGTTTACTTTGAATGTATGATTATACAATGTGAAATGCATTGATAGATGTTAGATGAGTAATGAAAATGTATGGCTTTATTTATGTTTTATGGATGAGAATGTATGTATGCAATGGATGTATATAACTGATGTGATATGTAAATGATATGATATGGAAATGCAATGATAGACATGATTTTTTTGCAGGTACATAAAGAATTCAAGTTATCAGTCATTGTCAAAAGGATGTTTAACCTAGAATGGTGACTGCTTGTTGATTAGATGAAGAGACCTTCATGTGATGCTCAGTCCTTGTGATGTGTTTAGTGTAAAATTGAGAATATCAAACACCATGCTGAATTCAAATTATGAAAAGACTTGCAACTAGACTAAATGCAAAATTTGAATGAAATGCAAACCTAGGACTTAGTCACTGATTATTTGTCGGTCTTTATCATCACTGAATATTTTAGGTAACATCGGATAGTCGATACAATGTCCACTAGTTAAACAACCATGAACATATGAATATGGACTTTTAGTCAAAAATTTTGGATTAGATATAAGCACCAAGGCACAAGAGCCAGGATGACCTGAATATCATGTCCATTTCAATTTAGCAATTTGTATAAGCATCATAGCATAAATGTTGCGATGACCTTAATATGCCCTACGTACAAACACAACAAGCAGTAGAGAGGTCATTCTTGTTCCCATGTGGATTTACCCATAGTGACCCTTTATCATTCACATCCTTGGGTAATGTCATGTTTCATAGTAGGAATAAGAAATCACTCAAAAAGACAAAGTTAGACCTAACTTCCCTAAATCATCCGAGTATCAAAGGTTGAGGTACATGTGGCCATCCAATCATGATGGAGGCACTTATTGTGGACACAAATTCAATCCAGAGTTTTCAGAATAATTATATTTTCACTTACAAACAGAAAACAAATAAAATATTATGCCCCCAGTCATCACTCTCTAAATCTTGTAGAAGGACATCCTCAAGGAGCTCAAAGGGACATAAGACACAAAAATCTCAATGTGAATCATCAGCATACGTGAAGATTAAAGCATGCTGGAGAGATTGTTTTGTTGTAGCTATGTGTTTGTTTGTGTTGGTATTAGTTGCAAAATCCTTTTCTGGTAGGGAGAATGACTGACTGACTCAAATAAAGCTTGAAAGGACATTGACTAGATATGATTTGTCTAAGATACGAAGGACCAAAGGATATGACATTGATTGCCCCCAAGTTTGGAAATGTTGATAGGATGCAAATGCTTTGTTGTTTTGTGTACAGACAAACTTTATTGAATTGGCAAGATATATACAAACTAAAGTAGTACAGAAAGATGGGAAAATACCAAGATTTCTTTGATATATGGAGCATTTTGTACAAGTGGCACCCATTTGCCAGGTTTTTAGCATCTTGGTAGAGATTTTATTTTTGCTACCAAGGTGCCTGTTTACCAAGTTTTCACCAAGGTACTTTTCTTTTTCTTCTTTTTTTTGTATTTTTCATCTTTTCAATTTTTTTGTATTTTTCATTTTTTATTTTTTTGTGTACTATCAAGGTGCCTATTACTAGGTTTTCACTAGGATGATCATTTTTTTAAGGACTTTTTTTTATTTTTATACTTTTTTCAGGACAGTTTCCACATACTAAATGTCTAGGCATAGAATTTCTTCAGATGGAGAATATTGATCAGTTCTTAGAGTTGTTCTCCATCAGTCATTGAGAGTTGATAGGATCTAGAGCCAAAAGAAGTAGTGATAACAAAGGGACCTAGCTAGTTGGGTTCAAACTTCCCTTTGCATTCTCGATGGGATTAATTTTCAGTATTTTCTCTCAAGACTAGATCACCAACCTAAAATTCTTTTTGTCTAACCTTCTTGTTGTAGCCTCTAGACATTATTTTCTAATAGACTCAGAGATGATCATACACAACTTTCCTGTGCTCATCTAGTAGTTCAAGTTCTTGTAACTGAGATACTTTGTAATCGTCATCGATTACCAAACCATGCATTCTGATTCTAAGTGATGGGATTTCAACCTCAATAGGTAATACCACTTCAGCCCCATATACTAAAGCAAAGGGAGTAGCCCCAGTGGGCATTCTAATACTTTTTTTGTAAGCCCAAAGAACTAGATTTATCATTAGATGACAATCTCTCCCTATTTTGTTGGCTGTATGGTGCAAGATTTTCAATAGGTTCTTATTAGATGCTTCAACTTGTCCATTCCCTTGTGGACAATAAATAGATGACCAATGTTGAGGTATCTTGAATTTGGAGCATAAGGAGTCTAGGTCCTTATTCTTGAATTGGCCTCCATTTTTAGTGATGATGGAGTGTGGGAAACCATATCGACAAATTATGTAATTCAGAATGAACATAGAAATTTTTTTGTCAATTTCTTGTGTCAAAGGAACTACTTCCACCCATTTTGTGAAGTAATCTATTGCTATAATGATATGGGTGTGACCATTTGACAAATGTGGATATATGGCTCCTATGAGATCAAATGCCCATTGTTGAAAAGCCATTGTATTATAAAGGGAATCAAATCTCTTCCTGGCACATGAATCAAATTACCATGGACCTGGCATTTCTAACAATTCTTAGAATATTTCATGGCCTCTTTCTCCATATCTGGCCAATAGTAGCCTAGCCTAATGATTTTTTGAGCTAATGTTAGATCATTGGAATGTGATCCACAAATACCTTTGTGGACTTCCTCTAATGTGCGTAGTGACTCTTCACGTTCTAAACATCTAAGAAGTGTACCATCCAGACTTAGTTTGTATAGATCATTACAAATGATGACATACCACAATGCATTTCAGATAAGGTAATGTTTTTCATGGTAGTTAAAGGTATCAGGAATGACTTGGTCATGGAGGTAGGAGTATATGTTTTTGTAACGAGAGGAATCATGACCAACAATGGTGTAGATCATATGAGTTTTTGGGTAATCATAGGCAGGGAATGATAGTGCTTCCACTAGGAATTCATAGTGTAGCTCATGTTCAAGATATTGTACAAGAGATGATAGTATTGCCATGGCATCAGCTACCTTGTTCTCTACTCTAGGTATCTATTCAAATGTTATAGAAATGAAGTACTTCTTGAGATCATCTACCATGCATTTGTATGGAACAATATTTTTATCTTTTGTTTGATACACATCATTGACTTGGTGAATGAGCAGTTGTGAGTCTCCATGAATGTGTAGTTCCATTACTCTCCATTCAATTGTCATTTTCATTCAATTTAATAAAGCTTCATATTCTATTATGTTGTTGGTACAAGGAAACTTGATCCTGAATTCTTTTGGAATGAAATAACCCTATGGTGTGATGAATAATATACCAGCTCCAAATCCATTTTGTGTATAAGATCCATAAAAGAGTAAGTGCCATGTTCTAGAAGATAGATGCATGATAGAGGAATCATGAAATTCCATCCATATTGGTTGATCATCATGTTGGAGATTTTCCAGAAAACCAGTGCTGACTATATGTTTTTCATTGATGACAACATATGGTAAGTAGCATGCGTGGAAGACTTATGAAATAAGTTTAGAGTATATGTAGCATGGACATGTTATTAGCATGATATCATGGACATAGAGGTTAATTTTTATTACAGACAGTTATGTAGCAACTTGTGTCAGCAGTGTTCCTGACAGAGTTATAGGTAGTGTTCTATGAGTGATTGTCTGTATAGTTATCATGGACCCTTGCACATTTGGATATATGATGGAGACATATAATTTTTGTTACATTTATGGATGTAGAGTCTAATGTGCAGTAGAAGTGAAGTTATGCAGTCATTATTCACCAATTGCATTTTCATGTGTTTATCCAGAAGAGCCGAAAGAAATTATATTGGTATAGGAGTTGCACCTATCATTTTGGTATGTGTTCTTGGATTAGTGATTGGAGAAGAGTTAATAATGTTTGGTTAAGAGTGCATGATGTAATTTAGCTTTAGGAGAAAGTAACAGTTAATTTGGTAGAGTTGATAGTGTGTAGCGTGCGTCTACAATTATTGATTTGGACAGGTCCCAGTTTGTGTTGTGCGCTTAGTAGAGCTGACTAATATTTTATTGGAGAATGTAATTGTTTCTCTAATATGATTTCAATGTGGTTCTAACAGGCTGACTTGATTATATCATTTAGAGGAAATATACTTACAGTCAGTCATTTGTGATCTCTAGTAGGATGGCATGGAGATGAAAGTTTAGAGCAGAGTAGAAAGTGTGAAGTATTATGTCATCAAGAAGAGGTCTATTTGATAGAGAAGATAAAGTGTGCTATTCATTGGAACTAATCAAGACATTAGGTCTACCTCATAGTTCACCAAGATCTAGATATAGTGTGTATCTATTATTCAGAAGGTTGTAGCCTTCACCCCTTTGAGTAGTGAGCTCTTGGATAGTGCATCCTCACCTCTAACAAGGTCAATCATAAAAGAATCCTAACAGGGTCCGACCTTTGACCAGGTCACTATACTTATTGCATTATAAAGATCAACTCCTAATAGGGTTGTAAGATCTTCTAACAAGGATCATTATACACTAGTGTAGTTTATTAGTGGGTGTTAATTCCCACTGGAATTTTTACCTATTTAGGTTTCCCCATAACCAAAATATTGGTGTTGTGTTCAAGTGTTCTTTCATTGTGTTTATGCTTAAAGTTCAAGTATACTTAATTGATAAAGAATTGAAACTTGTAGATAACTGATTCACCCCCCCCCCCCCCCCCCCCCCTCTCAGTTATCTCTTGGGACTATTCCTAACAATTGGTATTAGAGCCAAGTGCCTTGGAGAGAAATTTTAACAACTTCAGGTTGATTAGATGGAATTCTTTAGAAAAGATAGTCCTAAGTTTGATGGAGAGAACTATCCTGATTGGAAGAACAAAATGGTGACACATTTGCAGTGCATTACTTTTGAATTTTTTGAAGTGGCTATCAGAGAAGTTAAGATCCCCTCTCTAGAAGATCTTGAAAAGGAAGATTCTATTGGCAGGAAAAAGGATTTTTTCCATCAGAATGCAATAGCCAAAGAAACCCTTATCAGCACCTTATCTGATAGTGAGTTTTTAGAGATAAAGAAAGTAGACACAACTTACAAGATATGGAAGCACTTAGAAGACATATTTGAAGGAGATGCACAAGAAATGAATGTGTGTAGAAAGACATGGAAGGAAAGATACAATGCATTGGAGATGCTACCTAAAGAAGACACCAGAGCTTATGACACAAGATAGGACAGGAGGGGCTAGAAATGGTACGCCCTAACCAGATCCACCTTTCTTAACAACATGCAAAAGCAACAACACATAACAGTGAGAGAGAGAATGTAGAAAAATTTCATATATTATCTTCAAATTGATTCATACATGTTGGGCTTTAAGGCCTTCCTAGTTTAGGCCAGATATTACAATCAAGTATAGAAGTCCTCAAACATGCGAGGATCTGCCAATAATATCTAAACTTCTATCTTCTATCTTCTATCCAAAACTTACTCCTAAACTCTAACCAAACAACTACATTTATACAAGAGGCTACCGAACCAAGTCATCCTTTAGATCCAGAATCAATGGAAGGAATGACTAGATCTAGGTCCACATGCTTCCCAATGATGGATATCAACATTAAATCCATGACCCAAATTAACTGCACAAGTCAGCCTCAAAAGAAATCCAAAACAAACAACTTGGTAAGCAAGGAAACTGAGTGCTTGACAAGCATCACCAAGCACTAGGGAAATTCACCGAGCACCAGAGAGATTAACCTACCAACACTGGAAAACAAAGGAAACTAAGCAACACTGAGCCAACTCGGTCAAAGTGGGAACTAAGAAACACAAACAAACTCAAATATGTTTTTGGTGACACAAGATTGCCAAGGACCTGAAATGCTCCTGCATCAGACACATGGGGTTATTTGAAATGATTCTCTGAATCATGAAATGAGTATGATCTGAGATGCATCCAACTCAGACTATGAAATCTAAGAACTATCTTCAATTGGTCTATTTTTCCACTTTACCAGATATTCCATATACTAACAACATCAGATTTCCACAATCCATTAGTAGTGAAGTAAATTTCTAGATTCGATTGTGTATGTATTGATGGATGCTAAAAATACATACACAATCAAATCCAAAAATTTACTGCATTCCATATACTATTTTCCTCTTGTACTTCTGCCAATTCTTTTCTCCAAAATCTTTTCCACTTCTTCATTCTGCTTCTTAGGAAAATCCATCAGTACTGCCATGTCTTCTTCAGGTTCATGAAACTCATAAAAATCAGTAATTTTGAATATAGGTTATATATCCATGTCATCGGGTAACTCAACTTCATATGCATTTCAACTATCAAATTTTCTCAAAATCTTGCAAGGTCCAAACTTCTTCATCTTCAGCTTCCCATATGTTCCAACAGGAAATCTGCCTCTCCTTAAATGAACCATCACTTCTGTTAATATGATTTAGAACAATAGAGAGATGGGGTGAATCAGTTGTTCTCAGGTCCAGATGTATAAAAAAAAACTTTAAAACTCTTCAAAAAATCAGATCTAATAACCAACAACTACTTGGTCATTACTGATTGCATAACAGAAACATATAACAGTGTAGTCCACTTATCCAATAGCATCTAACTTGTAAAACACAGAAATGTTCAAACCAAAACATTCACACAAGTATCAACACTAGGATTTATAGTGGAAACTCAATTTGGGAAAAACCACTTTGTAACATGTTACTATTATGTTCACTCTTCTGAAGTGAGCTCGGTGAAAAGCCAACCTTGTCAAAGGTTACAAACACACTATCAGGTGTGACCCGATTAAAGGATTTAAACCACTCTATTAAAAGTGTGCCTTGTTATAGGAATTACATACACTCCATTAGAATGCAACCTTGTTCAAAGGATTTGTACCTATGACTGTTGGTTCAACCTCTATTAAAAGGATTTTGACTGATACAATGGTTAGAAAGTAGCAGTAATATTGATTTGAAAAACATACAACTCACTTTACAAATATCAGATCTAATTCCATATGCATATGTTGGCTTACTGACTGTGAACCTTTACCATCTCCATCACTGATTTGCTCAGAACTCTCTTCAAGCAATCACAACACTTCTCCTTTAGCCTTCTCTGCTTAGATAGTCAATGACATCAACAACACTTCTAGCATCCTCTCTCTTACAACCTTTAGCTTAGGTTTCCTTAATACTTCCTCCATTAGGTCAATACATCTTTTGCTGCTTAATCTCCTTCATAGATCTTAGGGTTAGGTCAAATTCATCGAATCCATCCTACATTATGTTCTTCAGCTATCCTTCTAGAAATATTTCAAATCTTTTAATAGAGTTACAATAAAACATTTTACAGTGCATTAAATGCTTTCATACAATCAATAAATAAAGTCAACACATTTTACATAATCCAAGAATTCAACGATGTCAGCTGGAAATTTGAATTCTTCCTCAAATGCAAAATACTAATGCTCAGTCAATATTGTGTTCAACTTCTTGGTCTTCACTAGAAAGCTCGGTCCCCACAAAAACTATTTCCTTGGCTAATATTGTCTTCCTCAGCAATTAACTGATGTTCGGTCAACACTAAATTTACTCAGCATATACTAGCTTAGTCAACACTAACAACACTTGGCTTAAACTAGATTTCTTCACTTTTTCTCGGTTAAGCCTACCAGTTTAGTCTTCATTCTTACTTAGATAAACAATGCATTATCTTATCATTGTGCCACATAATCAAGTACTCATTAAAGTATCAAGATAACTCAACCTTTCCTTAGGTGCTATTGTTCCCAACCTTGTCTTACCCCTTAGCAACAATCAAATAAATATAGTACTTTCTTAGATAGAAATAGTCTTACCAGTTAAGATTTGACATCAATGACAATACAACAATTGCTTCAATTGTAGTTTCCAACAATCTCCCTCTTTGGCATTGATGGCAACACCATATGAATATCACATGAATTACCAACCAATCCAAAAACTTATTTGTCCATCAGAAATATTTATAATATCCTTAGCTTCATTTTGATACAAAATCAATTAGCCATGCTTGTATGACCATCCATTGAATTTCTCCCTCTATCTTGATCTTCCATGAAAAATTGCATTCTGTGTATTCATCTGTGATCATCTCCGTCTTTAACAAAAATTCCAAAGAAACAACAAAAATATACATCTTGTAGATGTAGATATCATCTTTTCAGTTCAGTATCAGTATTTCTCCCTCTGTCATCTTTTCATATGACTGATTCTTGTCTATGCTATACTCTTCACAACTCTAGGCTGCTCCTAAAGCATGACCTTTCTCTGCATCAACTTGTTAGATATTCTTTGCAGCACATTTGATACAATGCTCCTAGCTTGACTAGGTAGCCTTAGTTAGGGGAAGGACTCCTAATTGACCTCTCAAGTATTCATGAGCTTCTTTAGGTAAAGCCTTAGTGAATATGTCAGCTAATTGTTCCTTTATATTCACATATTCCATTTGGACCTCTTTGTCTTGTACCAGTTCTCTCAAGTAATGATACTTGATGGCAATGTGTTTGGTCTTTGTGTGCATCCTAGATTCTCAGAGATGTTGATAGCACTTCTGTTGTCATAGAAAATGACAACTGGTTCAGTGATTTCTTCTTTCATGCCTACCAACAATTGCTTTATCCATATCAAATTTGAACAATTCACAGCTGTAGCCACATACTCAGCTTCAGCAGTAGATTGGGAAATGCAATTCTATTTTTGGCTTGTCCAGGAAACTAATCTCTATCCAAGAAAGAAAGCTCCACCACTAGTACTCTTTCTTTCATCTACATTTCCTTCCCAATCAGCATCTGTATACACTCTCAGTTCAAACTTGTCATGCTTCTTGTAGTATAATCCATAGTCAGTAGTTCCCTTCAAATATCTCATGATTCTTTTAATCGCCATCATGTGAGTTTCCTTAGGATTGGCAGAGAATCTTGCCACAATCCCAACAACTAATGCAATATCTGGTCTACTATGTATAGCATACTGTAGCTTTCCAATCATAGATCTATACAAAGTCTGGTTAACTTCTACAACATCATCATTTTTAGACAACTTCTGTCCAGTGGCCATGGGAGTACTTACTTGCCTTGAATCTTCCATGCCAAAGGTTTTCAGTATCTCATGAACATATTTAGACTGGGTGATGAAAATTCCTTTCTCCATCTGATATACTTGTAAACCAACAAAAAATTTGATCTCCCCAAACATATTCATTTCAAATTCAGTTTGCATTTCATTTGAAAATTTCTTACATAAGGCATCTTGTCCACCAAATATAATATCATCTACAAAGATCTTAGCTAGCAAGATTCCTTTACCTTCTTCATCTTTCATGTATAGATTACTTGTGTCATTTGTCCTTGAGAATCTAATCTATATTAGGTAGTTGTGTAGTCTCTCATACCATGCTCTGGGAGCTTTCTTTAGTCCATAGAGTGCTTTATTCAGTTTGCAGACCATGTGTGTTCTATTTGGATCAACAAATCCTTCTGGTTGTTCAATATACACTTCTTCTAATATACCATTTAAAAATAAAGACTTAGCTTCCATTTGGTATACCTTGAAATATTTAGAGGAAGCATATGTAAGAAGAGTTATTACTCCTTCCAATATTGCTACAGGGGAAAATGTCTCCCCATAATCTATTCCTTCTTCTTATGTGTAGCCTTTACATACTAGCCTAGCATTATTTCTTGTTATTTGACCATGCTCATTCATCTTATTACAAAATACCTACTTTGTCCCAATGACATTCTTATTTTATGGTCTTGGCACCGGAGTCCAAGTATCATTCTTCTCTATTTGGTCTATCTCTTCATTCATTGCTTCTATCCATTCTTCATTTTATATTGCCTCCTTTGTTGTCTTAGAGTCAAATTCACATAGTAAACATGTTGGATCTCTTGCCTTGCTTCTGGTCTGAATTCTAGTATCTTTATCTCTAATAATTTTTTCGGGCTTGTGATGTCTCCTTACATATTGTGCTAGAATAGGTTCTTCTCTTCTTTCATTTTTCTCATCAAGTTCACGCACAAGATTGTCAAATTCAGTTTCTAAATGCTCGGTAACCTCTTCTTGATACTTGATAGCTTCTTCTTATCGCTCGGCATGTTCTTCTTCTCTCACAGCATTGTTTTCCTAATGCTCAGCATTGCTTACCTGAGGCTCAGCATCAGGTGCAAGTCTATCACTTGCCTCTTCTTCCTCTATATATACAAAAGATCTGTAATCTTCTGGTTCTCTTTTACTGTCAACTTCATTTTTCTCTGCATACTCATCAACTTTTACATTCATACTTTCCCCAATTTTGTTAGTGTTAGAGTTCAAACACTTATAAGCTTTAATTTTTGTGGAATAGCCTAGGAATATACCCTCATCACTTTTAGCATCAAATTTTCCATTTCTAGTCCTTTAAAATATAGCACTTCCAAAAATTCTAAAGTACTTCACATTCGGTGCATACCCATGCCATAATTCATAAGGTGTCAGATTTGTACCTTTTTTGATCCATACTTGGTTAAGAGTATAAACAACTGTACTTACAGCTTCTTTCCAATACTTTTGTGCAATATTCTTCTCAATCATTAATGTCCTTGCACAATCAAAAATAGATCTACTCCTTCTCTTTGCTATATTGTTCTCTGGAGGAGTTCTAGGTGCAGACATCTATCTTTTGATCCCTCTATCATTTCAAAATAGATTAAATTCATTGGATATAAATTCTCCACCTTGGTTAGATCTCAGATGCTTCAGGTTCTTACCTGTCTCTTTTTCAACCTTAGCCACATACCACTTTAAAAATTGAAAAGCATCAAATTTTTCTTTTAAGAACATTACATGCATCATTCTGGTATAATCATCAACAAACAAGATAAAATATCTAGCACCATAATAGCTTTGTACAACCATCGATCCACAAAGGTCACTATGAACCACATCTAAGATATTCTTAGAAGTAAAAATTTTTCTCTTGAAACTAGACTTTGTCATCTTATCCAATTGACATTCTTTGCACATTACATTCTCAGGTTTCTTAAATCTGGGTAGACCTCTCACTTTCTTTTTCTTACTAATTTCTACCATATTATAAAAGTTAACATGACATAGCCGCTTATACCATAACCAAATATCATCAATTTGTGCAATCATACATGTTTCTTTAGATAGGTCTAGATAGAAAAAAATACCTCTTGTTTGTTCTCCACTTCCAATCAGTTCACTAGTGGCATCAAATATTTTGGCCTTTCTATGATGAAATTCCACTCGGTAGCCAGTACTATTAAGTTGTGCAACATTAAATAGATTATAGTTAAGACCCTTAACCCAATAAGCATTTTCATAAGTGATCTTTGTACACACTAAAATGGTGCACTTCTATGAACCATTACATGCAAGGTTGCTCAACAATGAGGCCTCACAAAGCGGCTCATAGCTCTCTATGCATGGAGTTGCAAAGGACTTATGAGTTTTGCTCTCAGCTAGAGCTACAAGAATGTGACCTTGCTAGTCAACCATGCAATGAGAGATTCAAGTGAAGACAAGGGCAACAATGCCAATGTCCCCAAAAATCTAAATGAAAGATGCAATGCAAATGCAACTAGTATGAATGTGCAATACTAATCTATCAAATGAAGTGCAAACTAAACTATGAAAAGAAGTACAATAGATTCCAAGCCCCTAATTAAGCTATGTGAGATCTATTCTATTGCATAAAAGGAAATCTAATCTATGAATGCCATTATCATGCAACTAAGAAAGAAAATATGCAACTAAATGATGAAAGCAACAAGTCTTCAATGTCTTCGAAAACTCCAAATGCACCTAAAACCTGTAGCATAACATTAGCATAAAATATGAGATATATGCAAATGAAGGAGAGAGCTCTCCTTTTATAAGAAATGAGGTGAAATGGACCATGGAGATTAAGAGGCAAAAAGTCCTAATCAGCGGTGGAGCTTGAAAGAGGAGCAATCCATGTGCACACATATCCTCCAATAGGAAAATAAGAGTTGACTTTATGTCCATATGAGACAAAAAGTGCTTTTCTCTTTTTTATAAAATATGAATAGTGCTTTATTTGTGCAACTTAGGATAAGAGGAAAAGGGGGGCTTTTTATTTAATTAAAAGGGGGAGGAAATATTCCTTTTAATCAAATAAAGACTTAGGATAAATGGTTAGCCTAAGGATAAAAATCCAATATATGATCGAAATTAAGATTTGATCAAGAATTGATAATGCTGAAAATATTGATTATTTGATAAAAATGATTCAGGATTGATAAATTGGATAAATGGGGCCCAAAGTCTAGGCGACCATTTTTGGGTGCATACATTTGCCCCTCTTTGACTAATGTGTGATCAATTTGGGAACACATGTAGTCAAAGAATGAAGTTGAAATGTGAGATCGATTTGGGATCACAAAACAACTCAGATGTGAGGTCGATTCGGGATCACATCCGAACAAAGCATAAACAAAGGCCTTTGAACATGAGGTCGATTCGGGATCACATTCAAAGTAAGAGATAAGAATCTCAAATTTGAGAAAAAGCTCACAAAAGATGTCTGAATCAAGAAAATCAAGGAATCAGGGATGAGAATCCCATAAATACTGCCCCCTCAGAGTCGAAATCGAAATCATAGAGAGGAGAACAGCGAATTGATAAGGATTTGATCAAATCAGAATGAAATCATAATCAAATGTAAAGGCCAATAAGTTAACCATTAGGCAATGAAACATGCCCCAGTGAGGAAGTAGCAGAATAGAAATAGAAGACTAGAAATAGGGTGGATGAAAGACTAGAAAATTTGAGAGACATGGAAGGAAGAAATTCCACCGAAAATCAAATTATGCCTCAAAAGGTCAGTCAAATGCTCAGAAGAAGGGGAAAAAATTTTGAAACGCAACTTGGATTTCGATTTCAAGTCCGAAAATGGATAGAAAATGATGTGATATGAAAGATCAGAAATGAAAGATATGATCAAGAAGAATCAGAAAATAAGCACAGTTGACCAACTAGTCCATAGATGATAAAAAGGAGAGCTCTCTCCATATGCAAGATGCAAAAACTAAACTATGATGAACCTAAGAATGCAAGCTACTATGAAAGTGGTTGAATTGCAAGGTCACAACACTTATAGACATCTAAATATCATCATCGAGTGTTATTGGTAGCGTCGTAAGATCATACAATGCACACTAGCATAACTATGTGGATATGAATATGATCTTTATCAGATAGAAATGTGGAGATCTCACCTAGGCATCAAAGACGTATAGGTCGAGATGACTAATGCAGTCGGATCACCTAAGTTTGATATGGTGAGATTATGCTTGTATCAAGACACATGAAAGTCAGGATAGCTAAAAGCATGCACTCGCAAAATAGTCAAGGATAATACCTTGTCAATCCATAGTGTCAAGTAGGACCAGCATAAATGCTCATGACAGTTAGGATCAACAAAATATACCCACAAGCAGATAAAGAAAGAAAACATGTTCTCATACCCTCAGTCTTCTAGCTATGCATCATCGAAAACTTCACAGGGAGAGACCACTCATCAAAGAAATCCTCATAGACAGCACACAAAGAAAAAAAATAAAGTCATCATATCGTCAGCGAGTTGATTGTTTAAGTGCATGTGTGTTGGTCATAGAGTCAAATTCTGGTTATCACATCTGCAAATGAGAAATATCACATCATACGAGACTGTTGGATAAGACACCTGATAAGTGTTAAGAAACACTCGACGCAAGGGTAGTGTTGAAAAAAACTGTTTGGGGTGGTGTTGAAAAACACCTGTTGTGAAATGCCCCAAGAGACAAACGCACCTAAAAGACCAATGCTAACAGTTATGCCCCCTAGACAAAGAGAAAGACCAATTTCAGACCAAGTCAAATAAGGTCAAGACATGATGGAGAAAGGTTTAGTGTCGAGGATGCATGCTAAACAAATAGGGGTGCAAAGGCCTCAAGTAGCGCCTATTTCCAAGTTTTCACCACTTGGAGATTCATTGCAAAAAAAAAAAAAATTCAAGACTTTTTATAATTTTTTTGTATTTTTTCAAGACTTTATATGCTTTTTAGGATTTTTTCAGCATCATATATCAATTTTTTTGGTATTTTTTTTAGGATCATAAAATATGTACAAAGGATGCCCCCAGATAGAATAGGCATCAAAATTCCAAGCAAGATCATATCGTGTAGTCCCAATATCTAGCAATGTGGAGGACAAGATGGATAAGCAAGCTGGTGACTGAGATGGAGGAAAGGAGAATGAAGGCAAATGGAGGGAAGACATCCTCAAAGGCAAACTCCTCAAGAGTACCCAAGCTAGGGAAAAATTGTCATGTAAAGTGCATTTAGACAAGCAATGAGAGGCTAGCATAGGATAAGTCACAAAAGCGCACTGCAAAAGAAGGAAGGATGCAGTCCAAAAGAGTAGACATGTCAAGAGGCTTCATAGCATTGTATTTTACTCTTTTTTCTTTTTTCTTTTTAGATCAAGACCAGAGGGGAAAAAGGATAGCAAAAGGCTAGAATGAATGAAGGAAAATGAATATGAAGGCTAAACATGAATGGAATGAAATCAAGATCATCGTAAGATAGCTCACAAGATAGCCAAATGTTCAAGTATAGGTCAACATTGCCAAGATCAAAGATGGAAGATGGAATGGATGAAACATGTAGAAGAACTACGCATGATGCCTAATTGCCAAGTTTTCATCATGGTACTTATCCAAGGCGCCACAAGGGAGTGGTTTTCACCATAGGACGAATTTATTTCTCTTTACTTTTGCTACCAAGGAGCCTGTTTCCAGGTTTTCACCATGGCACATTTTCAATTTTTTTCATTTTTTCTTTTTTGTTTTCTTTTTTATTTTCATTTTTTTCTATTTTTTTGAATATTTTTTCTATTTTTTTAATTTTTTTTGGAAGAAGGCAAGCTTTTTAGATAATGCTCCTTGAAAGGATAAATCATTGATATACCAAAGATCCAAAATGATATGCTCAAAGATGCTGATAGGGAAAGGAAAACGCAAGAGGAATAGACAAATGAGGAAAAAATGATAGAAGGTAGAAGGATAATGAATGAAAGAAATGTGAAAAGGTAGATGGAAAGAAAGGTAAGATCAACGTCAATACACACCTTGAAGGGTGACGGGAAGAATGGAGGAAACGTAAACCATATTCTAGTCCAAATGCAAACCATATTCTGGTTCATTATTGCTATGTGACTCTTCGAAAAGAGGGTTGGTGTGCTTGTTATAATTCTCAAATAGCAGAGGTTGTGGTTCAGGCACATGGAATGGAAGAATATTTTTGGAAAAAGATGAAGTGGAAGCCTTTGGAAGCTTGAATGTCAATTTCACTTTTTGCTCAACATAAGACTTTTTCAAGAGAGACTTTGGAATCCATATAGCTTTAAGCTTTTTATTTTCTTTTGATGTGTTAGAGAGAATATCTTCAATGATGGATTTTGGAACCCATACTTGTCTTGTAGTTTTCTTCTTAGATATCTCTTTTGACTTTATATATCCATGTCGATTAGAAGAGACATGGTGATCTTCTTTTTTTGATGGATTCTTGTATTGCTTCTTTTTCTTGTTTTGAACATTCAATTTACTTCCAAAAGACTTGGGACTTGTAGAAGAAGAAGGAGGATATGACCAGTTTAGATGGGTGGGTGGATGAAAGGGATTCAAGGGTATGCATCTATGTTGATCTTGAGGAAAGATAGGAGATGGAGGGACGTAAGGACCCAAAATGGATGACGAATTAGGAGAATTAGGAGGGGAAAGTGAAGGGACATAAGGACCCAAGATGGAGGGAAGACATGAAGCCCTTAGCAGTGGTGGAGGAGGTCCAAGGATGGATGTGGAAGATGCAAAAGGATAATCAATAAGTTCATCAGCGTCTATATGACAACCAAGGATATCAGCATCTTTAGAATGAGCATTAGGATTTTCAACAGGATCATGCACATCTTGAATAGGAGCACCTTCTTTAACAGGATTGTTCGTAGCTTGCGAAGACTTAGGAAGAGTAGAAAGTGGAAGTGAACATGGAGTGGTAGAACAAGAAGATGGAAGACTTTGATCTTGACAAGTATCATTGGGTAGCATAAGCGTATCAACTTTATTTCAATTTTCAATAGGTTTTACATCATAAGTAATGACACCATTTTTAATAACCTTAATGGAAGTATCATCTTTGGAAAGTGCAAGTGTGGTAAGGTTATTTTGATCATCAATAAGCTCAATGGTGCAAGTAGTAACTTGATCTTGCTTAGGAGAAGATTTAAGACATGGTGGAATGAATGAGGAAGGGCGTAAAGGATCGAAAGAACCATGAAATGGAGGAGATACATCATGAAGAGAATTGGATGACATGGAAGGTTCTTGATCTTGATCTTTCTTTATGTTCTTTTCTTTATCATTTTTAGAGTCCTCTTGACATGGAGCCACTTCTAAGGACAAGAAAGCAGGTTGGAATTGTATGGAAGACTTTGGAAGAGGTGGTGAAGGACTAGCTGAAATAGGCATTATAGTGGATGAAAGCTTAGGCTCTTTAGGTTTGACATTATTGAAAGTATTTGCAGCCAAGTGAAGGTTATCTTGAGTATCTTTAAAAGGTGGCCCTTGAGGATAACTATAGGGAACCGCATGGAAAGTCTTAGGATCTTTGTTGGATGAAGGATTTGTGAAAGATTTGGATGACTCAGAAGCTTTAGGAAGTGTGTGGGTATTGGAAGAAGTGGCAGATGGAAGGGGACCATCACAAGACAAAGGTTCAGCATTAACATGTTCTTGCTGGAGAGTGTAATCTTTATTTTCAGCATGAGAGTTTTTAGACAAGACATGCTCATAGTATCTTCGTTTATAATCAGCACGGAAAGCTTTCTCTTCCTCAATAGAAGTAGATGTATCATATTGTTCACAACAAATATCATAATTTCTCTCAAAATCAGAATCATATAGATCACCATCACAATCTATCCAATAAGATGACCCTTTAGTAAGCCTAAGCACACGAAAAGGAGGACTCTTAGGAATAGAGGTGCCATAAGTATTGCTACATTGTCCATCATCATAGTCATCATAGTCATCATAGTCATCAAAGGTAGGTGTGTCACTCTTTATGGAAGAGACATCACAAGGACTATCATGTTGCTCTTTATGGTATGTCTTTTGAAGAGAAGTAAGACTCTTGGGAGAAATAGAAGAAGAACGAGATCTTGAAGAAGAGGAAAATGAAGACCTAGTGGAAGAAGAATACTTGGATAATGAGGAATTTGAATGATGTTTAGAAGAGTCATGATAAGATTTGGAAGATGAAGAATGTGAATAGTGTTTAGAAGAATCATGATAAGACTTAGAAGATGAAGAATGTGAATAATGCTTAGAAGAATCGTGATAAGATTTAGAATGTGAGGAATGATGAGAAGATTTAGAAGATGAAGAATATTTGGATGAGACCATGAGTATGATTCTAGCAAAGGCATCTGATTCAATCGACTTTTATTTTATTTTTGCTATAAGTTTATTACCCATGCCATATTTAGAAGAACCATTAGAGGAACAAAATTCTTCAAATTGAGAAATGAGTTCAAGATCATCTATTCTCAAGAGAGGTTCCTTAATAAGATAGTTGAAATTCATGGTTCTAGAAGAGGAGGAATCAAGCATGGAAGAAATGAAGAGAAGAGATGAATAAAGGAATGTAGACTAGATAATAAGAGGAAAAGAATCAAGAAGAAGAAGAAGAATTTCCCATGGGAATAGAAGACTTCAGAAGAACATGGGAAATGGAGAAGAAAGAAGAAGACTAAGATCCATCTTGTGCAATTGATACCATAACGTTCATTGAGATGTTGAGCAACATGACAACACCTAGGATCTAAGATCTGGACTGACCAAGGAAGACTGGTAATAGGATGACCTCACAAAATGTCAACACCAAACTAGGATAATCAAAGTTCTCTATTGTCCAAAGAGAAATGAAAAGATAGAAGCAGGGGCTTTACCAACACTGTCAAAGAGGTGCTTCAAATCAAAGGGTGACTACCCTTGCACTTTTGAACCAGGAGGTTGGGCTAGGCCAAAATATAATTGAAATTGAGATTAAATGAAAATTATTTGGACAATAAGAGTACGAGAATTTCCCAAGAATGTAGCTCACAATTTTAGAGATAAACTTTCTCACCAAGAATAACTTTCTAATGCGATATTTCTCTTTGGCTAATATGATACTGATGTTGAGCATGACCAATTTGTGCAAAATTTTGAGTTTTTAAGGTCTAATTTCAAGTTTTTGAATGTGAGGGTGAAAATGTCTGATTTCTATCACAAATTCAATAGCAATTAGACAGGTTTGCAAACAGTATGGGATCAAACATGTCTTCAAACACTTGAAACAAGGGCAAAAGCAACCTTGCCAAGATAAACACTTGTGATATCAAAATTGAAAAAGCACCCTATGAATGCTACCGATTGTTTGTATGTAAGAACATTTGCACTAGTATCACACAACCGAAGACAATTCAAGAAAATCTATCCTAAAAAGTCAAGGCTCAATACTTACCAACTTAGCCCACAACTTGATGCCCCCTCACCTCACACCAAGTGGTTACCCACAAGAGATGTTGGCTTTGTCATGGAAATGTCAAATGACACAACCAAAGGGACACATATGGTGAGTATCTTAAGGTGATCCGGGTAAACCACTTGGATCAATCCTTGCACTAAGAAGATAAGCGGCTAAAATAAGGTGGCTTCTATCTAATGGTTCTTAATAAGGATTTCCGTTCACAACACCCCTCTTGCTCCTCATAAAGGACTAAGACCTCGCGGCCTCAAGAGTACCTTAAGCATTCTTGTTCAATGTTTTCCCCATGGTCGCAATCCCATGAGCTACTCACATCAAACGAAGACAAGTGTTATGTCTACCAAGGTTTTTGGTGTCCTTGATAGCCTTGAGATTATAGTGAGTTGGAATCACTTGCCACCAAGGAAAATGATGACAAGGTTGTCCCCACTTGAGTCGTTCCTCTTGATTGCTCAAGAGCAGGCCCGCTAAAGGATTCCTAAACTAAACAAAAATGGATCAACTCTTGAGGTTCAAGGTTTTTGATTCACCACAAGGGTGAAGAGCATACTCCCCTATCTCAAGAATCTCTCCCAAACACACCAAGCAAAGAGTTCAATTACCCCCTTGCTTCCAAAACCTTAAGATGGGTCAAGATTTTCTGATTCACCTAAAGGTGAAGAGCATACTTCTCCTACCACCTCAAAATCCCTTTCACAAGGTATTAAGATTCCTAATACAATTAGTGAATGCCACACTTGAAAGGAAAGCAAATAAACAAGCAAGAATTTTTTTTGTTTTTATGCTTGGGCAGCCTTACAAAAACCATTCGTAGCCCTCTTTGACATGCATTCTTTTGACAAATTTCAAGTAATGAGAGCACCTACAACCACAACTTGTTAGACCAACAAGAGTTAGGAGAATCAAAATCCAAAATCTACCAATGATTAGTACATGAAAAATCAGATAATCTGCAAAAATAACTGATCAAATGATAAAATCTGAAAATGAAACCATCATGGTTGGATTAGGCTCGGAAAGACCTTTCCAATGATATATCACACTTAAACTTTTGATACCATTTGCAAAATTTCAAAAAAAATGGGCACCCATTTTCCAGAGGCACGGATTTTAAAACGCTAGAATTTTCAGAAAATTTCAAAAAGATAGCTAAGAACCCAAAACTTGCAAGATAGATAAAATAGCTCAAAAACAGCTCACTGTCAGGTACAGACACAGTCCAGACACCAGTATCATGCGATACTTCACACTATACTGGGGTGATACTTTTAGCCTACGTGATATTTCACCTTATGCCAGGCGATATACCTCAGTACTGGTGGGCAATATACTCCAAGCAGGTCGGGCGATAGTCCGTCAGGGGTGAACTATCGTGCGATATTTCTCTTCAAAGCAGGCGATATTTCTAGCAATCGCAAAGTATCACACCGCTATACAAAGGTATATCGAGCGATATTTCTGAGAAGTATCGCGCGATACTCTGAGACTGAAAACCAGAGACTGAAAATCAAGCCGAAAATTGATGAAAATTTTGACGGAAAATGCAGAATTAAAGGGACAAAGCTAATCTACTCAGCCCCACGGTGGGCGCCAGAAATGTACACACTAAAATGGTGCACTTCTATGAACCATTACATGCAAGGTTGCTCAACAATGAGGCCTCACAAAGCGGCTCATAGCTCTCTATGCATGGAGTTGCAAAGGACTTATGAGTTTTGCTCTCAGCTAGAGCTACAAGAATGTGACCTTGCTAGTCAACCATGCAATGAGAGGTTCAAGTGAAGACAAGGGCAACAATGCCAATGTCCCCAAAAATCTAAATGAAAGATGCAATGCAAATGCAACTAGTATGAATGTGCAAGACTAATCTATCAAATGAAGTGCAAACTAAACTATGAAAAGAAGTACAATAGATTCCAAGCCCCTAATTAAGCTATGTGAGATCTATTCTATTGCATAAAAGGAAATCTAATCTATGAATGCCATTATCATGCAACTAAGAAAGCAAATATGCAACTAAATGATGAAAGCAACAAGTCTTCAATGTCTTCAAAAACTCCAAATGCACCTAAAACCTACAGCATAACATTAGCATAAAACATGAGATATATGCAAATGAAGGAGAGAGCTCTCCTTTTATAAGAAATGAGGTGAAATGGACCATGGAGATTAAGAGGCAAAAAGTCCTAATCAGCGGTGGAGCTTGAAAGAGGAGCAATCCATGTGCACACATATCCTCCAATAGGAAAATAAGAGTTGACTTTATGTCCATATGAGACAAAAAGTGCTTTTCTCTTTTTTATAAAATATGAATAGTGCTTTATTTGTGCAACTTAGGATAAGAGGAAAAGGGGGGCTTTTTATTTAATTAAAAGGGGGAGGAAATATTCCTTTTAATCAAATAAAAACTTAGGATAAATGGTTAGCCCAAGGATAAAAATCCAATATATGATCGAAATTAAGATTTGATCAAGAATTGATAATGCTGAAAATATTGATTATTTGATAAAAATGATTCAGGATTGATAAATTGGATAAATGGGGCCCAAAGTCTAGGCGACCATTTTTGGGTGCATACAATCTTATCAGTCAGCTTAATCAATCCTTTGCCTCTAACAAGACATGGTGCATCATTACCAAATTTCACACTCCTACCTTTATAATGATCTAAGGTATCAAACTTACTCTTATCTCTAGTCATATGATGTGAACAACCACTGTCAATAATCCATTTATCATTTTTGTTCACATAAGATATCACTGCAGTTTTCTCATCTTCATTAGATTCATCTTTCATTGCAACATAGACAACTTCAATTTCAAAATCATCACTATCAATGTCAATCTCTTCTTCAGCAATGTAGCAAGATTTCTTACATTTTCCTTTGTAGTACTTGTATCTTTGGTAACCTCTATCTTCTCTTTTATCTTTATGCTTGTTGTCTCTTTCTTCATCCTTGTTATCCCTGTCTGGACATCTAGCAGGTATATGACCAACTTTATTACATGAAAAAAAATATAATAGGGAGTTTACCTTTGTACCTTCCTTTTCCCCTTTTCAATCTTCTAGCCATAAGAGCTTCTAGATCCTCGAGTTCTTCATCAGATGTTTCACTGTCACTTTCACTTTCACTTTCACTGATCCATCTTTCTTTTTCCTTCTTTGACTTACTCAGAACCATTTGTGACTTAAAAGAAGATTCAATATTACCAATAGTGAAGTTATCATAGTTAGAAAGTTCAAAAGCAATGAGCTTACCAACCAAACTTTCCAAAGTATGAGCATTTGTAGGGTTACATCTAGATTCCTGAATTGCAGAAATTTTGATTGCATAGATAGGACGCAGAGTTCTCAATACTTTTCCTATTACAGTTTCATCATCAATAGTTCCATTTACTCCTCTAATAGCATTTACAACTTCTTTTATTCTACCACAATATTGTGCAATATTCTCACCTTCTTGCATTCTCATTTCATCAAATTTACCTCTTAGGCTCTCAACTTTTTCTATCAACACATTTATGTCACTACCATAAATGTTTGCAAGGGTGTCCCACATTTTATTTGCATTAATGCAGTCATTGATGTCTTCAAATTCAAGATAACTTAGGGCAGATGCAATCTCCGATATTGTTTGGTTGTGCTCTTGTTTAGCTTTCATTTCCTCAGTAGTCAGAGGTGCAACAGGTGCGACATAGTCATGGTCAATATAATACTTTACAGAATCACCAATACCGGCTAGATGCAACTTCATCAAGCTTTTCCATGTAGGGAAGTTCTCCTTATTCAGCTTTGGTACCTCCTTATACATCTTGATCATTTGCTTCAAGTACATTCAAACTTGTTCTCTATAAGCACCAACAGCTCTGATACCAATTGTTAATATGATTTAGAACAACAAAGAGGGGGGGTGAATCAGTTGTTCTTAGGTCTAGATGTATAAAAACAAACTTTAAAACTCTTCAACAAATCAAATCTAATAACCAACAGCTAATCGGTCATTACTGATTGCATAACAGAAACATCTAACAATGTAGTCCACTTATCCAATAGCATCTAACTTGTAAAACATAGAAATATTCAAACCAAAACATTCACACAAGTATCAACACTAGGATTTATAGTGGAAACCCAATTTGGGAAAAACCACTTTGTAACATGTTACTATTATGTTCACTCTTCTGAAGTGAGCTCGGTGAAAAGCCAACCCTGTCAAAGGTTACAAACACACTATCAGGTGTGACCTAGTTAAAGGATTTAAACCACTCTGTTAAAAGTGTGCCTTGTTATAGGACTTACATACACTCCATTAGAATGCAACCTTGTTCAAAGGATTTATACCTATGACTATTAGATCAACCTCTATTAAAAGGATTTTGACTAATACAATGGTTAAAAAGTAGTAGTAATATTGATTTGAAAAACATACAACTCACTTTGCAAATATTAGATCCAATTCCATACTCATATGTTGGCTTACTGACTGTGAACCTTTAACATCTCCATCACTAATCTTCTCAAAACTCTCTTCAAGAAATCGAAACATTTCTCCTTTAGCCTTCTCTACTTAGACAGTCAATAATATCAACAACACTTCCAACATCCTCTCTCTTACAACCTCTAGCTTAGGTTTCCTTAATACTTCCTCCATTAGGTCAATACATCTTTTGCTGCTTAAATCTCCTTTGTAGATATTAGGGTTAGGTCAGATTCATCGAATCCATCCTACATTATGTTCTTCAGCTATCCTTCTATAAATATCTTGAATCTCTTAATAGATTTACAATAAAATATTTTACAGTGCATTAAATGCTTTCATACAATCAACAAATAAAGTCAACATGTTTTACATAATCCAAGAATTCAATGATGCCGGCTAGAAATCTAAATTCTTCCTCAAATGCAAAATACTGATGCTCGGTCAATACTGTGTTCAACTTCTCATTCTTCACTAGAAAGCTCAATCACCACAAAAACTGTTTCCTCAACTAATACTGTCTTCCTCGATAATTAACTGGTGTTTGGTCAGCACTAAATTTACTTGGCATATACTAGCTTGGTCGACACTAACAACACTCAGCTTAAACTAGATTTCTTCAGTTTTTCTCGGTTAAGCCTATTAGTTTAGTCTTCATTCTTACTTAGATAAACAATACATTATCTTATTATTGTGCCACATAATCAAGTACTCATTGAAGTATCAAGATAACTCAACCTTTCCTTAGGTGCTATTGTTACCAACCTTGTCTTACCCCTTAGCAACAATCAAATAGATATAGTACTTTCTTAGATAGCAACAGTCTTACCAGTTAAGGTTTGACATCAATGACAATACAACAATTGCTTCAATTGTAGTTTCCAACACACTTCATCACCAACATCAAAATTCTTATGTCTTCTTGATCTATCATCTATGTCTTTGTATTTCTGATTACTCTTTTCCAATTTAAGCTTCACATCTTCATGCAATGTCTTCATGTACTCAGAAAATTTTACTCCTTCAGCACTTCTCTTTCTTTCATCATCAATGTCTCTCAAATCTGATATACCTCTCAGTTGTATGTCATTTACAATCTCAAAAGGTGGTTTTCTAGTACTCCTATTCATTGATTTATTGTATGCAAACTTTGCTTGTGCCAATAGAGAATCCCAATTACTCGGTGCATCTCCAACTAAACATCTCAAAAGATTACCCATGCTTATATTCACAGCTTTTGTCGATCCATCGATTTGTGGGTGAAATGTAGAGCTATATTTCAACTCAGTACCCAACTTTTTGCAAAGATTCTTCCAAAAATATCTAACAAAGTTATTGTCTCAGTCAGAGATAATACTCCTCAGTAATCCATGTAATCTGACAATTTCCTTAAAGAAAAGATCTGCTACATGTACTACATCTGATGTCTTTCTACAAGGTATAAAATGAGCCATTTTAGAAAATCTATTCACAACCACAAATATAGAATCAATACCTCTTACTGTCTTCCGTAAGCCAAGAACAAAATCCATACTGATGTCAATCCAAGGTTTCTCAAATATAGAAATCAGTGTATACAATCTAGTATTCTAACTAACTCCTTTTGCAACTTGACAAACTCCACAACTTTTCACAAATGTCCAGCCAAACCACTACTATGTTTCTCTTTTATCAAATTAGTTCTCATTGCTCCTCTTGGTATACACAACTGAGTACCTTTAAACAACATACCTCCTTGCATAAAATATGCATCTCATTTAATACTTTGTTGATCTTGAATAGGTGCTCTGCACTTTTTCCATGGCTCAAAAAAATTAGGATCACATTCATAAGAATCCCTCATGTCATCAAAGCCTAGAATTGTATAACTCTGCAAATACTCAATCCATTTCATATGTCTCTGATTCAACTTATTCTGACTACCCAAATACTGTAAAGCTTTATGATCGGTATACAACACAAATTCACTTGGTATCAAATAATGTCTCCATTTCTTCAGTGTTGGAACAATAGCATATAATTCTTGATCATACACTGAATATTTCCTTTTTACATCATTCAACTTTTCACTAAAGAAAGCAACAGGTTTACCTTCTTGACTCAACACAGCTCCAATTGCACTTCCACTTGCATCACATTCCTCTTGAAATACCTTATTGAAATCAGGCAATGCCAAAACAGGCAATTCAGCAAACTTCTACTTCAGAATTTCAAAACTTTTATTAGCTCCATGTTTCCACTTGAATTCTCTTTTGTCTCCTCTCATAGTCTTAGTCATCACATTACAAATTGAACTAAAATTCCTAATGAACTTTTAGTAAAAACTTGCCAAACCATGAAATGATCTTACCTCACTAGCACTCTCAGGTGTAGGCCAATTCAAAATAGCTTCAACCTTTTTAGGATCCATTTTCAAACCATCAACTGAAATCACAAATCTCAAATACACAATCTCCTCTTTCATGAATGAACATTTTTTCAAATTTATCAGCAACTTTTCTTCTTTCAATCTCTGCAAAACTTGTCTAACATGTAACAAATGTTCTTCTCTGGTCTTACTGAATATCAGAATAACATCAAGATATACAATCACAAACTTACCCAAGAATTTCTTCAAAACTTCATTCATCAACCTCATAAAAGTACTCGGTGCATTAGTTAAACCAAAAGGCATAACCAACCACTCATAAAAACCTTCTTTTGTCTTGAAAGTAGTCTTCCATTCATCACCTTCTCTAATTTTGATCTGATGATGCCCACTTTTCAAATCGATCTTGGTAAACTACTTTTCTCCAATCAAACTATCCATTATATCATCCATTCTTAGTATAAGATACCTATACTTCACTGTTATTTTGTTGATTACTTTGGAACTAGTACACATTTTCCATTCTCCATTCTTCTTGGGTGCCAATACCATAGGTACTACACAAGGACTCAAACTTTCTTTGATCAAACCTTTCTGCAACAATTCTTGAATCTGTCGGTTCAATTCCTGATTCTCGGTAGGTGTCAACCGATCAGTTGCCTTATTCGGTAAACTAGCTCCAGGGATGAGATCCATGCAATGATCAATGCTTCTCTTCGATGGAAAACCATCAAGTACATTATCATAAATAATTTCACTATACTCGATGAGTAACTTATCAATCTCCTCAGGGATATTATCCTCTGTTTTCTTACTCATTTTGTTAGGAATCACAGAAAAACATACATCATTTATCTTTAAATCCTTAACAACCTTTCTTCCTTCCATCAAGAAAAATTTCACAGGTGTGAAAACATTACTAATAGGTTCTTCCATCAAAGGTAATAAGATTTATCTTCTTCCATCAGCCCAAATAGTATACTTATGCAATCTCCCATCATATATAGCATGTCTAACATATTGCCAAGGTTTACCCAACAAAATATGACAACAATCCATAGGCATGATATCACATAACACCTTATCATAGTACTTTCCAATTTTCAAGTTCACATAACATTGTTCACTTACCAAGAGTGTATGGTCATCTTTGATCCATGAAATTTGATAGGGCTTCGGATGTTCCAACCTTTTCAACTACAACTTTATGACCATCTCCTCAAATGCCAAATTCTCCAAACTACCACTGTCAATGATTACCTTCCAAACTTTCTTAGAAACTCTACATCTGGTTTTGAACAAAAATTTTCTTACTGAATCTTCCTTTTTACCTTCATTCCAAAGTTCTCTTCTTACCATCAAGTTATATTCCTTCTCAGGTTCATTCGGTGACTCTTCTTGCACCAAAGCATTTCTACTGCTACCAGCCTTCTTACTTGCATGTGTACACTCAAATGATCTATGTCCTTCTCCACAATTGTAACAAGTTCTTCAGAAACCACCTCTGTTATAACCACCTTGTATCTACTACCTCTTCCTCTAGATGAACTTTCACCTTTCCACTTGGTCTTACCTTTATCCAGAGTTGTCTTTTCTGGTTCAAATCTATTTTTTCACCATGGGATCTACCTCTTCCTCTAGGGAATCTACCACCTCTACCTCTTTGTCTTTTCTCATGTCTCTTATTCAATTTCTCCTCAGCTTTCAATGCAAATTGATAAGCCTCTTCCATGTTCTCCCATTTGACCAAACTAATTTCTTCTTGGATGGAAACTCTCAAACCATTCAAGTATCTAGCAATTCTTTCCACATCATCCTCATCATGTCTAGATCTTACATCTAATCTATAGAATTCCTCAGTATATTCCTTTACCAAGCTATCTTTCTGCCTTAAACTTTGCATTCGCCTAACTAGGTTAATCTGATAATCACAAGTTAAGAAATTTCCTTTCAATTTATTCACTATTTTACTCCATACCTTGATTTTGTCTTTTCCTTTCCTCTTTCTATCTAGCTATAGATGTTCCCACCATAAGGATGCATGACTTTTCAACTTTGTGCTTGCAATTTTCACCCTCTTTTCCTTAGGTACATTTTCATACTCAAAGTACTTTTCCATCTCTGTGATCCAATCCACCAATTCATCATAATTCAACTTTCCACCATACTCAGGAGGATTAAAGTGTTGTGTAGACTTTAGACTTCTCAAAGCCTTCAAGAATCTTTTCTCACCCTGATCCATTACAAGTGTAGGTTCTACATCACCTTGTTCTACCATAATTTCATCATCACTAACATCTTCAAGATGTCTTCCTCTTCTCTAGGCTATTTCAACAACTTCTAATCTAGTAGCAAGTTGTCTCGACATGTTTTCCAATCCTAGATCCGCATCTCACCTCCCATGAACCATCTTGAAAACCCTCTTCAATTGTAGGTCAGATCACAATCTGCTACCCCACAACAATTCACTAAGGCTTCACAAGAAGGAACCTTCAAATCTAGATTCACAAACCTAGATCCAGATCTTACCTCACTTTGATACCACCTAATGCAAGATAGGATAGGAGGGGCTAGAAATGGCACACCCTAACCAAATCCACCTTGCTCAACAACATGTAGAAGCATCAACACACAAAAGTGAGAAAGAATGTAGAAAACTTTCATATATTATCTTCAAATTGATTCATACATGTTAGGCTGTAAGGCCTTCCCAGTTTAGGCCAGATATTACAATCAAGTACAGGAGTCCTCAAACATGTGAGGATATGCCAATAATCTCTAAACTTCTATCTTCTATCTTCTATCCAAAACTTACTCCTAAACTCTAACCAAACAACTACATTTATACAAGAGGCTACCGAACCAAGTCAACCTTCAGATCCATAATCAATAGAAAGAATGACCAGATCTAGGTCCACACATTTCCCAATGATGGATGCCAACATTAAATCCATGACCCAAATTAACTGCACAAGTCGGCCTCAAAAGAAATCCAAAATAAACAACTCAGTAAGAAAGGAAACCGAGTGCTAGATAAGCATCACTGAGCACTAGAGAGAATAACTAACCAACAACGAAGAACAAAGGAAACTAAGCAACATCAAACCAACTCGGTCAAAGTAAAAACCAAGCAACACAAACAAACTCAAATATGTTTTTGGTGACACAAGATTGCCAAGGAACTGAGATTCTCCTGCATTAGCTTACAACCAAAGGATTAATGAAGTAGTTGCTAGAATCAGTAACAATGGTGGAGAGATCTTAGAGGAAGACATTATGGATAAGTTGATGACTACTCATACAATAGAGTTTGAAAACAAGATCAACATCCTTGATGAGACCATGCAGCTTACAAAAAATTTCAAGAGAGAGACCTTGATCAACAAAATTTTGTTAGGAATAAGGTGTCTCAACCTTGGATAATTCCTATTCTTATTATTTGTTTTGTAAAATGTATTTCTTGCAAATAATGTTGATGTGTCAACATCTTGAATTGTGTGTAAGGAGATCATGGCTAAAATGGTTATGACGGATTCCTATGACATGTAAGAGCTATGTCAGGAAGATTCAATGACAGGTGAAGACATGTGGCAACTGATAAATTTGAGTACTGTACACTCTTCCCCAATCGTGGGGTTCCTATTTTCTCAGAGAATGGTAAAACCCTAATATCAGTTATCTTTGGGAGTAGCCCTAAAAAGTGAAGCACATGATATAAGCTTTTTTAGGGTTGCGAAGAGATATGATGCGAGTGTATTGTTGGAACATTTTATGCTACCGTGATTTATCTTCAAGGGTTTAGAAATCTTCTGAAAGAACTTGCATTGCAAGTGTATTGTAAGCTGTAATAGTTTTGATCAATACATTGTGCAGGTTTTGGAGTGCTGGGGTTTTTACTGAAAGGTTTCCCCAGGGTATATCATTGTGTCATTCTCTATTTTTCTATATGCATGGTATGTGGCTGCAATATCTTTGTTAAAGTAGTTAACGAATCTGAAATTGTAAGGATTTATAAGAATTTGCACAATACTCTCCTATAGAGATTAGCGTAGGAAGTTGTTTCTGCACCTGAGTTTCCTTACAAATTTCAGCTTTTGAGATTTCAAGATTGAAGATAGAACCTAAAAATGAGACAACCTTCAAAGCATCAGTCCATGGTTGTAATACCCCAAAACTGGGTTATAGGTTCATTAACCTCCTACATCTTCAATTCAAATGAAATCGACATTGAAGTCTTAACCTAAGGCACATCTGAACATCATCGAATCCTAATTGATTATCCTAAATTCTGCATTAGGGAATATTCCTTATTCCTATTTATCCTAATTATCTTTGATTTAATGATTATTTGGCGATAAATCCTATTTATCCTAAAGTTTGATTAATTGAATATTTTGAATATTTAATTAATTAGATTTAATACTGCCACTTAATTATTTAATTGGATTTAATTATATTTATTCCTAAATTGTATTATTTAAATTTTGACAATAAATCAAATATCCTATGACTAATTGATTAAATTCTTATTTAATTAATTAATGTCAATTGTCAAGTTTAATAATATAGTTTTTGAATAAAAGTTTGATTTAATAATTGATTAACCCATAAATCAATTGTTATATTTTTAAAATCAGTTAAGTTGAGGATAAATCACTTTATTTATTAAATTAATTCATAATTGATTATGCACAATCAAAAAAATAGTTAATCTTTAAATCAGAAAATCAATTCAAGTTGTTTTAAAAATAAACTCAACTCTCTTTTGAGTTGAAAGCTAATCTCAACTTCTGATTTAAATCAAAAAGTTGATTTGCATGATTTTTGTGAGTTAATCTATCTCTAAATTCCTGATAACTCAAAAATCAACCTAAGTTTATGGCTTTTTCTATGCACCTCCAAAGTCCTAGATTTCTATAAATTAAGGCCTCAACTCTTCATTTGGATCGATCCATGAATTGCATCCTCACACTGGCGAATTGGTGATCGAAGAATACATCTTTGCGAATCAACGTTGTTATGAGATTTTCATTATTTTGAGCATTCATATCATTTAGCATATCATTGTTAGATTAATTACATGTCATATCAGTTTCTCATATAGAATAGATTCATATTAGTTTATTTCATCTTATTGCATAGAAAATCCAAAAATATAGATTAATTTGCATTCATCTCTTATCTAGATTCTGCATTCAAATCCTTCATTTAGGTGTCGTCAAGGTCACTGATCTCGGTCCAATCTGAGAATATCATACTCGCACCTACTAGAAGGCAGTAAATCGCCTGGTTAGCTTAGTTTCCATTTCACTGCACAATTTTGATTTTTGCTAACCTCTAATGTTTTACTAAAGTGTTGTGTCTACAGCTAGGTACAAAATTCACACACACATTTCTGGTGCCCGCCATGGGGCCCTAAAACGGGTTTCCATTCAATTTCTATCAATTTCTATCATCTTCTTGTCATTTTCTATTCGAAGCTACAAATTTTAATTTCTGTCCATACAATTTTTGTATGAGTTTTGTCAGAAACTCGTATCAAGTAGTACCCACTATCGTACGATAATTAATTTGATCGATGACCATATCATCAGAAACATAGTGTCATTTGGAAGCTTTGTTGTCATATGGTCTGATACCCATTGTCATACAAGTTTCTAGACTATCATCTAGGATGTGACCCACTATCGTATGAGTTTTAGTGCCAGGTTTCAATTGTCATTTCACTTTTTCAGCTAGTTTTCCAAATTTGGACTGACAGCTAACATTAACAATTGAAATTTGTTGTTTCCGATTGATTTCTACTGATTTTGATTGGGAAAAGCATGAGAGTTGCTAAAAATAGGTAAAAATCTACTAAGCATGTTGTGAGGAATTCAAGTAATCATCTCAGTTGATAACATTTTGATTTGGACTAAAATGAACACTTGTGTGTCAAGCTTGTGTGACCTTTATTGCTTTCATATCACAGATTTCATTTTGGGCAATAAAAATGAACATAGATTTGCTTTTCAGCATCTTTGTTACACATAGTAAATAGGCCGTATGAACACTATTTGTGGTTCTTGAGAGAGTTGGTTTCCAGCAAAACTCTTCTCAATGAAGGAACCCTTGTAGGTAGGGAGGTTATTGAGAGCGTCTCACGTTCTACTAGATTTGTGCGTCTTCAGCTTCTGATTGATACATTCTCTCTCTAAAGAGGTTGATAGATCATAAATGGTTGACATCATAGATCTTTGTGAGATAATCTTGGTCTTAGCGTGTTAGATTAATTTGTCTACTTTGTTTGGGTTAAAAGTGAAAAGGCTAGAGGACTATGCTCTACTCCCTTTTTGGGTAGTATCAGAAACTTGGATCCTTGAATCTGGAACCAGTCTCCATGTGGTATCTTTTGTGAGTCACCTTTAGAGAGGGTTAACCATAGTGGACATTCCCTTAATTGGGTCAACCACGTTGACGGAACCTCAAGCGATAATAGCCATTTTTGTCATGGTAGCAGTAGCCGCTATATAAATGTCCTTATGGAGGAAATCTTCACAAGTGTGGTCTCTTGTTGGGCTATCAGATCTCCCTAGTAGCTCCTAATTGATTAATTTCTCAGACTGTGTCAAAACCCTGGTGTGCTTGGATTGGAGTTCTCCCTCTTGAGATCACAAAAGTTGCAGAGTCAGACCATTACTACAAACCCTAGTGAGGCCAAATTTTCATTTTCTACAAATATGTGCATTATTACAAAACTTTTTGGAACATACACTGTTAGCACTCCTAGGGATTAGCACATTCAGTCACTTGGTTGTTCATACGCAGGGTTTCTTTGTCCCTTGTTCATTGTTTTCAGACATGCTTGAAATCACTTGCTTGCTATTTTGCATGCCTGTTTATCTATCTGGTTAATAAGAACGAATCAATTTGGTACTATCTTGAAATCTGGACAGATAATTTTGTGAACAATTTGAAACTGAAAACCTAAAAATTGCAAAATCTGATGTTAAACACCTTTCTAGAGTCCAAAGTCATCTTGTAAGGTCAGAAAGTCATACAAATTTAGGCTATTGTCATTTCAGAACCCCCAGATTGTCGTATGGTAGCTGGTATATTATTGTACGAGTTTTACTACCAGTTAATTCAAAAAGTCAAAAACCCTACTATCGACTATCGTGCAAGTTTTGCAACTATCATATGAGTTTTTCAATTTTCATTTCATACCCTACCCACTGTCGTATGAGCCTGCAGAAAGTCATTTGAGAAATTTTGAAAAATTGCCAAAAAGTTGTCAAAACAGTCAGAGACCCATCTTTTGCAGCCTATTTCCAGAATCTGTCAAATAAATCACTATGTCAGGAACAAAGCAACAACTATTGAGAATCCAATCATTTTCCTAAAGTGGCCTTTTGAATCCAGTTTAGCTTTCTGTTTAATCAATTTGAGTCTTTTTCATCTTGTGTCAAAACCTTGTCATAACTATCAATCTTCAATCCATCTTCAAAATGGCTAAGTGTTGTGAACTCATGTCCTCTATCTTTTTGGCATCGACCCATACATCTAGGGCATAGTATCCTTCATTTACATCTAATCTAAGCTTCAATCAATCAAACCTTGACAAGGTTGCGTCATTTGATCTTCTTGAATCAGATCTTTCTTTAGTTGTCTTCATTGTATTCTTTTGCTTCACCCAAGGTTAATGGTGGAAACTAGAGCTTCCTCTCACAATAAATTAGGGGAAACATCTCATACCTTACCTTTGACTCATATCCAGGGTCCAACTCTTGAACAACTATACAATTCTGGTCTTTACGAAGATGACGGTCTTGGCAACTTTCGATTAAAAATTGGTTACATTCCTCCACCATGAACTCACAAAGGTAATCAATAAAATCCTCCTCGATCTATTTGAGGGAGTCCTAAAACTCCTACCATGTCTCAAGCAGGGACAAACCATGGCTCTCAAAGAGCTCAATCTCAACATGGTGCAAATTAGGAACCCACACCTGAAGAAATTGCTCAGTATCAAAATGACAATGACTTCAAAAGAATGATGAAGCATTTCTTGAAAGAAGATAGAGAAACATACTTTTTACAATTATCTCATCAAGGAGCTCAACTTCCTCCCAATTTCAATGTGGAAGATATCATTACACATGAGGAAGAAAGTCCTATTTCAGCTATGATGAAACAAATGCATGCCATGCAAGTAAAACTTAACAAGATGGAAAAAGAAAAAGAACCTAAAGAGTTCTCCATGGAGGCCCTATGTCCTTTTCCATTCGATAAAGACTTTTATATGCCACCATTCCCTAAGAGGGTGGAAATGCCGAAATATGATAAGTATGATGGAAACTTTGATCCTCAAGATCATGTTAGAGAATTTTGTACTCAATCTATGGAGTTCATGCACAAACTGACCTATCTGATGCATCTTTTCCATCAATCTCTAGGAGGGGCAGCCATTCATTGGTTCTCTAGGATGCCACCTACAATCAAAACCTTTGAGGAGTTGATCAAATTGTTCTATCAACAATACTCCTACAACATCCAATAACCAATCACCATGATTGATATCTGCAATCTCGAACAATATCCAAGAGAACCATTCCTGACATTTCTCAAAAGATGGAGAAAGAAATTCTCTTTATATGCTAGGCCTATTCCAGAAACTAAGAAGCTGGAAATGTTCATCAACAATATTGTTCCAAAAATCAACTACCCTTTACAAATGCAAAATCATACATCTTTTGACAAGATGGTAGATAATGCAATCAAAATTGAAAAAGTACTTGTGAAAAAGGGAGACATCACACTTCAAAAGGACAAGTATGAATCTAGTTCTAAGGATAAGAACAAAAATTGGAACAAGAACAAGGGAATCGTCACATATGGCATTGTTGATAATCATGCACCATCTAAGACACCTACTTTCAATCTAACCATTGGTACTCAAGCCATCAAAGCTTTAGAACAAAAGGTGTCTGAATCATCTCAAAAGAAGCCAGAATACAAATCTTGGTCTGCTAATAATAAATGAAAGTTCACGCCTCTTAGAGAATCTTTGGAATCGGCTATGAGAACTCTGCTGGGTAATAACATCATCTCTTTGCCTGAGATCTGACAATCTAATCTTGATCCTAAGCCAAAATGGTGGAGAGAGAATGAATTTTGTGATTTCCATCGGGGTAAAGGTCACAAAACTAATAACTGCTTGTGCTTGAAGCATACCATTCAAGACAAGATTGATAATGGAGAAATCATGATTGATAATCCTAAAAGCAATAATGATCACACAGCTTTCACTGAACCATTTCCAAAGCATAGCCAAGGAGATTTGTCTTCTTAGCCTAATGTGGGTGCTAAGGTCAATTATGCCTATCTTGGAAATAATATTGTTATCAATATGGTTGAACCAAGCCTATATGAGCATTGCAATGTCATCACAATTGTAAGAAGAGATAGAGAAAATCAATCAGCTAACATAATTACTCGATCACAAGCTCAGGCACACCTACAAGGACAAATCCTTGATCAATCAAATGTCCCTAAGGTGCCTTTCAATCTATCTTCCACTTCTAAATAGAGGGCAACATCTAAATCTTCAAATCCTAAGGACACGAGGCCTACTTCGTACAGTATCATTCAACAACTCCAACATACTAATGCAAAAATCTCCATGTTTGAGTTGCTTCGGATATCTCCAACTCATAGAGCCATTCTAGACAAAGCTCTACTCAGATCCAATGTTCCTGATAACCTTGATTTAGATAGATTCTAGGCTATGGTTGGTCATCTTACATCTCCATAGTATATCTCCTTTTCAGAGGATGATGATAACTCCTTGAGTCATCTGCATAAGCAGCCCTTGCATATTGAAGTCTTGATCCAAAACCGTCATGTCAAACATGTGTTGATAGATGGAGGTGCTGGTCTGAATATTTGTTCTTACAGCTTGATCACACAATTGGGATTATCAGAAATAGCCATTGATCCTAGAAAGAAAATAACTATCAAAGCATATGATGAAGAAGAAATATCCTCCAAGGGAATAATTGTCTTGCCTATTAGAATAGGTCTATCATCAAAGATACTATATGTCAAGTTCTTGATATCCTTTGGCCTACAACATCCTTCTAGGGAGACCCTGGATACATGAAATGAAAGCTATTCCTTCTACATACCATCAGTGCTTGAAATTTCCTTGTGACAAAGTAGAGGTAACCATTCCAGCTGACATGTCAACAACTTGCAATGCATTGAAGGAAAATGTAGATAAACTTGTTCCTAATAATAGAGAATCTTCCATTAAGCAAACAGATGTAGCATCCACCTCTAAGATGGAAGACATTGCAAAAGAGGTCAATATCAAAGAAAATGGTATGGGAGAATATACTACAGAGCTAGTCTTATCTTTGACATCTCTCCCTATCTCACCTAAGTCTTATGGGCAAGCTCAAAAATAGTTCAAACTAGAATCTAAGGAACCTCTTGAGGCATATAAAGGAAAATTTGTTGCAAAGAAAGTACCTAAGCAAGAATTTGAAGAAGATGAAGCTATGCTTGCATGGCTTTACAAAGATGAACCTAAATCCCAAATTGTTCCACCTAGTGACTCTAAAGTATTGAAGGTTCCTTCTAAGTCATATGGCCCAGGGGATAAACTGATAGCTAAGATGGGATATAAAGGAAAAGGACCTCTAGGACTATGGGGTAAAGGTCTTCAATCACCTCTTGAACATCATGGTCGAGCCAACAAGAATACAATAGGTTTAGGATACATGAAGAAGCCTTTCTTTCTTAGCAAGAACTCCCCACATGTTCTAGAACAAATTGAGCCTTCCGTAGCAAATCAACTAAAGAAGGAAATAACTAAACAATCTAATAGTGATGATTCAGACACCATTGATGTACTCATTCCTTATGAGCATTTTCCTAAAGAAATAAAAGACCTCCTTGATGCTAAAGATGATCCAATAAAAATAATTAATGTAGTAGAAACACAAGAACCTACTATAGAGCAAGAGATAGTTGCAACACAAGAACCAGCTAATCTCGAAGACAATCAAATAGACAAAGAGGAAGGTGGTAGGTATTATGAGATAGATTCCCATGAGTATGAATTCAAATCAGAATTTGAGGGTAACCCTTCTTGGGGTTACCCTCAGAAGATGAGCTTATTATAGAGAAACATGATGTTATTCACCAATATGCACCTAAACCCAATGTAAGTCTAGAGCAAAATGATGAACTTATCAAGTCTAATCCACCAATGGCTGAAGTGGACTATCACAATGACATTGAGCCTATTCATGAATTGAATGTCTCAAGTTGTAATATCACCGTTGAACTCGAGCATTGGGTTAGGACCGATGATGATAGATCCATATCCGTAAACACTCTTTCCCAATCTTTCACCACTTTGACTATCCAACATCCTCAACTTCTTAATCAAACCTCCACAAACCCAAGCCATGGTATTTATACTTTCTTGAATGACTATGCCCTTGCTTGCTACCTCAATGTAGTTGAGGCTATGAGGAATTCCATCAGTGAACCAAGCGTTAGCATGACAGAGTCGGACATCAAGTATCTTAGTCAAAAAAATAAGAATAAGAATAAAAAGAAAAGGAGTTTTGAGGGTGAAAACCACTTTGTGGTAGTCTCAAAACATACAAAAGTAAAAATAAAAGATGTATCCAAAGGTGAAAATCTCTCTAAGGCACCTAAGGATGAGATATTTGATGTCCTTTTGAGTCATTTACAGGACAAATCTCCAGTTCTAATTGAGCCCACTCAATCTATCAACTTGGGAATAGTAGAGGAACCACCGTTGATCCATGTAGCACAATCTTTATCAGAAGAAGAAAAGAAAAAATTTACAACATTCCTAACAGAGAAGAAGATCAACTTTGCATGGAAATATTTAGATATGCCAGGGTTGGATCCTAATCTTATAATGCACCATTTATCTATAGCTCCAAACGTTAAACCCGTTAAGAAAAAATTGAGGAAGATGCATCCTCATGTTGCACTCTTGGTAAAAGCTGAATTAGAGAAGCTCCTGAAAGCCAGATTTATCTGAGTTATTGATTATGCAGAATGGATCTCTAATATTGTACCTATTTCAAAACCAAATAAATCAATCAAATTGTGCACAGACTTTAGAGATATAAATAGAGCATGCCCTAAGGATGATTTTCCACTACCTAACATTGATATGATAGTGGACATGACTGCGGGCTTTGAGATGTATTCTTTAATAGATGGTTTTTCTGGATATAATCAAATAAAAATTCCTCCAGAGGATCAAGAGAAAACTGCTTTCACATGTGCATGGGGCACCTTCTGTTGGAATGTCATGCCATTTGGGCTTTAAAATGTTGGTGCTACATATCAGAGAGCCATGACATCTATTTTTCATGACATGATGCATAGGACTATGGAGGATTATGTTGATGATACTTTAGAAAAATCTATGGTTAGAAATGGACATCTAAATGACTTGAGCAAGATACTAGACAAAATGGAAAAATTTAGTCTCAGACTAAATCCTAAGAAGTGTGCTTTTGGTGTCACTTCTGGAAAGCTCTTAGGATACATAGTTTCAAAGAAGGGCATTGAAGTTGATCCAGCTAAAGTTAAGGCTATAATGGAGATGCAACCTCCCAAAAACATCAGTCAAATGAGGTTATTGCAAGGAAGAGTTCAATCTATCAGATGCTTCATATCTTAGCTGGCAGACATATCACAGCCTTTTACAAAAACATTACATAAAGGTGTGACATTTGTGTGGAATGAAGAATGTGAGAACAACTTTAACCATATCAAGAAGTATCTATCAAATCCTCCTATCTTGATGCCTCCCATTTCAGGGAAGCCTTTGATCTTATATGTCTCTGCTACAGATACATCACTAGGGGCATTGCTTGCACAACATGATGAGAACAAAAAGGAAAGAGCTATATACTATATTAGTAGGACATTGGTGGCATATGAAAAGAATTATTCTATGATTGAGAAGGCTTGTCTAGTTATGATCTTTGCATCACAAAAATTGAGACATTACATGTTTGCACATACCACACATTTGGTAGCTAAGATTGATCCACTAAAGTAACTACTAAGAAAAGCTGCCCTCACAGGTAGATTAGCTAAATGGGTCATGCTCTTAAGTGAATTTGACATTGAATATGTTGAAAGAAAAGCTATAAAAGGATAGGTTATTGCTGATCAATTAGCAGATGCACCTATGATTGATGATACACCAATGCAAATGGAATTTCTAGATTCCTCTATCATGGCTCTTTCTTCCAGAGAATGGCAATTATTCTTTGATGGCTCCTATACACAGAATGGATCAGGAGTAGGCATATTATTTATAACTCCTCAAGGATACTCCATACCTAAAGCATTAAAATTAAAGTTCCCTTGCACAAACAATATTGAATAATATGAAGCCCTTCTTAATGGCATGAAACTAGCAATTGAGTGGAGAGTAACAGAGATACACATTCATGGAGACTCTCAACTTGTTATCCATCAAGTCAATGATGTGTACCATACTAAAGATGAAAAGCTTATTCCATACAAAAGAATGGTAGATGATTTAAAGAAGTATTTCATATCTATCACATTTGAGCAAATACCTAGAATAGAGAACAAGGTTGTCGACGCAATGGAAATGCTATCTACTTTATTATAGCAGCCTAAACATGAGCTACGCTATGAGTTCCTGGTGGAAGCACTATCTTATCCTACATATGATTCCCCTGAAACCCGCATGATCTGCACTTTTTTTGGTCATGATTCATCCAGATATAAAAACCTATTCTCCTATCTCCAAGACCAAATCATTCCCTATACCTTCAACCACCATGAAAAAAGATACATTGTCCGTAATGCTTCCTGATATGTCATCATTGGTCATGATCTATACAAATGAGGTCTAGATGGCATGATACTTAGATGTTTAGAATGGAAAGAGTCTCAATGTGTGTTAGAGGAAGTCCATGATGGTATTTGTGGGTCACATTTGAATGGTTTAACACTAGCTCAAAAACTTATTAGGGTTGGGTACTATTGGCCTGAAATGGAGAAAGAGTCTATCAAGTTTGCTAAGAAATGTCAAAAGTGCCAAGTGCATGGCAACTTAATTCATGCTCCAAGGAGAGATCTAATTCCCTTTACTACACAATGGCCTTTTCATCAATGGGCCTTTGATCTTATAGGAGCTATACATCCTCATTCTTCTAATGGACATACCCATATAATCACAACTATAGATTATTTTACAAAATGGGTGGAAGCAGTCCCTTTGACACAAGCAACTGGAAAACAAATATCTATGTTCATATTGAACTATATCATATGCAGATATGAGATACCTCATTCCATAATCATAGATAATGATGGACAATTCAAGAACAAAGATCTAGATGATTTATTTGCTAAATTCAAGATTACCCAACATTGGTCATCTATCTTCTATCCTCGAGGGAATGGACAAGAAAAGGCTTCAAACAAAAATCTATTGAAAATCTTGCACCGTACAGTTAATAAAATAGGAAGAGATTGGCATCGTATGATCAATCTAGCTCTCTGGGCCTACAGAACAAGTATCAGAATGCCTACTAGGGCTACACCTTTCGCTTTAGTTTATGGGTCTGAAGTGGTACTACCTATTGAGGTTGAAATCCCATCACTAAGAATCAAAATGCATGGTCTAGTAACTAATGATGACTACAGAGTGTCTAGGTTGCAAGAACTTGAACTACTAGATGAGCATAGACAAGCAGCATATGATCATCTCAAAGTATATCAAAAAAAATGTCTAGAGGCTACAACAAGAAAGTCAAACACGGAGAATTTCAGGTTGGTGATCTAGTCTTGAGAGAGAATCCTAAAAATAAATCACATCGAGAACGCAAGGGGAAGTTTGAACCAAACTGGCTAGGTCCCTTTGTTATCACTACTACTTTTGGCTCTGGTGCCTATCAACTCTCAACGACTGGAGGAGAATAGCTTCGAGAACCAATCAACATTCTCCATCTAAAAAAATTCTATGCCTAAGGCATTCAGTCTATGGTAAAATGTCCTAAAAAAATCTTGAATATTGGAAAAAGTCCTGAAAAAATGAACATCTTGGTGCAAAACTTAGCAATAGGTGCCTTGATGATTTACAAAAAAAAGTAAAAAATATCAAAAGTACAAAACAATTGGAAAAATGAAAAATACAAAAAAAAAATGAGAAAAAGAAAAAGTGCCTTGGTGAAAACTTGGAAACAGGCACCTTGGTAGAAAAAATAGAATCTCTACCAAGATGGTCAAATGGGTGCCACTTGTTTCAAAACACTCTATCTATCAGCGCAATCTTGGTCTTTACTAGCTTTCAGTCTTGCTTTAGTTTGTACATATCTCCTAGTTTGTTTACGCATTCCTATTTTCAATAAGTTGGTTTGTACACCAATCAGCTCAAGCATCTGTATCCTATCAATGTTCAAACTTGGGGGCAATCAATGTCATATCCTATGGCCTCCAATGTATCTTAAATGTATCATATGCAGTCAAGGTCCTTTGAATCTTTATCCAAGTCAGTCAGTCTGTCTCCTCTCCAGAAAGGATTTTGCATCTACAACAATGCAATCAAACATCAAACACAAAACTGAACACAATCTATGCTTTACATGCTTTTCTCTCCTTGTATGCTTACTGATTCACATTGAGATTTTTGCATATTATGTTCCCTCGAGCTCTTCAATGATGTCCTTTATAGGTTTTAGAGAGTGATGACTAGGGGCATAATCTTTTCTTTGTTTTCTTCTTGTGTGTGAAAATCCAACAACTTTGGAAATTCTGGATTGAAATGGTGTCTGACTATAAGAGCCTCTATCTCAAACTGGATGGCCATGCATACCTAGACCATTGATACCCAGAAAATTCAAGGAATTTTGATCTAAATATTGTCCTTTTTGAGTGAGTTCTTCCTCCTATTGTGAAATATGATCTTACCTAAGGATGTGAACGATAAAGGGTCACTAAGGGTAATTCACATTGGATTTAGAATGATCTCTTGACTATTTGATGTGTTTGCAATGCAAGGCGTATTCTGGTCATCACACACCTATGTTTTGATGCTTATACAAATTGCTATATCAAAATGGACATGATATTCAGGTCATCCTGGCGCTTATGCCTTGATGCTTATATCTAATCTGACATTCCAAAAACAAAATCAATATTCATATATCCATGGTTTCCTAATTAGTGGGTGTTGTATTGATTCCTATGCATACAAATTGATATTCATATGTCTATGGTTTTATAACTAGTGGGCATTGTATTGATTTATCCGGTTACCTAAAAATTCAATGATGAAATTGACTGACACATGATTAGTGACTAGGTCCTAGGTCTTAGGTTGTATTATATTTTACATGTTTCTTTTCATTTTGCATGTTTGCATGATCTCACAAATGGCTACATAAACTTCAATGCTTAAATGATTCTTCTATCACCTCTTCAAATCTCACAAGAGCTGACCCTTGACTCAAAGGTCTCTTCATGGAACCACAAGCAGTTATCCTCCTGGGTTAAACATCCTTTTGACATAAGACTGAGTACTTGTCTTCATCAATTCCTGCAAAACATATCATGTGTATCATTACATTTACATTTCATATCATAACCATATGTTGCATTACAATACATCCATGTGCATAAGCATAAAATCATACATACATCTTTTCATAATCAAAACACATTTGCATTACATCCATACATATGAAAGAAATTTTTGCATGGCATATATCCATACATACATTCTACACTACTCATAGCATAAACATCACATGATATCATCATAACTCAAAAATATGACAAGTACAAATGAAGTCATAACCAAAATATCGATCTCATATATATATCAAAAATCTCAAACTAGTCAGGGGTGCACTACTGGCATAGTGTACAAAAGAATATGCTCATGTGAGCTATCAAAGTCAGAACAGTATATCAATGATCAAAAAGAGCACAGTATATCAAAACATATCAAAATAGATCAACTGTCAACCTAATCCTCTACATTCGGTGGAGGTGGAGGTGGTGCATCCAGTATTGCTTCTGCTCTAGGTGCTCTGGCTCCCTTTGATGCCAACATATACTAAGAGTACGTAGGGACTCTCTATGCAGTAGGAACAATAGTTTAATATGTGGACACATAGTAAGCTACTCATGCAATTTGATGAATCACCTCTGCCTATAATCTCTGCACCTCGGCATGAAGCTTAGTCTGCTATCTATCTACCTCTATGTATCTCTCCTCCCACCGAGCACTACAAACCTTCAGGTCCCTGACCTGTAATCTGAGCCATCGGATAGTCTCCTATGGAGTAAGAGGAATAGTAGGATCAGCATCGGCTACTGGCATCTTAGTATCTGGGGTAGTCTGCTCTATGGTCTCTACTCTCTGTGCCTTACAGCGTCTAACCTCTACACCCAGATCAAACCCTGTATCCTCCTATATTGGATCAGTATCACTACCCACAACTTGCTCTGTTGCAAGTACCTCCTCAGCTGAACCAACACTCCATAGAGTACCGCCCTCTCCCCTAGTCCATCTATGAGAACTTGTCGATCTACCTACTGTCGAACTAGTGGGATGAGGGGGCCCCATCTGTCCTGATGGTCTCTATAGAGGAGGCATCACTCTAGGTCTCGGAGGTGTGGGATGCACAATAGGAACCTATGTGGGTCTAGGACCCTATCTCATCAATGCTCTAGTAACATCCATAGCCTCATCCATGGAGGGTATCAACTCTATAGGATCTAAGAACCTATGGATAGGATGGTCAACAAGCTAGGCAATGAATCTGTCTGTAACTCTAGCATCAAGTACATCTGGTCTGCACTCCCAATCTCTACCAATGATAGCACTATACTCCTATGAACACAAAGCATAAGAGAGCCTCGTGGTCTTTCTAAGTCCAAGCTCATGAGCTATCCAAGCATAAGTGGCATAATCCTCTAGTGCATCCTGCACTCATCTGTACTGCCGCCACACCTTGGTGATAATGAATCTCTCTAAAGTGGAGGATGACCTCCCGATCAGCACATGGCTCTGAAAGAAGAAACTAAACTGCTCTCATGCAGTAGGCCAAGGCTCTATACCCACATATGGTCTCCATCAAACAAAAGTCATATCATCAAGGCATCACCTCTAGTACTCTACATGGCCCATCTGCCCTTATATGACATATCTAGCACACACACACACACAGATATATATATATATATATATATATATATATATATATATATATATATATATATATATATATATATATATATATATATATATATATATATATATATATATATATATATATATATATAACAGGCTCCTAAGGCTATCTCTATGAGGTACATACTAGTCTCAAAACTGGGATATGCTGCCATGCCTAGATCTATAGAACTAAAGCTCCAGCTACCAAAGACTTGTCCTCCTGATACACTACCTCGTGCATCTCAGAGAGCATATGGGCCAAAAGACACTGACCCCAAGCCAACTCAGAGGGAGTCACCATTAGACATGCCACCATCGGGGCCTAGCCCATCAATAGACTATTCTGCTGATGGTCAGACATGATAATCCCTCCTATCATCCTGGTAATAATACACTCTAGCTGGTGCGTTTGTCCATAATGTTGTAGTAAGGTCTCCCAGGAAATGGAGGCAGTCATCTGAGTATCATCTCCAAAGAGGCATTTGAATGCTAATAGACCTGAGTTCCCCAAACTCACATACTCTGGTCGTCGGCCTGCATGGAAAGGAATGCACAATATACAATACACATCCTCGGGGGTAACAGTGATCTCCCCAGTCAACAGGTGGAATGTTTGGGTCTCCAAATGAAATCTCTCAATCAGAGCAATCAAAAGTTCATGATTTACCCTAATCTCAGGTAAATGAATGAGGTACTCAAATCCATAGGAAGCAAGGTGTACCCTCATAGGGTCTAGCAGTGACACACATAATCTCTGAGTAGCTGGATATGAAATCCGTACATGAACATCTAGATATATGACCTACACAGTACAAAAATAGGGAATCCTATCAGTAATTTGGTTACAGAACAGGTTACAAGTGCAGGAATTGAATAGATTACTATGACAGAAGGTAGGTTGAAAGGTCAATAATTAGGCTAAAAGATCAAAAAATTCAAAAATTTGACCTAGTAATGAGTTTTTGGCTCACTATTTTCCATACGACACTTCAGACTGGCAGGAATAGTCGTACGAGTTTCTACATCATACCATACAACAAAGCATAGTGATACAACAATGCATTCCTCCTCGTACGAGTTATGAGGGACCTGATGAAATGTCGTACGACTCTTGGGTCCCTCTGATATGAGTCTTGGGGGTTAATGAAATGACAACCTATCTACAGTTCAAAAGTCATACGAGTCTCACTGGAGAGTTGTACGAGTTTCCATGTATTCAAAAATTCAAAATTTAAAAAGTGTATGAAAAATGCTAAAAAGGCTATAAATCATGGAAAAATTGACTTTTCATAGAAGCAAAGAGGTCCACCTACCGGATGTCTATACTACTGAGGTCTCTGGTGTCTCTGGCTGCACTCAAATCAATGCAAACTCACAGGTACCTTTGGTTCTACCATTTTCTCGCTCAGAGGTCTCCACAAGATTTCTAAAGTGAAAAGGTTGAAATGAATTGAAAATGACCCTTCCGGCCTTTATATAGCTTTTGACCTAATTTTCAAAAGTGCTCTGTTTTTCATAAAAATTGCACCCCTAGCTAATTTTGACGTTCTAAACCCATTTTTGGGATCAAAATCAAAATTTGAGATCATTTACTATGTCAAAATCATGATTTAAAATTTTTGGACCCAAGACGGTCTATTGCTTGCATAATCAACCTTCAATCATCACAAAAATCTAGTATTCAACTTAACTGCTTATCTTACCTCAAACTATCAAAATTTCAACTTGGTCACCCATGGTCAACTCATGGTCAAACCTAGTCAAACTTGATCTTCTAGACCTCCAAACGATGTAGAATGCATTCTCAAATGTGTTTAACCACTTCTTAAATCAATTAACATGCTTCTAAACTATAACACTGACTTTTCTTATCAGATTTCAATTTTTATCCCGAAAGGGAGCATGGTATCGCACATCATTCAAAGTCTGTAATCTAAATTTGAAATCATATCTTTCCTTAGTAATCAAGACAATGACCACGTCTAGTTGTTGATTCATCAAAAAGACCTCATCGCTTGGGGCAAATCAATCATCGCTCGGGGCATATCAGATTCATCAAGATCCATATCAATCTAGTATTCTCCTAATCTTGTAAACTCTATCAGTTTTTCATAACCATCGGTTCATTAGTGTTATTTCCATGGTTCTTCGTAACTAAAGGGTTCAGATGTGATACCAATGTGATTCTTATCAACAATCGGGTCTAGAATCGGTCAGTCACTTCCTCACAATCATAAAGTTCAGAATCGGGCATTTTGACACTTCTTCGCAATCATCGGTTCATTACTGTTATAGTTAACATTATCTTTGGTCATTCAGGACATATTATCTTCATATCAATTTCAATCAGTTTCTGCTTCATATCAATTTCAATTTCAAACATCAGTTTCAACATCATACACAGACTGTCTTTGAACCATTGCGCTTTGCACAACAATTCAAAGAGGGGCAAACTGTAATACCCCAAAAATAGGCTATAGGTTCATTAACCTCCTACATCTTCAATTCAAACGAAATCGACATCGAAGTCCTAACCTAAGGCACATCTGAACATCATCGAATCCTAATTGATTATCCTAAATTTTGCATTGGGGAATATTCCTTATTCCTATTTATCCTAATTATCTTTGATTTAATAATTATTTGGTGATAAATCCTATTTATCCTAAAGTTTGATTAATTGAATATTTTGAATATTTAATTAATTAGATTTAATATTGCCACTTAATTATTTAATTGCATTTAATTATATTTATTCTTAAATTGTATTATTTAAATTTTGACAATAAATCAAATATCCTATGACTAATTGATTAAATTCTTATTTAATTAATTAATGTCAATTGTCAAGTTTAATAATATAGTTTTTGAATAAAAGTTTGATTTAATAATTGATTAACCCATAAATCAATTGTTATATTTTTAAAATCAATTAAGTTGAGGATAAATCACTTTATTTATTAAATTAATTCATAATTAATTATGCACAATCAAAAAAATAGTTAAGCTTTAAATAAGAAAATCAATTCAATTTGTTTTAAAAATAAACTCAACTCTCTTTTGAGTTGAAAGTTGATCTCAACTTCTGATTTAAATCAAAAAGTTGATTTGCATGATTTTTGTGAGTTAATCTATCTCTAAATTCTTGATAACTCAAAAATCAACCTGAGTTTATCAAGAGTGATTTATGGCTTTTTCCATGCACCTCCAAAGTCCTGGATTTCTATAAATTAAGGCCTCAGCTCTTCATTTGGATCGATCCATGAATTGCATCCTCACGCTGGCGAATTGGTGGTCAAAGAATACATCTTTGCAAATCAAAGTTGTTGTGAGATTTTCATTGTTTGAGCATTCATATCATTTAGCATATCATTGTTAGATTAATTGCATGTCATATCAGTTTCTCATATAGAATAGATTCATATCAATTTATTTCATCTTACTGCATAGAAAATCTAAAAATATATATTAATTTGCATTCATCTCATATCTAGATTATGCATTCAAATCCTTCGTTTAGGTGTCATCAAGGTCACTAATCTCAGTCCAACCTAAGAATATCATACTCGCACCTACTAGAAGGCAGTAAATCACCTAGTTAGATTAGTTTCCATTTCACTACACGATTTTGATTTCTGATAACCTCTAATGTTTTACTGAAGTGTTGTGTCTACAGCTAGGTACAAAATTCACACACACAATGATAAAAAATCTTCAAACACTTCTGGTACTTTTGATCATGAAGATGAAGATAAAAAGATAGATGATATTATTTCTATGATTGCTAAGAAAGAAAGAAAAGGAAAAGGAAAGTATGAAGGATAGTTACCATTCAAATGTTTCTCATGTAATAAGATTTGTCACTTTGCATCTAAGTGTCCTACAAGAGTTAAGAAATTCAAAACTAACTACAAGCCTAAGTATACAAAAGAATATTACTATGCTTGTGATGGAGTTTCTGATGATGATTCAGTTGAAGATGAAATTGGATTCATTGCTATTATGAAGAATATTTTTGATGAGATGGATCGTGAAGATGAGAAAAAGGAACAAGAGCTAGCATTGATTTCACAAGCAGACATAAGGACATATTGGATTATAGATAGCAGTTGTTCACATCACATGACAGGTGATAAAGATAGATTTGTTCATTTGGACAAATGCAAAGGTGGAATGGTTAGATTTGGAGAAAACACTCCTAAACCTATCATTGGTAAAAGAGCTATCACCTTGGATGGAAAGAACAACAACAATGATGTTCTTTATGTAGATGGTTTGCAGCATAACCTTCTTAGTGTTGGGCAGTTGCTTGACAAAGGTTATTGGTTGGAGTTCAAAGACAACAAGTGCATCATTAACAACAAGGATGGTGTAATGATTGCATTAGGTTCAAAGACTAAAGGTAATATTTTTTAGCTTAATTTAGAAGCAAGTTGTTTTGTTGCTAAAGTAGATGACATTTGGCTATGGCATAAAAGACTACATCATATCAATTTTGATAACATAGTAAAGATAAGAAATGTAAAGATAGTAAGAGATCTACCTAGCATACCAAAGCCAGTTGATACTATTTGCAAGGAATGTGTGATGGGAAAGCATGTGAGGAATTCATTCAAAAGCAAGCATAATTTAGTAGAGAACAAGTTGGATCTGATTCATATAGACCTATGGGGACCAACTCAAATAAGATCATACTATGGTGAAAGGTATTTCATTTTTTTTGTTGATGATTTTTCTAGAATGATGTGGGTTGCATTCTTGAAAGATAAGTCAGAAGCATTTGAGAAGTTCAAAATATTCAAAGCTAAGGTTGAGAATGAATCTAGACTAAAGATAAAGTGTCTAAGATTAGATAGAGGAGGAGAATTCACCTCTAATAGATTCTATGAGTACTGCGAAGAACATGGCAAAAAGAGACAATTGAGTGCACCTAGAACCCCTCAGCAGAATGGGATTGTAGAGAGAAGGAATAGGATCATCCTTGATATAGCATGCACCATCATGATTGAAGGAAAATTTGCACACACCTATTGGAGAGATGCGGTCAATACAATAGTCTATACCATCAATAGAATACAATTGAGGCCTAGCGCGGACAAGACACCTTATGAGCTATGGTTTGGTAATGTTACCATAGTGAAATACTTTAGAATCTTTGGAAGCAAGTGCTACATCAAGAGGGATGAAGCAATAGGCAAGTTTGATGCAAGAAGTGATGAAGGTATTTTCCTTGGTTACTCTACTAAAAGCAAAGCTTATAGATGTTTTAATTTGAGATTGAAGAAGATCATAGACAGTGCTCATGTTAAGATTAATGAAAATTTTATGGTTCAAGAAAGATATCATTATTATGCACCTATGATTGAAGAAGAATCCAATCCTTCCACTAGTGAGATAGTTGTTGAAGAGATGTTTGACAATATTAATGTATTAGTCAATGACCTTGAAACAAGTGAAGAAGAAACTCAGCAGGCAGATGAGACAGTATCACCTAAAGTTCCAAAGTTTACATCTAGATATCACTCTAAAGATGACATCATTGGAGATCAGAGCAGCAAAGTCACAACAAGATCAAAAGAAAAGAGTTTAGCAGGCAATGAAGCAGTATGTTTACTATCTTAGATTGAACCTTTAAGTGTTGAAGATGCATGTAATGATTTAGATTGGCATGATGCTATGAAAGAAGAACTAGATCACATTATTAAGAATGATACTTGGGAAATGGTCCCAAGACCTAGTGATAAGAATGTAATTGGAACCAAGTGGATATTTAGAAACAAGATGAATGAAGATGGTATAGTAGTAATGAATAAAGAAAGGTTAGTATGTAAGGGATATGTGCAAAGAGAAGGTATTGATTATTCAAACACATTTGCACCTCTGAGCAGATTAGAAGCCATTAAGTTGTTTATAGCTTATGCAACATTCAAAAACTTCAAAGTTTATCAGATGGATGTTAAGTTAGCATTCTTGAATGGATAATTAAAGGAAGAAGTATACATTGAGCAGCCAGAAGGATTCACCTTATCAGATGGGCTTGATATGGTATGCAGATTGAAGAAAGCCCTCTATGGACTTAAGCAAGCCCCTAGAGCTTGGTATAAGAGACTTGATGGATATCTAACAAAAATTGGATTCAATAAAGGAGTAGTAGATTGTAATCTATTTATAAAAGAGACATCTGAAGGTTTACTACTTGTAGCTATATTTTTTGATGACATTATCTTTGGGGGTAATGACAAACTTAGTGTAGAATTTGCTAAGGAGATGCAGAGCGAATTTGACATGAGCATGATTGGACCTAGAAAATACTTTTTTGGATTAAATGTGTAGCAGACAAAGAAAGGTATTTTCTAAAATCAGTCTAAGTATGTGAAATAGATATTGAAGAAGTTCAAGATGGATGATTGCAAGCCAATGAGTACACCTATGATAAAAGGATGAAAGCTTACAAAAGAAGATGATTCTCTAGCATTAGATATAACATTGTACAAGTCTATGATTGGTAAACTCATATATCTTACTCAATCTGGACTTGATATTTCTAATGCAGTTGGCATAGTTGGAAGATTTGTAGTAGAGCCTAAACAAAGTCACCTCATGGAAGTAAAGAGAATATTTAGATATTTGCATAGCACTATATATTATGGTCTATGGTATCCTAATTTAGAGAATGTTGAGCTTCATGTATATACAGATGCAGATTGGGGAGGATGCATGGATGATAGAAAGAGTACATCAAGAGGTGTTGTATTTCTTGGTGATAGACTAGTCACTTGGACAAGCAAGAAGCAGAATTGTATTTCTCAGTCAATAGCAAAAGTAGAGTATGTTGCAGTAGCTTTGAATTGTTCTACAATTGTTTGGATCAAGCAGATGATAAAGGATTTTGGAATTCAGATTGATTATCCTATTGTTATTCATTGTGATAACACTAGCACTATCAACATGTCAAAAAATATTGTGATGCATGCAAAGACAAAACACATAGAGATTAAGTAACACTTCCTAAGAGAGAAAGTGGCAAAGAAAGAAGTCAAGTTGGACTATGTGAGTACTAAAGATCAGTTAGCAGACATATTCACAAAGCCTTTACCGAAGGACAGTTTTGAGTATCTCAGGGAGAAGATGGGAGTAATTCCCTTCCCTAATTTAGATTAGAGAAAGAGGAGAGAGCATCAATCCTCAGTGACTGATGGATGGTTGACTACTCTACTTCAGGAGTAGTACAGGTGCTTAAATGTTTGGCACACTTTTCCATTTATGTCAAAGGAGGAGTAGTATATAGTCATGAAAAATGGTATTAAAAATGGGATTACATACAAAATTAAGGAGTAATATATAGCAACAAGGGGAAGTAGTATTCAATTAGCAGCAAGGGGGAGTCATATTCAATCATGGAAGCAGATCAATTGAGGAAATGGAGAATATTGAAGAATATCATAGCAGATGGAGGATTCATCCTTGGGAGAGTTTTGATGAGGAAATGGAGAATGTTATAAAAGAATTATTCATTTGGATTGGTGGTGTTTTGCATTCCATAGGTTGCCATCAATGCCAAAGGGGGAGATTGTTGGAGATTTTCCAACAAGCCAATGCTGACTATATGTTTTTCATTGATGACAACATATGGTAAGTAGAATGCATGGAAGACTTATGTAGTAAGCTTAGAGTATATGTAGCATGGATATGTTATCAGCATGATATCATGGACGTAGAGGTTAATTATTAGTATAGATAGTTATGTAGCATCTTGTGTCAGTAGTGTTCCTGACAGAGTTACAGGCAATGTTATGTGAGTGATTGTCCATATAGTTATCATGGAGCCTTGCACATTTGGATATGTGATGGAGACATATAATTTTTGTTACATTTATGGACATAGAGTCTGATTTTTAGTAGAAGTGAAGTTATGTAGTCGCTATCCACCAGTTGTAATTTCCCATGTTTATCCAGAAGAGCCGATAGAAATTATATTGGTACAAGAGTTGTGCCTATCATTTTAGTATGCGTGCTTAGATTAGTGATTGGAGAAGAGTTAAGAATGTTTGGTTAAGAGTGCATGATGTAATTTAGCTTGAGGATAAAGTATCAGTTAATTTGGTAGAGCCGACAGTGTGTAGTGTGCATCTACAATTATTAATTTGGACAGGTCCTAGTTTGTGTTGTGTGCTTAGTAGAGCTAATTGAGATGTTATTGGAGAATGTTATTATTTCTCTAATATGATTTCAAGGTGGTTCTAACAAGCTGACTTGATTATATCATTTAGAGGAAAGATACTTATAGCCAGTCATTTGTGATTGCTAGTAGGATGGCATGGAGATGAAAGTTTAGAACATAGTAGAGAGTATGAAGTATTATGTCATCAAGAAGAGGTCTATGTGATAGAGAAGATAAAGGGTGCTATTCATTGGAACTGATCAAGATAGCAGGTCGACCTCATAGTTCACCAAGATCTAGATATAGTGTGTATCTATTATTCAGAGGGTTACAGCCTTCACCCCTTTGAGCAGTGAGCTCTCAGACAGTGCATCCTCATCTCTAATAGGGTCAATCATAAAAGACTCCTAATAGGGTCTGACCTTTGACCAGGTCATTGTACTTATTGCATTGTAAAGATCAACTCCTAACAGCGTTGTAAGATCTTCTAACAAGGATCATTATATACTAGTGCAGTTTATTAGTGGGTATTAATTCCCATCGGGTTTTTACCTATTTGGGTTTCCCTTTAACCAAAATATTGGTGTTGTGTTCAAGTGTTCTTTCATTTTGTTTATGCTTAAAGTTTAAGTATACTTAATTGATAGAGAATTGAAACTTGTAGATAACTGATTCACCCCCCCCACTCTCAGTTATCTCTTGGGACTATTCCTAACGCATCAAACATTGGAGCTTTAGCTAGTTGATCTGCAATTACTTGTCCTTTTATAGCTTTTATTTCAACATATTCAATGTCAAACTCACTCAGTAGCATTACCCATTTTGCTAATCTACCTGTGAGAGCAGCTTTTCCTAACAAATATTTCAATGAATCAATCTTTGCTACTAGTCATGTGCTATGAGCTAACATGTAGTGCCTCAGTTTCTGCAATGCAAAGATCATAGCTAGACATTCCTTCTCTATCATAGAATAGTTCTTTTCATAAGCCACCAATGTTTGGCTGATATAGTAGATAGCTCTTTCCCATTTATTCTTATCATGTTGTGCCAACAATTCCCCCAGTGATGTATTTCTAGTGGAGACATACAATATTAATGGATTTCCTTGAATAGGAGGCATGAGAATTGGTGGATTCACCAAGTATTATTTGATATGATTGAATTTCTTCTCACATTCTTCACTCTAGCTGTAAGTCGCACCTTTATGCAATGTTCTAGTGAAAGGTTGTGATATGCTAGCTAACTATGAGATGAAGCACCTGATAGATTGTATCCTCCCTTGTACAATGTGAATTTGACTTATGTTCTTAGGAGGTTTCATCTCCATGATTTCTTTAACTTTTGTCGAATCTACTTCAATACCTTTATTTGAAACAATGTACCCTAGAAGCTTTCCTGAAGTGACACCAAAGGCGCATTTCTTAGGATTTAGTTGGAGACTAAATTTTTCCATTCTATCCAATATTGCACCTAAGTCAGCTATATGTTTAGATCATTTCATTGATTTAGCCAAGATTTCATCAACATAGTCCTCCATGTTTTTATGCATCATATCATGAAAGATAGATGTCATAGCTCTTTGATAAGTGGCACCAGCATTCTTAAGACCAAATGGCATTACGTTCAAGTTGAAATTACCCCATGCACAGGTGAAAGTTTTCTTCTCTTGATCTTCTGGAGCTATCTTTATTTGATTGTATCTAGAAAAATTGTCCATGAGAGAGTACATTTCAAATCCTGCGGTCATGTCCACTACTATCGTATCGATGTTTGGTAGTGGAAAATCATCCTTAGGGAATGCTTTGTTTACATCTCTAAAATCTATGCATACTTTGATAGATTTATTTGGTTTTGATACTGGAACTATGTTTGAGATCCATTCTTCATAATCTTTGACTCAGATAAATCCGGCTTTTATCAATTTCTCTAGCTCAGCTTTGACAAGGAGTGCAACATGAGGATTCATTTTATAAAACTTTTTCTTGATAGATTTAACTCCTAGAACAATAGAGAGATGATGCATGATGAGATTAGGATCCAATCCTGGCATATCTAAATATTTCCATGCAAATTTGATCTTTTTCTTTGTTAAAAACCATGTAAATGCCTATTTTTCTTCTTCTGGTAGAGATTGTGCTACATGAATTAACTAAGGTTCCTCTGTTGTACCAAGATTGATAGATTGAGTTGATTCTATCAAAACTAGTGATTTGTCCTATAAATGACTCAAAATGACATCAAATATCTCATCCTTAGGCACCTCATAGAGGTTTTCACATTTGAATATGTCTTTTTTTTACTATTTTTGGTTTTGAGACTGCCACATAGTGGTTTTCATCCTTAGAACTCTTTTTCTTTTTTATTTTATTCTTTTGACTAATATATTTGATATCTGACTCCATTATGCTGATGCTAGGTTCACTAATGGAAGTTGTCATGGGTTCTACCACATTTAGGTAGCATGTGAGAGCATAATCTATTTAGAAATTATGGATGTCTTGGCTTGGATCATTGGATGTTTGGCCAATAAGCTTGGGATGTTGGATGGTAAGAGTAGGGAAGGATTGGTTGATAGTGTTTACACATATAGTGTTGTCATCATTGGTCATGATCTGACTCTCTAATTCAAAGGTGATATTACTACTCAAGATATTCAGTCCATTAAGTGTCTCAACGTCATTATTGGATCATGCATTAGTAATAAGTGAATTAGACTCATGAGGTTCATCATTTAGTTATAGACTCACATTGGATGTAGGTGCATATTGGTGAATAAGATCTATATGTTTTTCTATTATAACCTCATCTTCTTCTGGAACAATTCCCTATTCACACTCATTAGATTCTCCAACATTAGTCACAATTTCTTCGGCATCAATTTTGTCTTGAATAAGATGTTTTAGATGCATGTAGTTGTTGGTATTATGACCCTTGTTTCCATGGAAATCATAAAAATTGGTCTCTCTCCACCATTTAGGTTTGACCTCGGGGTCATATGGTTTGATCTTTGGTAATGTGATGATATTGTTATCCAATAAGGTTCTCATGGCAGATTCCAAGGACTCACCCAAATGAGTGAGCTTGTGTTTTGGTTATGTAACCCATGGTTTATAGTCATTTGAATTTTTAGTAGGTTTAGTTGTCTTCATTTTTGAAGCTTTTATGGATTGAATGCCAATCATGAGGTTAAGTACTGGTGCTTTGGGTGGAGCATTGATGTGATAAAAAACACCATCTATGACAACATTTTTATTCTTGTTATAGAATTTGAATTTGTCTTTAGTGTTGGAACTAGAACCTAAATCATATGTGTTCTCTTTATGAAGTGAGATATCCCCTTTGTGAACAAGTACGTCCTCTATTTTCATAGCGATATCCACCATTTTGTCAAATAAGGTATGATTATGCATTTGAAGATGATAGTTTATTTCTGGAATCCAATTGTTGATGAAGATTTCTAGTTTCTCTTTTTCTAGGATTTGTTGAGGATATAGCGAGAACTTCTTCCTCAAGCATTTGAGGAAAGTCAGGAATGGTTCTCATGTTCTCTGCTTCAAATTATAGATGTCAATCATGGTGACCAGATGTTGGATATTGTAGGAGTATTGTTGATAGAATAGTTTGATTAACTCCTCAAAAGTTTTGATGGTGGGAGGTATTTTGGAGAACCAGTTGATGGATGCTACTCCCAAAGATCATGAGAAGAGGCGCATTAAGAATCTTGTTTCATGCATGAACTCCATGGATAGAGTGAAAAACTCCCTGACATGATCTTGGAGATCATAATTTCCATCATATTTGTCATATTTGGGTAGTTCCACTCCTTTCGAGAATGGTGGCATATACAAGCTTCAATCAAATAGAAATGGACATAGTGTATCCATTGAGAATTCCTTGGGTTCTTTCTCTTTTCCTAGCTTGTTAAGTTTGACTTGCATAGCATGCATCTATTTCATCATAATTGTGACATGGGTCTCTTCCTCTAGTGTGATGATATCATCAACATTGAAGTTGTGAGGAAGTTTGGCTCCTTTTCATGCCAATTTGAGGAAGTATGTCTCTTTTTCTTCTCGTACGAAGTGTTTCATCATTTTTCTTAAAGAGATCATCATCTCAGTATTGTGCAATTTTAGAAGGTGTGGGTTCTTGATTTCCTTCTTCCTTAGAGTTGTGACCTTGTGAGCCATGGCTAGCTTCTCTTTGAGACATGGTAGCATTTTGATTGAGATCTTGTGTTGATTTAGGAGGGGTTGTGTGACCTCCTTTTAAGTGCAAATTACCAAGGTTGTCTTCTTCATAAAGATTGGTATCATACGGTTGATGAAATGTCTGAGCAATAAGTGAAGATGAAGGTGATGTCTTTGGTTCTTCTCTTGGTTTTCTATGTGAAGAGGCTCTAGTTTCCACCATTAACCTTAGGTGAATCTTCGGAACAAGATAAGACAACTAACAGATAATCTGATTTTGGCAATATCGAGTGATGCAACCTTATCAAGATTGGATTGAATTATTGATGAAAAGATTGATTGGATGCAAATGAAGGATATTGTGCCTATGATGCATGGGTAGATGCCCAAAATATGGTGGACATGAATTCACAACACTTAGCCATTTTGAGATGATGAATCAAGTTTATTTTGACAAGGTTTTTGACACAGGATGAAACGTGAGTCAGACTGATCAATCAAATGAAATATCAAGCTAAATAGATCACTTTGGGAAAATAAGATGGTTTTACTATTTCTCTTCTTTGTACCTAACATAGTGGATATTCTGACAAAATTTTGATAATAGTTGAAGATTGACTCGATTCCTATCAAAATTAGGGTTTTCTGGCAATTTTGTGCAAACTATCGTATGATAGTATCTAGGCTTGTATGACATAGAATGGGGTCTAACATGACACTTGCAGAATCTCGTATGATAATTGAAACCGGGGATTATTTTTGTTTGGGATTCTTGGAAACTCTTGTACGACACTATATGGCTTCATGTACAACACTTGGGGGTTCTAATATGACACTTGAAGGAACGAGACAATTGTCATACAGAAGTTACAAGGTTTGGATGACAGTTGACACCAAAAAAGAATCTTTTTGCTTCAATTTTTCAAGATTTTCAAGTTTTTGACATTTTTTTGTCTCAATTGGTTTCTCAAAAAAAATTTCCAATTTTTAAGATCCGTGTTTTGGATTGTCTGAGGGTGTTTAACATAGCAATAGTCTCACAATCATAACAAACATATGGGAACTAACTCAATGAATACACACCTAGCCTTAACCTAACTAGGAGAAGAGATGTATTACTTGCTCATTGACTTAGGAACATACTCAATGAATCCTCATAATACAGCAATCCAACAACATGCAATGGATGTTGAAGCCCATATTAACTGAGTTCAAGCATCAAGGAGGGCTCAATATGATGAGTATCTTGGGGTTATTACTATTCACCTTGCACAAGTACTAAAAATCCTTTGAAGGTAGATTGGTAGAAAACTATCTTAGGTTGTTAATCAAGGCATCTGTTCACAACTATCTCCCATAGTCCCGCAAGAAGGATTGAGGTTGTTAACCCTATGATTACCCTGAACCATGTAGTCTCGCAAGCAAGATTCAAGTAGCTCCATTCTACACAAAATCAAAGCATGTTCATGGAATGAATCCAAGGAACAAGCACAACTATGTTTTCTGAGGCTTTAACCTCAAGGAAGTGTCAAATTTTATAGTGGGGTGGAAGGGTCAACTTAAGACTTGTCCCCACTTGGGTCATTCCCAAGATCTTTTTACCTCGTCGACAGGCCCTCTAAAGGATTAAATAAAATGTGAGGTTGAGGACCACATGATCTAGGTTTCTAATTCTCTGAAAGAGGAGAGCATAATCCCCTAACCTTGTCCTTTCCCCTATCCAAGACATGCCAAGTAGAATTAATCCAAAGAAAGTACGCAAACTGGCACTAGGGAAGATACCTTATGGGTTTCTGATTCTCCTAAGAAGGAGAAGAGTATAATCCCCTCAATATTTGCCTCAATGGCAATAGACACACGTACCTAATTAACTAGGTGCCTATGAAAAGAGATATTTAAGAAAACATAATATTTTCTTGATGAAGATTTGGCAACCTGCAAAACCACATGTTAGAATTTTTTTGTTGATTGAGCGTCTTTGGCAAGCGATTTTTGTAACAGTTTCCTACAAAAGAATGGCTTAGAAGACAAGACAAGAAGAGGCCAAAAGGTAGTTTTTTATGCTCTAGTCTTCATCTCACGTCCTGCAAAAAGCATTAGGCTATCTCAAATGATCACATGCCAAAAAGCAACAAGTCTTAGGATTAGCTATCACTCAAATCTCAAATCAAAAAATCTCAAAAACTGATCAAAAATCCCATATGATAATTGAAATACTGGCATGAAATGTTGTATGACAATATAACTTAACCCATATGATACTTCAGATACAATACAACAATGGGTACCTATAGATACGACACTTCAAGTTTGATACAACAAAGTATATCAACCGATACGACAATTTAGGAATGTCGTTTATCATACGACAGATAGAGACTTCTGGTATGAAACTGCAATTTTTGTATGAGATTGTACAAAAAAATTTCAAAACTTGAATCTTGAATAAAAAATTAGTAGAAAATGAACGAAATAAAAAATGGAAACCCAATGTCGGGCCCCATGATGGGCGTCAAAAATGTGTGTGAAAATTGTACCTATTCAGTATACACAACACATCAGTAAAACATTATTGATTAATAACAGGAAAATATGCAGTAAAGAAATATATCATTAACCAGGCAATTTACTGCCTTCTAGTAGATTTGAGTATGGTATTCTCACAATTTGACCGAGATCAGTGACAATGCAATGCCTAAACAAAGGATTTGAATGCAAAAGATATGAAATGGATGCAAGATTAATCTATATTTTTTGGATTTTCTATGCCATAACAATATGAGCTAAATGAAATTGATCTAAGAACTTGATGAAAATGAATTGAAAACTAGCTCTGAATGCAAAAACAAGAAAACAATGTTAGCAATGGATCTCCAAAAATTGCACAATCTCAAGAATTTGACAGTATAGTGTTGTTATTCTCTAAATTGCACGTCATTTTGTTATGAAGGACTGAGGCATGTTTATATAGAAATCTGGGGTTTGAGAACTCATGGAAAAACTAAAAATCACTCTTTGATCAACTTGAATTGATTGGTGAGTTATCAAGAAATTAGAAACAGTTATCTAGTAAAATCATGCAAATTAGCTTTTTAACTCAAAATTAGACATTGAGATCACTCCAATCTGCTTTTCAACTCACAATACCATGTTGATTTTAGAAATTTAACAAATTGAATTCAATAGTTGATTTTGAGTTTAACTGCTTTTCTAATTTTTGCATAGATAATTATTGATTTATTTAATTTCCATGTGTTTTATTCTTAACTTAACTGATTTAATCAATTAAATAATTGATTTATGGGTTAATCAATTATTTTAATCAAACTTTATCTAAAATTATATTATTAAATTTGACAATTTGATTTTAATCAATTAAATAAATATTCAATCGATTATTAAGAAATTGTGATTTATTGTCAACTAAACAACATTAATTAAGGAATAAATTTAATTAAATCTAATTAAAATAATTGAGTGACTGAATGAAGTTTAATTAATTAAATATTTAACATATTCAATTAATTGACTTTGGATAAATAAAATCATTTATCACCAAATAATATTTAATCAGAGATAATTAAGATAAATTAGGAATATTTAGGATTATTCCCTGATGCAGAATTAGAATAGGATCGATTAGGGTTTTGATGATTTGATGTGTAGATGTGCCTTAAGTTGGGTCTTTAAGGTCAATTTTGATTGATTTGTTGATCTAGGAAGTCAATGGTACTGAAGCCCATTTTTGGGGTATTACAACAATTTGTACCAGAGGACTATGAAGTCATGTTGCACAATAAATTACAAAATTTGAGGTAGATGGACCTAGATGTAAGCGCCTACACTAAAGAGTTTCATCAAATGACTCTTAAGGATAAAATTCCAGAGAATGAGAAGCAAAAATTAGAAAGGTGTATAAATGGCCTCAAATATAGTATCCAAGATGAACTCAGCTTGTTTAACCCTCAGAAAGTACACAAATGTTTCCAAATGGAACTTAGGATTGAAGACAAGAAAAAGAGAAAGGGATCAGAACAAGGTCAAGGAAGAGGAAGCTTCAGAGGGAGAGGAAGGTTTGGAGGAAGAGAAGCATCACCTAGGCCCCAAGGGGAGTCAACCAATCAAGACCAAGATGGAGAGAAAATCCACATAGGTAGTTTTAGGGGAAGGATATCCAGTAGTAGAGGAAGCTTTCGAGGTAGGGGACAAACTGTCTTCACAAGAAGATGATTCACCTCCAATCAAGTGGGTCACCAATCATTTAGATGCCCTGTAAAGAAAGGAACTAGTAATCAATAAGGATATAGGAGGGTCTAGTTGACAAGGGAGAAGGATAACCAAAGTCTATCTTCATATCACACCTTTACTACAAGGCTGAAATGTCATGAGCAAGGAGAATGCTTGATGATGCAAAAGATACTCTTGAAAGTTCCTACAGCCAAGGATCCACCCCAAAGGAGTGTTGGATTAATTGTGTGTTGTCTTTGATGTCACACTAATGTCATATTATTTAACAAGCTCAGTCGGTCAGAAAAGCAGTTCACAGTATTTACCAAGCTCAATCGGTCAGCAGGCGGTTTTCAGTGTCTACCGTGATATCTCGGGTGTCAAAGAAAAGTATGGCAGAAAATAGTGTTAATCGAGCTTCCTCAGTTAATGAAGGAAAGTTATTGTTTACCGAGTTCACTCGGTCTCCAAAGGATGTTGCAAAATTCACAGTGCTTAACGAGTTCTCTCGGTCACCAAAGGAAATCTTTTCAGATTAATGTTTACCGAGCAAGTTCGACCCAGTAAAGGATTTTGTTAATTTGAGAAATAAAGTTTTATTATTCCAGCCAACTGTTGTGATGACTAGTAATGTTATTAGTGCCAACTTGACAATCTGAATGGTCAATCCGAATGGTATATATAGAAGGTCAAGTTGTGAATTAAAAGTGTGGAAGTAAAAAAAAACAAGGAAAGTGTGAGTGAATTTTGAAGGATGATTAGATATCCTTGAGGAGCAGTAGAGATATATTTTGATCAGGAAGGATCTAGTGAAGCAGAACAGAGATCTATAATCAGCAATTAGGTTGCATCATTATTCAAGTCATTTCATTGTTACTTTCTTACCATTGTAGCAGTGATTTCAAAATCTCCTAACCGAGTTGGTTTAATAGCCATTTTATAAATCCTCTAACAAGGTGACAGTTCTATTGAATTTTTTCAAGACCTCTTACAAGGCCACTCCTAACAGGGTGATTAAATCCTCTAACAAGGTCACACCTAATAGTGTGTTTTGTAACCTTTTACCGGGTTGGCTCCTAATAGGGCATCACTTCAGAAGAGTGAAAAATAGTAACTAGTTACATTGGTGGTTTTTCCCATATTGGGTTTCCACGTTAAATCTACTATCTCTTGTGTTCATGTTATTTTCTTTATTCATGTATGTTAATCGCTGATGAATGCTTAAGAACAGTTATAATTTATACTCACTACAATAATTGAGTTTCAGCATTTCTTTGTATGTTTGCCGAACAACAGCAGCAAATGATTTAATAAAACATCTAAGGGATCTGTGGAAAGAAAATTTATGGTTAACTGATTCACCCCCCCTCTCAATTACTTCATCTATATTTCCAACAATTGGTATCAGAGCTTTTGGTGCTTGCAGGAAGGGTTTCAAGGACCTAAGCTAAAGATCAAGATGTCTTACAAGAGAGAAATTCCAAGGCTTAACAGAGATAAATTTTTAGCATGGCAAGGTCTCATGAGACTTCATCTGGCTTCCATTGGTGACTCAGGATGCAAATATATTGATCAAGAATATACAATTCTTACTGGCACATTAACTATTGAAGACATTGCAGAGAAAAAGAACCATAACACCATGATGATAGATATTGCATCAGCTCTTAGCTATGAAGAATTTGATGAGATCAAAGACTGCACCACTGCTTATGAAATGTGGAACAAGATGAAGAAAATTTATGGTGGTGATGACAATGTGAAGAGAGCCAAAGTAGAAATCCTAAGAGGACAGTTTGATCAGATGAAGATGAAAGAAGATGAAAACATTGCAAAATATGTTGAAAGAATCAAGGTGAGTGTTAGTGCAATCAGAGCTTCTGGAAGAAAAATTGATGATGAAACTGTTATAAGTAAGGTTCTTATAACATTGCTTCCTATCTATGCAATAAGAGTATCTGCTATTCAAGAAAGAAGATGTGAACAAAATCACAATATAACTTTGCATGCCTTAGTTGGAAGATTGACAACTTTTGAATTGGATAACTATGACAACTATGTTCCAACTTCTAAAAATATTGAATCAGCATCTGAGGCCAAACTTTCACTTAAGAAGGGCAAGAAAATCCAGTCAGAAAGTGAAGAAGAATCAAATAAAAGTTCAAATAGTGATCTTGAAGTTATTGAAGCATTACTTGCAAAGAAATATACTAGAGGCAGAGGTAAATACAAAGGTAAAACTCCTTTAATCTATTTCTCATGTTAAGAAATTGGTCATATTGCAGCTAGGTGCCCAAACAAGCAAAGCAAGGATGAGAAGAAAGGTCACAAGTACTATGGCAAGAAGAATTTCAACTCATTCAAGCATAAAGGTAATAAAACATGTTTTTTGGCTAAGGATTCTGATGATAGTGAAGAAGAAATTGTCTTCATTGCTGTAAAAGATGAATCTGATGATGATGAAGATGAGATGGCACTTATCTCCCATATAATCAAAAATGATACATGGATTATAGATAGTGGATGCTCACATCATATGACTAGTGATAGAAAAAAGTTTGAACACCTTGAAGACTATGATGGTGGTAATGTAAGGTTTGGAAACAATGAACCTTGTTGTATAAAAGGAAGAGGATGAATTTCATTAACCAAAGAACTTATATGTGATAATGCATATTGGGTTGAAGGACTAAAGCATAATCTTATAAGTGTAACATAGCTAATCAACATTGGATTCAAGGTTGAATTCATGAATGGCAAAGCAAGACTGCTAGATGACAAAGGAAAACTAATTGGTTCAGGCAAACAAACCAAAGGTAACCTGTTTTATCTTGATCTTGGTGAATGCTCATGTTTTATTGCTCAAATTGAAGAAAGTTGGTTATGGCACAAAAGGTTATGTCATGTAAATTTTGATAATATGGTGAAAATAAGCAAATTCAAGAAAGTAAGAGGTATTCCTACTTTGAAGAAACCTGATGTTGGTCTATGCAAGAATTGTCAGATTGGTAAAATGGGAAAGACTAGTTTTAAAAGTAAAAACTATCAGTTTGAAGATATTTTGGATATCGTGCATACTGATTTATGTGGACCTATTGGAATTGAAAGCTATACTGGAGAAAAATTCTTTATTCTCTTTTTTGATGATTACTCTAGAATGATGACTATTATGTATTTAAGAGAAAAATCAGAGGCATTTGAGAAATTCAAATGGTATCTGGAAAGAGTTGAAAAGGAAACAGGAAAAAGAATGAAGTGCTTGAGATCAGACAGAGGTGGTGAATTCATCTCCCATGAATTCAATAATTTCTACATTGAAAGAGGAATCAAAAGATAGGTATCAGCCCCAAGAACTCCTGAGCAAAATGGAATAGCTAAAAGAAGGAACAGATCTATCATGGATTGTGCAAGGACTCTAATGATTGAAAAGAACATTGCTATGAAATACTGGAAGGAAGCTATTAGCACTGCAATTCATACCTTGAACCCAGTACAGTTGAGGAAAGACACATTCAAAACTCCTTATGAGTTATGGTATGGCTATAAACCCAATGTAAGTTACCTAAAAGTATTTGGTAGTAAATGTTACATCTTAAAAGAATCTAGAAAAGGAAAATTTGATGTAAAAAGTGATGAAGGAATATTTTTGGGATATTCTTGCAAAAGTAAAGCATATAGATGTCGGAAATTGTCTACTCACAAAATCATAGAAAGTGCACATGTGAAAGTTGATGAGTTTGCAAAAAAGACTGAAGAAGAAAGCAAAAAAGAACCAGAGGATTACAAAAGATTTGTTTACATTGAACCTGATACATTACCAGACACATCTGTTAATAAGGAAACTGCATCTACCGAGCCCAGTATAGTAACTGAGTCACAAGAAGAAATTCAAACCGAGTCACAAGAAACTGAGTCTCAGTCTGAAGCTACCGAGTGAATATCTACCGAGCCCGAGCAAACTAAACTTGAAGATGAAATTCAAGAATATGACAATGTAACTCATTCAAGAAGTAAGGAACCTATATTGGCCAAGTATGTCAGGAAGCATCATACACCAGATCAGATTATTGGAAATAAATCAGATGGTACTATGACAAGAAGTAAACTAAAAGGTACATGTTTACTTGCTGACTTTGGACCTAAAAATGTTAAAAATGCATTGGAAAATGAAAGTTGGATTGAGGCTATGAATGAAGAAATAGAACAAATAGAGAAAAAAAAGACATGGGCTCTTGTACCTAGGCCTAAAGACAAAAATTTAATTGGAATAAAATGGGTATTTAGGAACAACCTGAATGAAGATAGTCAAGTATCTAGAAACAAAGCTAGATTAGTGTGTAAAGGGTATTCTTAAGAAGAAGGTATAGATTATGGAGAGACTTTTTCTCCTGTTGCAAGATTAGAAGGTGTAAGAACTCTACTTGCATATGCAGCACATAAAGGATTTAAGGTATATTAAATGGATGTAAAATCTGCATTTCTCAATGGTATTCTTGATGAAGAAGTCTACATTGAGCAACCTAAAGGTTTTGTTGATCTAGACAAAAAGGATATGGTCTGCAAGTTACACAAAGCATTGTATGGTCTAAAACAAGCCCCTAGAGCATGGTATGAAAGATTACATAACTATCTTATTCAGATTGGTTTCAAAAGAGCTAATGATAATAGTAGTTTGTACATCAAGGAAGGACCAGATAACAGAATTGTTTTGGCAGAAATATTTGTGGATGATACTGTGTTTACAGGTAATGATGATCAGCTCAAAGAATTTTCAAAGCAAATGAACAAAGAATTTGAAATGTCTATGTTTGGTCAGATAAAGTTTTTTGTTGGTCTTCAAATTCAGTAGAGCAAGAATGGTATCTACATTACTCAGTCTAAATACATCAAGGAAATACTTAAGAAGTTTGGTATGGAAGATGCAAAACCAGTTGATACCCCCATGTGTACTGGACTAAAGCTTACCAAAAATGATGATTCAAAAGAAGTAGATCAGACTTTATACAGATCAATGATTGGAAAATTACAGTATGTAGTTCATACAAGACCTGATATTGCCTTAGCAGTTGGTATAGTAGCAAGATTCTCAGCAAAACCAAGAGAAAATCATATGATGGCAATCAAAAGAATCTTGAGATACTTGAAAGGAACTGAAGATTATGGCTTGTGGTATAAATTTGGAGGCAATCTAGACTTAAAAGTGTTTACTGATGCTGATTGGGCAGGAAACATTGATGACAGAAAAAGTACAAGTGGTGGAGCATTCTTTCTTGGCAAGAGGTTGGTATCTTGGACTAGTAAAAAGCAAAATTGCACATCCCAATCCACAGCAGAAGCAGAATATGTTGCTGCAATAGTAAATTGCTCTAATATTGTTTGGTTCAAACAATTATTGGAAGGCATGAAGGTTGAGATCAAAGAACCAGTTGTTATATTTTGTGATAATACAAGTGCAATAAATATTTTAAAGAATCAAGTAATGCATTCCAAAACCAAACACATTGCTATAAAATATCACTTTGTCAGAGAATTGGTGCAAGACAAGGAAATCAGATTGGAATATATTCATACAAAAGAACAAATTGTAGATATATTCACCAAGCCACTACCTAAGGATGCATTCTTGTATCTAAGAGGTAAGTTAGAGATCATTCCCCTATCTGAGGCTCACTAAATGAAGTTTTAGTGATGCATCAACTAGAGCATATTAAAGATCAATCAGTTGATGTAGCTTAGTCAAGGAATCATTACATATGAATCAGTACTCAAGGTACATTGCTATTTACCTGGTATGTGTTGTCTTTGGCATGTGTTGTCAAAGAGGGAGAGTTTTCTGTCATATTTCAAGAAATTTCTTTAGATTTCTAAGAGGGAGAGTTTTCTTGGAGATTTTTCAGTCAGAAAGACATGTTTGCTGATAGAGGGAGTTCTCATAGATGAGAATCAAAATGAAGCTAAGGATATGTTCCTTGCTCTATGTTTTCTATGAAATTTCATTGTGCTATGACATATTGTGTTGCCATCAATTCCAAAGAGGGAGATTGTTGGATTAATTGTGCATTGTCTTTGATGTCATATTATTTATCAAGCTTAGTCGGTCAGCAAAGTAGTTCATAGTATTTATCGAGCTCAATCAGTCAACAGGTAGTTTTCAGTGTCTACCATGATATCTCAGGTGTCAAAGAAAAGTATGGCAGAAAATAGTGTTAACCGAGCTTCCTCGGTTAACGAAGGAAAGTTACTGTTTACTGAGTTCACTCGGTCTCCAAAGGATGTTGCAAAATTCGCAGTGCTTACCGAGTTCTCTAAGTCACCAAAGGAAATCTTTTCAGATTAATGTTTACAGAGCAAGGTCAGCCCAGTAAAGGATTTTGTTAATTTGAGAAATAAAGTTTGATTATTCCAGCTGACTGTTGTGATGACTAGTAATGTTATTAGTGCCGACTTGACAATCTGAATGGTATGTATAGAAGGTCAAGTTGTGAATTAAAAGTGTGGAAGTAAAAAAAAAAAAGGAGGAAAGTGTGAGCAAATTTTGAAGGATGATTAGATATCCTTGAGGAGCAGCAGAGATATATTTTGATCAGGAAGGATCTAGTGAAGCAGAACAAAGATCTGTAATCAGTAATTAGGTTGCATCATTATTCAAGTCATTTCATTGTTACTTTCTTACCATTGTAGCAATGATTTCAAAATCTCCTAACCGAGTTGGTTTAACAGCCATTTTATAAATCCTCTAACAAGGTGACAGTTCTATTGAATTGTTTCAAGACCTCTTACAAGGCCACTCCTAATAGGGTGATTAAATCCTCTAACAAGGTCACACCTAACAGTGTGTTTTCTAACCTTTTACTGGGTTGGCTCCTAATAGGGCATCACTTCAGAAGAGTGAAAAATAGTAACTAGTTACATTGGTGGTTTTTCCCATATTGGGTTTCCACATTAAATCTGGTGTCTCTTGTGTTCATGTTATTTTCTTTATTCATGTATGTTAATCACTGATGAATGCTTAAGAACAGTTATAATTAATACTCACTGCATAACCAAGTTTCAGCATTTCTTTGTATGTTTGCCGAACAACAGCAGCAAATGATTTAATAAAACATCTAAGGGATCTATGGAAAGAAAATTTATGGTTAACTGATTCACCCCCCCTCTCAGTTACTTCATCTATATTTCCAACAAGGAGGTCATTGTGCAAAACCACCTACAAGGTAAATGGAAAGGTATGCAAGGTTATAGTAGATTCTAGTTCCATTGACAATCTAGATTCTAAACAATTAGTTGATAAACTCAAACTTAAAAAGATCCCCCACCCTTACCCCTATAGAGTCTCATGGATAAATAAGGAGAAATAGACACTAATCAGTGAACAAGTGTGGGTAGAGTTCACCACAAGGGATTATAGGGATAAGATCCTATGTGATGGGATAGATATGGATGCATGCCACCTTTTATTAGGAAGGCCTTGGAAATATTATGTAGAGGCAATTCATACCAGAAAGAAAAACATATATAAGATAACCAAGGATGGTTTAAACTATACAATCACCCCACTTCCTAAACATGGAAAGGAGAAACATATAGTAACAAGTGTGATGTTGGTAGGAGAGAAGGACTTCCTCGAAGCCCTAAAGGAAAAGGAAACCCCATTTTTTGTCATATTTGTGATACCAAAAGGAATTCTAGCAGAGAAGCTTAAAATCAAAGAACAAGAGAAGAGTATGGGTCAGGTAAAGAAGTAGAGGATTTTCTAAACAAATACAAGGGTATAGTTGCAGATAGTGCTATATAAACACTTCCACCCCAAAGGGAACTTAGCCATTGCATTGACCTAATACCTTATGCTACATTACCCAACAAGGAGGCCTATAAGATGACTCCTAAACAAAATGCAAAAATTTCAAGGAAAATACAAGGATTGTTAGAGAAAGGGTTAATTAGGGAGAGCACAAGTGCATGTGAAGTCCTTATAGTCCTGGATCCAAAGAAGGAAGGAACATGGAGGTTTTGTACAGACTCCAAGGTAATTAAGAAGATAATAATTAGATACTGGTTCCTGATGCCAAAGATGGAAGACCTGATGGATTTCTTAGGTGGAGACAAGTACTATTCCATGGTGAAAATGGATATCACCAAATCAGGGTAAGAGAGGGTGATGAGTGGAAGACCACTTTCAACACAAATAAAGGCCTATTTGAATGGATGGTCATGCCATTTGGCCTCTCAAATTCTCCAAGTCCATTCATGAGGCTCATGAATGAAGTCCTTATACCTTTCATAAATCATTATGTGGTAGTATATTTAGATCATATATTGATATTTAGCAAGAATAAGGATGAACATCTAATGCATTTAGATTTGGTGTTAAAAAAGGTTGCATTAGGAGAAGTTGAAGATAAATCTGGTGAAGTGTGTCTTCTTACAGGAAGAACTAGTGTTTCATGGGTTTGTGATCTCTAAAGGAAGCCTCAAAATGGATCCCTCCAAAGTGGAAGCCATCCTAAACTATCCTACACCAAGGACTACAGTAGAGGTAAAAATTTTCCATGGCCTTGGAAGTTCTTACAATAAATTCATTAAGAACTTTAGTGGTGTGTGTTCTGCAATGATAGACACCATAAAGGGAGGTAGGAAATGTCAATTTTCATGGACCTCTAAAGAATATCATTCCTTTTAATACTTAAAGATAAGAGTAGCAGATTACCCCATCCTAGTGTTTCTTGACTACTACAAGATGTTCACAATTGAATTTGATGCAAGTAAGAGTGATATTGGTGGAGTATTGAGGCAAGAAAGCAGACCTATTTCTTTCTTCAATGAAAAATTTAATGAGGCAAAAAAAAAATATTCATCCTATGATCTTGAGTTGTATGCCATAGTTCAGTCTTTAAGGAAGTGGAGACACTACCTATTACAAAAATAATTTGTAGTTTATACTGACAACTATGCCTTGATTTTTTTGAACATGCAAGAAAATTTGAACCACTAACACATGAAGTGGATGAAATACCTACAATCCTTTACATTCACTATTAAACACAAGAAGGGGGTGGCCAAAAAAGTGGCAGATGCCCTTAGTAGAATAAATATGGCCATACAAGAAGTTCAATTGGAAAGTATGGGAATTAGTGCCCTGAAGAACATGTACCATGGTGGTGAAGACTTCAAAGAAGAATATGAGGTATGCATGGAAATGGGAGATAGGTATCATACCAAGTTTTTTTATTTTATCATTCAAGAGGGATTATTGTTCAAGGGTAGCCAACTTTGTATTCCTAAATGCTCCATGAGAGAAAACATTGTGAAGGAAAAACATTGTGGTAGTTTGTTAGGGTACTTTGAGATTGACAAAACACTTGAATTGGTAAGGAGATTTTATTTTTTGCCCAAGTTACCAACAAATGCTAGAAAATTTATTGAATGATGTTTGATTTGTCAAAAGGAAAAGGGTACTAGTTAAAATGAAGGCTTATACACACCCTTACCAATCCCAAATAATCCTTTGGATCAGTAAGTATGGACTTTTTCCTAGGACTCCCAAGAACCAAATCTAGTCATGACAGTATGTATGTGGTTGTGGATAGGTTTTCCAAAATGGCCCATTTTCTACCAGGTAAGACCACACATGATGCATCCAATATTTCTGGAATTTTTTTCAAATAAGTTGTAAGGATTCATGGTTTACCTTTAACTATTATCTCAGATAGGGACCCAAAGTTCATAGGACACTTTTGGAGAACCCTTTGGAAGAGGTTGGGAACAAATTTGGCTTTTCATCAGCCTATCACCCCCAATTTGATGGATAGACTTAGGTGATCAATAGATCCCTTGGGAACCTACTAAGGTATCTCACATAGGAGTATGGAGAAACTTGGGATACCATTCTTCCTCAGGAAAAGTTCTCATATAATGACTCAGTGAACAGAAGTACTCGTCTTAGTCCCTTTCAAATTGTTTATGGTACACACCCTAGAGGTCTCTTGGAATTAAAAAATATTGTAGATTTTGACAAAAGGAGTGCACAAGAAGATGATTTTCCAAAAATTATGAAAGACATACATCAAGAAGTCAAAGACAGATTGGTAAGAACCTCTAAGAAATACAAACAAGCAGCAAACACAAAAAGGAGAGATCTTTAATTCAAAGTGGGAGATATGGTGATGATTCATCTCAAAAAAGAAAGGTTGCCTAAATAAAAATTCACAAAGCTAATGATGAGGAAACTAGGACCTTTTAAGATCCTTAAAAAGTGTGGGCACAATGCCTATTAAATTGACATAACCCCTAACATTAGTTTATCTCCTATTTTTAATGTTGCTGACATTTATGCTTTCAAAGGATTTGTTAGTACTGATTGTGATGTAGGTCAACTAGGTCCATCAAACATAGATTTGTTGGAAGACATTCTTCATCAACCAAAACCAGATATAGGATGCATCTTGGACAAAAGAGTCAGAAAATAAACCAAGAGGAAAACATACTATGATTTTTTGGTCAAATGGAAGCACCAACCTATGTAAGATGCAACATGGATGATGAAAGAGGCTATTGAGAAGACATGTATCAAAGTTGCAGACTTACCAACTCAAGAGACTTGAGTTTATTTTTCCAAAGAGAGTATGGTACAAGGAACCCCCTTAAATAACTTGGATGTCAATAGTTCTGATTAGGCTAGGATTTATAGTTTGATGTAATAAGGATTAGATCCAAGATATCATTCCAAATTATAATAATTGGTCCAAATTATAAGTATAATAGTCCTTAAGGTGACCTTATGATATAGGGCAGGGATGGAGGATCCAATAATGGATAGTCCAAGCCTACACTACCAATTATAACAACAACAAGCACAGCGGAATTCAACACTATAATGGTTCAAAATAGAATTTCCATTAACATGCTCGATTGTAAGGCCTTCCAGGTTTCGGCATATTACAATGAAATAAAAAAGTATCAACAAGATCTCACAAGATCTAGGAAACCACTAACTATTTCAGATCTACAATAGGTAGCCTCTGATAGGAACAACCAAGATAGAATCTAAACTTGTGCTCACAAGCCACCCAAGCAACCTACTGTTGTCCTAAGCCCATTGGCCACTAGTTCTGCTACCAACTCCCAGATTCACAAATATGCTTCTACTCTACTCTTCCATCATATCATGATGATCTAAATCTTTCCTAATGATCTAATGATCATCTACCACTCAACTAACTAACTAAACATCTACCCAAGCTCTCAATATATAGCCAGCTAAGCCACAAGTCGGCTAATCAGGCTTTAATTACAATATAGGTCCAGTCTAAGGAAAGAAACCAAAACTAATGCAAGAATGATAAAAACCTAATTTTCCTTTGGATTTAGGTCCACACATGACCCAAGAACATGTCCTTAACCAAGAAAGGCCCCATCTCATCACACGAAACTGCGCAAGAAGAAACACTCCAGGTTTTGCATGAAAACTGCTAGAAAATAGGTCCCCGAGCATAATGATCATAACTTTTTAGTCATAATGAATTTCACCCTTGGGAAATGATATTAATTTAGGTCCTCTTTAAGGCCCTAAGAGTGAAAAGGCTGATTCATTAAGGATCAAGGTCACCATGATGCACAGTCAGCACCAAAACTGTAGGAAAATACTGCTCCGATGACAAGGAAAACAACTCTAACTTTGAAATAGTTCATCCAATATATCCCAAACCATGCCACCTCAAGAGATGAAACCTTAGACATATCTTCCACATACATAAAGGAAAAAACTCCTTTCATTACACATTCTAAAGATCTCCACAGATCATCACAACCTAGAAACTCAAAAAACTACCAAAAACAAAGTTCTACATCCCTCTACTAGGGAATTCCTCCAAGACTAAGAAAGATCTTCAGGAACCCAAAATGCTCCTGCATCACCTTATAAACCTTAGGACTCATTAATACCAAGTATAATTTCTAATGTATATAGGGTCTAGGATCAAGTAAATTGATGTTTTGGATGGATTTTAATCCATCAAAGGCTTAGAAAAGATTCTATGGCCATTTGAAGTCTTTAGACTCAAATTTTCCTTAATAGAACAAAAGTTGTCAAAAAAGTTGCTAAGCAACTTTTTGTTGTCAAAAATGTTGTCATGCAACTTTTCAAAAGTTTCTTGAGAAGTGCCCAATGGTTATAACTATTCAAATTTTGGTTATAATTATTGAATATGGCCTATATATGTCTTATAATCCTTCTTGGATAGAGACATGGTGATTGTAACAGTTTGATAGCATTAGAATAAAGGAAGAAGTCTAATTTCACTATATTTTTATGTATTTTGCTGTGTTGTACGGTCTAAAAAATACATTCTTTGAAGGAATTTGGGAATGAGTTGATTATGTCATATTTCAGGGCTTAAATTCAATTAGTTTGATCCTTTGAAGTGGACCCTAGAAGAAGTTTCTGTAATTTTCCTTCAACCTGTTAGGAAACCCTCCATTTTTGGGGTTTGAGTGAAGATGAGGCCCTAACTTGAAAACTAACCAATGGAATCACATGGCCACTGGTGGAATGAAATTTAGGATTATGTACTATGAAATTTAAAGAGGGAAAGACCAGACCCTTAAGTTTTCCATTTTTTCTATCAAGCCCTAGTCTAAACTAGGAAGAGGATTTAGTCTAGTATAGGAAAGATAGGTTGAGACAGTCAAACAAAAGGATGGATTTAATTGGCTAAATCTTGGAATTGGTTCATTTGGACATAAAAGAACATCTCTAAGGTTTTTTATTGGTTCTAGGAACCCATCCTTTGGAGACCTTGTTGGATATTGCTAATGCATTGGGGAAATGGTTAATACATTTAATATATTTAATCACTATGTTGAGTGATGCTAGAGTTGTTGCTTTTGTCATTAGTGTTTTGTCATTGATGTCAACATATGTTTTTGTAAAGAGTACATGCTAGTTACTATAGTGTACAGACACTGTATGGATGTTTTAGAATGTGAAAAGTCATATGAGAGTACAGGGAGATGTTGTGATCTTATATCCAAGATCGCATCATGTAATGTTTCATATTGGATGAGTTACAAATGTTTTGGTGAAGATTGGTTACTAGACTATGAAAGTGGAAGTTGACAAAGTGAGTCTCTGTATTTCTACTATATCGTACAAAAGGTATGGATTCAGTGTATGCGAGCTTGAGGGATGTCAGAAAAGGTACTGAAGAATGTTTGTTAGTTAGTGTAAGGTACATAATTCTTGATGATGTCAACTTGGTGTGTGATCTGGGAAAGACTTATTTGGGAACCGACTTCAGTGATGTAGCGTGGATTTTTTTTGCAAATGTGAATTAAGGATGTCAGTCCTTAATTATTGTAATGTAATCATTGTATACTTGTTTTAGATACAGTATGTATCTTAGCAAGGGTTTATATAATTATTTATATATTAGGAAAGCATAATCGGCTGACCTGATCATGTAGAATGTAATAGGGTATATATGTAAGATATTTTCTTTGGAAAAGATAATGGTGAGAATGTATGTGATGTAAAGAAGATTGTGAAAGATGTGAGCTTGTGTCTTCTAGATGTAGAGTAGAGAATTATTGGTGTACTTCATTGGAACTGATCAAGCAAAGATAGTTGTTGTCGGACAGTTCAAAAGATTGTGCATTTCTTCATATACACTTGTGTTGCAAACAATGAGTTCTAAAGGTGGATTTAACCTTATTTGGGCAGTGAGCCCACCCTTCTTTCTTGACTCCTAACAAGGTCTTTCCTCTAACAAGGACTGTGTACTGTAATGTTTCAATAAGCTCCTAACAGGGCTAGATATTCTAACAAGGATACTATACTCTCAGTACATCATTTATGGGTGGTAATTCCCATTGGGTTTTTTACCTTTAACAGGGTTTCCTTGACACCAAAATATTGTGTTATTATGTTGGCATTTGTTGTGTTCATTGGATTTGATATTGATGATATTCAAAGTTTAAAGTTTAATAATTTATCATACAACTAACTCACCCCCCCCCCCCACCTCGCAGTTGTATTATGGATTGTTATTCCTAATAATTGGTATCAGAGCTACTAATCCTTAGAGAGGAAGCTTAACAAATTGAGGTGATCTTGGAGATGGCCTTCTATAGGAAGGATAGTCTAAAATTTGATCATGAAAACTTTGACAATTGGAAGAACAAGATGCAAAACCATTTTCTATGTTTGGGCATCGACTATTGTGACTATTGGTTGATTAAAAATAATAAGGTGGCTATGAGGACTGAGAATGACTTTCCATCAGCTATTGATGATGAGAAGAAGGTATTCTTAGATAACATGGTTGTAAGGGGAGCACTGATCAACACACTCTCAGAAGGAGAATTTACTGAAGTTAAAGACTTGGATTTAGGACACCAGATTTGGAACATATTAGAAGCACTATATGAAGGAGACAAGTATACCAAGAAAGAGAAGTTACAGAACTGGAAAACAAAGATGGAGAAGCTACAAATGAATGATGATGAAAGAATTAGGGATTATGTTCAAAGGGTTACAAAAGTTGTGGTTGGAATCAGAAATTTTGGAGGCACTTATGATGAAGAAGAAGTTATTGTGAAGATCCTTAGATTATTGACACATGCTTACAATATTAAGGCTATATCTATACAAGAGACTATACCTTTGACTCCAAACTTTAGCAAAGAGATGTTTATTGCAAAGCTAACTACATTTGAAGCTGCTGAAATGAGAGATTCTATACCTAAAGTTGAATCTGCACACAAGAGGATAATGTCTACACTTTTGAGTACCAACAGTGAGAACCTAAAAGAAGAGCTTGGTGAATATGCTGAGGAATGGGAACTAATACAAGTAGAGGAAATAAATATGGATGAACTTGTTGCACTAATTGCTAGAAGAGAAAAGAGAGGTAAGGATAAATTTGAAGGAAAATTACCTTTGAAATGTTTTTCATGCAATAAGGTAGGCCATTTTGCATCTAGATGTCCCACAAGAGTTCCTAAGTACAAGCCTAAGTTTTTCAAGTCTAAGTATTCAAAGGATAAGGAATGTTATTATGCTAGTGAAGGTATTTCTAATGATGATGATTTAGATTATGAGGAGATTGGATTTTTTGCTATTAAAGATGAACTAATACATGAGGAAAAGGATTTAGTATCACATGTTGATTAAAAATATGAATGGATCATAGATAGTGATTGTTCACATCATATGACTAGAGACAAAAAATTTTTTGTTAAATTAGTGAATTATGATGGTGGAGGTGTAAGATTCGGAGACAATCTTCCTAAACCTATCATAGGAGTAGGATCTATTACTCTGGATGGAAAAACTAATATTGATAATGTACTACTTGTTGATGGACTTAAGCATAACTTATTGAGTGTTGGACAATTGATGGATAAAGAGTTTTAGTTACAATTCAATAATGGTAAATGTTTTATCAGAAGTAAGGAAGGAAAACTGATTGCAACTAGTACTAAATCTAGAGGCAATGTGTTTGATTTAAATACATCTGGAGCCTCTTATTTTGCTGCAAATGTAGATGAAAATTGGTTATGGCATAGAAGGTTTTGTCATGTTAACTTTGATAATATTATGAAGGAAAGTTTGACTAATGCAGTTAGAGATCTACTGAAGATTGTGAAACCATCTAATACTGTATGCAGAGAATGTGTTATAGGAGAATAGACTAGAAGTAGTTATAAAAGCAAAGTATACACATCAAAAGGAAAGTTGGATCTGGTACATACAGACCTATGTGGACATACAAGGACAAGATCATACTATGGTGAAAGGTATTTTATACTTTTTGTTGATGACTTTTCTAGAATGATGTGGGTTACTTACATAAAAGAGAAATCAAAAGCATTTGATAAATTCAAGATATTCAAGGCAAAAGTAGAGAATGAATCAGGATTAAAGATAAAATGTTTGAAATTAGACAAAGGTGGAGAGTTTACTTTAGACTTATTCAATTCATACTATGAAGAGCATGGAATAAAAAGATAGACATCTACTACTAGGACTCCTTATGAATTATGGTTTGATCATACTCCTACTGTAAAATATTTTAGAATATTTGGTAGTAAGTGCTATATCAAGAGAGATGATGAGATAGGAAATTTTGATGCTAGAAATGATGAAGGAATTTTCCTTGGTTATTCTACTAAGAGAAAGGATTATAAATGTTTCAATCTAAGATTAAGGAAGATGATTGAAAGTAACAATGTGAAGATAGATGAAAGGTTTCAGATACAAGAGAGAATGTATCACTATAATCAAAATTTAGAGATTAAAGAGGTTGTTACTGCAGAAGAAGAAGAAATTGTTGAGGCTGAATGCAAAAATGATACTTGTGATGATGACACAAATGAGGCTACTAAGATTCCTAAAACTCTAAGGTATGTAAAGATCAATCATCCTAAAAATCAAATTATTGGTAACTCTAATCAAGGATTAATGACTAGATCAAAGGCTAGAGAAGAAAATTGTTTGATTTCTCAAGTTGAACCAAAGACTATAGATGAAGCTTGTAGAGATGAATCTTGGATAAATGCTATGAAGGAAGATTTAGATTAGATAAAGAATAATAACACTTGGGAATTGGTTCCTGTACCTAAGAACAAAAATGTAATAAGAACTAAATGGGTGTTTAGAAACAAAATGAATGAAGAAGGAGTTATAGTAAGAAACAAAGCAAGATTGGTATGTAAAGGTTATTCACAACAAGAAGGCATAGATTTTGAAGAGACATTTTCTCATGTTGCTAGAATAGAAGCTATGAGATTATTTTTGGCTTATGCTACACATAAGAACTTTAAGGTATATCAGATGGATGTGAAATTTGTATTCTTGAATGGGGATCTTGAAGAAGACGTGTATATAGAACATCCTGATAGATTTCCTTTATGCAAAGATGGAGACATGGTATGCAAGTTGAAGAAAGCTCTGTATGGGCTGAAGCAAGCTCCAAGGGCTCAGTATGCAAGGGTAGACAAATAATTAATTTGGCTTGGATTCAAAAAAGGTAATGTTGACAGTAATTTGTATTTAAGAACTAGTGAAGATGGAGTTTTGATAATAGAAGTCTTTGTTGATGATATTATCTTTGGAGGAAATGATGATCTATGTGATAAATTTTCTAAAGAGATGGAAAATGAATTTGAGATGTCCATGATAGGTGAAATGAAATTCTTTCTTGGACTACAAATAAATTAGAGTAAGAATGGCATTTTTATTTCTCAAACTAAATATCTTAAAGAAATGCTGAAAAAGTTTGGAATTGAAGATTGTAAACCAATTGGTACACCCATGGTGACTGGTAATAAGCTGGCAGTTGATGATGAATCAAAGTGTTTTTTTAGACCAAGTACAAATAAATGGTTGGAGGATTAAAATATCTAACTCACACTAGACTAGATATTGCTAATGCTATTGGGATTGCAGCTATATATCAAGCAGAACCTAAAGAGACACACCTAGCTACTATGAAAAGGATATTGAGATATCTGAAAGGAAAAATAGACTATGTCTTATGGTATGATAGAAATGATAGCTTTGAACTTCATGCTTATACTGATGCTAACTGGGCAAGAAATATTGATGACAGGAAGAGTACTAATGGTGGTGCATTTTCCTTGGGAAAAAGTTGGTTTCATGGCTAAGTAAGAAGCAAGATTGTATAGCTTAATCTACTGCTGAATTAGAGTATGTTGTTGTTGCTATTAATTGCACTCAAATTGTTTGGATGAAACAAATGCTAAAGGATAATGGAATAACTTTTGATGAGCTTGTGGTTATCCATTGTGATAACACCAGTACACTAAATATGTCAAAGAATCTAGTGAGGCACTCTAAAAATAAACATATTTCTATCAAGTATCACTTCTTGAGAGACAAGGTGGCAGAGAAGGAAATAAAGTTGGAGTATATTAGTACAAAGGAACAGATTGCAGACATCTTTACAAAGCCATTGCCAAAAGATATCTTTGAATATCTCAAAGGTATGCTTGGGGTTCAGGCCCCTCCTAGTCAGAATTAAATGATGTAGGGATGCATCAGTCTAGAGGTTTTTAGAGCCTTATCATATTCTAGACTTGATGTAGGGATCTACTCATCAGGGGGAGTGATCATTGAACAAAGTTGAGAAGAACAATTCATGACTTATGTCACCTTTTTCCATTGTTGTCAAAGGGGGAGTGTTGCTATGAGAAAATCCCTACTATATATGGAGATTGTATGGAGGTGTACTATGAGAGTACTATTTGGTTACATAACTTTGGATTGATAAAACTTTGGGTTAATGGATTTTCCCATATGTTGACATCAATGCAAAAGGGGGAGATTGTTGGATATTTCTAATGCATTGGGGAAATGGTTAATACATTTAATATGTTTAATCACTACTTTGAATGATTTTGGAGATGCTATTATTGTCATTAGTGTTTTGTCATTGATGTCAACATATGTTTCTATGAAGAGTACAAGCTAGTTACTACAGTGTATGCAAACTATACAGATGTTTCAAAATGTATGAAGTTAGATGAGAGTATAGGAAGATGTTGTGATCTTATATCCAAGATCGCATCATGTAATGTTTCATATTGGATGAGTTATATATTTTTTGGTGAAGACTGGTTACTGGACTGTGACAGTGGAAGTTGATAGAGTGAGTCTATGTGTTCCTGGTATATCTTACAAAAGGTATGGATTTGGTGTATGTGAGCTTGAGGGATGTCAAACAAGGTACTGAAGAATGTTCATTGGTCATCACAAGGTATGAAATGATGGATGATGTTAGCTATGGCATGTGATCTAGAGAAGACTTATTTGGGAGCCAACTTCAATGATGTAGCATGCATTTTGTTTGGCGAATGTGAATTAAGGATGTCAATCCTTAATTGTTGTAATGTAATCATTGTATACTTATTTTAGATACCATGTATATCTTAGCAAGGGTTTATGTAATTAATTGTATATTAGGAAAGCCTAATCGGTTGACTTGATCATGTAGAATGTAATAGGGTATATATGTAAGATATTTTCTTCAGAAAATATAATGGTGAGAATGTATGTGATGTAAAGAAGATTGTGAAAGATGCGAGCTTGTGTCTGCAAGATGTAGAGAAGAGAATTACTGGTGTACCTCATTGGAACTAATCAAGAAAATATAGTTATCATCAGACAGTTCAAAACATTATGTATTTCTTCATATACACTTGTGTTGTAAACAGTGAGTTCTGAAGGTGGATTTAACCTTCTTTGGCAATGAGCCTAGGCAGTGAGCCCACCCTTCTTTCTTGACTCATAACAAGGTTTGTCCTCTAACAAGGATTGTGTACTATAATGTTTCAATAAGCTCCTAATAGGACTAGATCTTCTAACAAGGATACTATACTCTTAGTACATCATTTGTGGGTGCTAATTACCATCGGGGTTTTTACCTTTAACAGGGTTTCCCGAACACCAAAATATTGTGTTATTATGTTGGCATTCATTGTGTTCATTGGATTTTATATTACTTCTATTCAAATTTTAAATTTTAATAATCTATCATACAACTGATTCACCCCCCCCCCCCCCTCTCAGTTGTATTATGGACTGTTATTCCTAATAGACCTGACCTAATTAGGCCTATTAGGTCTGAGTCCAAAAAAAGGGTTTAAAGGTGCTGGAGTAGAGTCATAACCTGATTCCTTGGGGTTCAATTGGAGTCCAAAAAGGGTATTAAAATCCCTATTTTTTTCAAAAGGTTCTATGGAGAAAGTTAGAGTTGTTCCAAGAAAACTGGGTGCCAAGGGCTACTAGCTTACTAGGTCTAAACAAAGGATTTAAGCCTAGAAGTTTGATTGGATGCCAATATTGGTTTGAAAGGTGAAGTTAGTGTTGAACAAATTTTTTTAAGGCCTTTCCAATCCTTAGATTCATATGGACCATGATTGTCACATGTTGAGGAGTAATGTTGGAATTGGGCTAAGGTTGGAAGATTAAGTCTCTTAGGGGCTTGATAGTTTTGAAATAAGAATTTTTTTATTGTTGGTATTAGTAGTTGTAATTTTTTCTTGGGTCTAAAACCTTTTGTTGACAATCTCTATATCAGTAACACTAATTTTTTTCCTTCCGATGAATTAGGTTTCCAGAAATAAAAACACCACAATACATTTGCATGATCAAAGATAACAACATCATCATCAAATGCCAACATGCCCTTACTAAACATGCCTTAGAGTAGATACTTATTCGATCTACTAGAAAAAGTATCATAATATTTGTGTAAGGAGGGGAAATAATCTCTTCTGAAGACACCCACCATATGTATCCCCTTAAGTATTTGGATGTGGGTAATATAGAACTGTAGGTCTCATTGCATAGACTCCCTTGACTGTATTTTTTCTAGCTATGGAAAAGTAAAAAATATGGGTTCCCTTTAGATGATGAAAAAACTATGTGAGATGAAGAGATATCAAGATGTGGGAAAATATTTTGATGAATAAGCCAATTCCTTGGGATAAAAAGTTCTTGAAGTTTTTTTGATTTGGTAAGCCAAGTAAAAACACAAAGTGACTTGAAGAGGTCATCTTTTAAACATACAGAATCAAATTATTTTTATAAACAAAGTCCTTTGCCAAAGAGATCAAAACAAAGAGTCTAAAACTTTTTATCCCTTCAAGATTGCTTTTTCTCTAGAGGGATTTCTTTCTTACATCCTAAAAAAAAAGAAGACCAAATCAAGCAAAGGTATACTTAACGTAGTGACTACCTAGTTTGATAGATCCAAAAACTTGTCAAAGACCTTGTAACTATTTCTAAATTAGCGGCCATTCACACTTAGAATTTTAAATCCAATGTTTGAACACATGACTGACTTGGTAAAGCATAAGAAAGAGATGATCTCATTGCCCTGTGTGTAGAAAGAAAACAAGATAGTTGATCAAGAGGCTAAGGAAGGTTAACACATTGTAAATTCAATCCAACAAGGAATCCAAGAGCGTGATAATATCAACAAGATCATCTTCAACAACAATATTTCATGTTTCATGGGAAAATATTAATTAATTTGCACCTTTTTCATCTTTGAGAGATACGACTACTCGACACACAAAAAACATATCATTTCACTCTTCTTCATCACAAAGATTGCATTTCCACCATTTCATTTCAAGGTCACCCTTAGGCATTTGGTCATCCTCTTATAAATCCTAACCCAATCCAAACCTCATCCAAATCTTAAGTCAAGAATCCCAAGATCAAGCATCCCCTTACTTTGCATTACATCATTTTGAGTTTCTTAGAGCCTACATCCTAAATCAAACCCATCCTTATAGCTTCACTCTTTGACTAAGAATTGTCTATATTATCTTATCTTTTCCTTGTGACATCATCACCTTGATCCAAAGATTGGTTTACATTGACAAAAATATTATCTTCCAAAAGACCACATGTCTATCTTAGGTTAACAAGTCATATCCATTTGAACTAACAATAGGAAAAGAAACTCACATCTTTTGACACAAACATATCCTCCAATTCTTTAGGACACCTACATCATCTTTAAGTGCCTTAAACTCATTCACTCATCAAAATCCTAATTCTTGCATCATCATCATGTCATTTTTCTTTAGACATTTTTGGACCATCTTACACACCCTCTCCCCTTGCATCATCCTCATCATCTTCAAAATACCTTATCTTAGTCTCATCACCCTAGGTCATACATTTCATGCCACCAAAAACATGATCAAAGAAGAAAAAGGATATGGATCCTAACCTTGTCATTAGTTTGTCTAACCCAACAATCAATCCCAACAACACTATGGTCTCTTTCCATCCACAACAAGTATAAATTGAGAATGTATGGGCTAACCCAAACAAAGTGTCGACCATGAGTTCTATGAAAGCCTTAATGAACCAACCAAGACATGCAAAGATGGTTAATGCAATCATAGGCCAAAATTGAAATACTATCCTTGATAACTTCACATAAGAAGGTACTCCCTTGCCACCAAGAATCTTAAAATTTAGTCTTGTGCATCCATTAGTCCTCCCAAGGAGAATGTTCGACATAGTCATAAAAGAAATTGTCAACCTATGACTAAAATCTATCATCTATCCCCTACCTAATTCAACCACCAACCTCCCATCCCATAGTTCATACTATGGAACAATCAACCCCTTTCTCTATCATGGAACCAATACCTCAACCCTCACAAATATCTCCCTTGCAAGAGCCACCCCCACCTCCAGTAATATAAGTCTCCATTCAAGCACCAACTCTATCTCCCACATCAAAAGTCTCCACTCAAGCACCACCACCCCCCATAAACAACAAGGAAAAATTCAAGCGCCACGAGCTGTCACTTAAGAAATCCTCACACAAGCACCAACTCTACCCGTTACCCAACAAACCTCTATACAAGTCTCACTCCTACATTTCATCCCCTCATCACAACCACAAAAACCATTTTATATAATATAAATGTCTCCTATAGGGTACCTAAACCAGCCGATCATACCATAGGTCCCCATAGTCACAACCACATTCCCAATCATTACTACATCAGAACCCACTGCAAGGTTAGGCTCTTCTTAGGGTCTCACTCAAGAAAAAATGTATTTCCTAGGAATCCAAACACAACCATACATCTCCAACCCCATTATCCCACAACCATCCATGTAATTTTTAGTACAAACCACATAGCCTCAATAGTCAGTTGCTGCAGCTCCCACATTCACCAACTATTTGGACATTCCTTCATCAATCACTGCTCAAACCATACCTCAACCATGTTAACCTAGTGCATCCACTTTCATAAACTATCTTGCTCCACCTCCTAGCAACATAAACACTCAAAATATAGAGTTTTCCTATGGTGGTGGTAGTGCACATCCAAATTACATAGGCCAAAATTATGGCCAACCTTCGAACTAACCCATGCAACAACTACCCCCTCTATACAAGAAATTACCACAACCCCAACACAACTACCCTGCCCATCAAAACCCAACACCACCTCTACCTCAATATCATGCTCAACCACCACCTCAACACCCATTTCAACATGTATGTGTCCAAGAAAACCAATTATCAAACTCCCCAATACCCCCCTCAGAATCCCCCATATTCCCTAGACCCCTACCAAGTACCTAGATCTAACATACTAGGGGAACCCATCCCACCACCTACCAACCTTGAATAAGAATAATTTAAGAACACCCTTAAGGAGATAAAAGTTGGGAGTGAAAGAGAGACCTTAAAATTTGAAGAATTTTTTCCTTGCCCATTTGACCACTCTATCACAGTAATGCCCTTCCCCAAGAACTTTGAAACACCCAAATTTGAGAAATACAGAAGGAAGGAAGATCCACTCAATCATGTGAAGGATTTGTACATAGCTTGTCAAGAGGTTTCTTACAACAATAAATGTATCATGCACCTCTTTCCCAAAAGCTTAGTGGGAACTTCTTTTAAGTGGTTCTACAAGATACCCTATGGACCAGTGTTGAACTTTGCATAGTGATCCAAAAATTTTGTATCACATTATGTTCATAACATTGAGAATGAAATATCTCTCTTGGATCTTTGCAACTCAAAACAAAAGGGAGGTGATAGAGTAACCAAATACCTTCAATGGTGGAAAAACCTCACCACGAGACTATCATATCGACCCCTAGAGAAGAATTTGATGAAGATATTCATTGAAAACCTACATCCTAAATTATCTCACTTTATGCACATGAAATACATCTAGACCTACCAAGATATCAAGGGAAAGGTAATGGACATTACGAAAGGCCTCTTGGATGATAGTACTATAAAGAATTACAAATAAACCCATCATTATTGGCCTAATAATGACCATCCTTGTTACTAGAACAAGAAAAATAATGTTGTCATCGATGGGGCCATCGATATCAAACACATCTAGGTTATTGTGGCTAGTCCTAAACCACCCACACTAGCATACTAGCAACCTGCACCAATCTACCAACTACTCTGGATAATTTTTCAGCCACCCATGCAAAATTTTCAATTCCTAGAAAACCAGACCAATGTTATATCAGTCACACAGGGACAATCCAAGCCACACATCAAAAATAATCAGAAGCACATGTTCACCTCTCTTGATGAACCACTAGATTTAATCTTCCATATAATGACCAATGCCAATTTGTCATGTATCCTTAGACCCAACCATTTAATGTGTCAATTCCAAAACTTTCATGGTACAAGGATAATGAATATTGTGACTATCAGCATGTTAAGGGACATGCCACCATGAAGTGCATGAAACTACAACATTATATTCAAGATATCATGGACAAGAAGGAGATCAATGTCGATGCACCTACCCAATATTCACCAAATGCAAACCTACAAATCTACCAGAATGTGTTCCCTCAGCAAAACACTGGCAAAGGCCTAGGTAATGCAAACCTAGTACTCCAAAATTGAGGAAAGAGTAAACAAGGTGACCAAACTGATGGAAAACATTATACCACTGCCTATATCAACTATGATAAATTTTTTGATTTCATCTCCCAGGTCAAACTCATGGTTAATGTCATCCATGTCAAAGGTGCAGATAATCAATGTGCAATAACCACATGTCAAGGTAGGATATCTTTTTTTGGTGCCAATACACCTTCCTCCTTTGGTACACAGTATAACCTCCTAGAAGACCTTGGGAATACCCCCTCCCAAATCTCCATCTTGGATCTCCTTTGTACCTCACCTGTCTATCAAGATATCCTTACCAAGACCTTACAAGAATCATGAGTCCCCAATAATATCGACCCAACATAATTACAATCCCTTCTTGTCCACTTATAAGAATCTTGTGGCATGTCCGTTAAACCTTATGACATGCCTTTCATTGAATCAAATCACAACCTATCACTTCATATTTCTATCATGGTCAGTGATTTCATTATCAAATGGGTCATGATAGATAATGGTTTAGCCCTAAATATATGTACTTTAAAACTTATGAATCAAGTGGGATACACTAAAGAAGACATATCACATGAGGTCATCATTATCAAGGCTTATGGAAACCTAGAATGTACCTCCGAAGGTACCATCTCTCTATCCATCAAGTTGGAACCAACATTGCAAGATACTATATGCCATGTAGTATAACATTCTTCTTGGTCACCCTTGGATCCATTCTATGTGGGTCATTCCATCCACATTCCACTAGTGCATCAAATTCCCACATAATGGTACTAAAATCACCATTCACACTGATCCCCAACCTTTTTCATATTGACATGTGTTAGAAGATTCATTCCCACATTCCACTCATTACCTAGGAATTAAAATCGGTACTTATGTTTCTAGTTCCTCTAGAACCCACTCGAATCTAGAAACCATTCTTTCATCTACCCTCTCTAGCATCAAGATCAACAACAAGATTTGTGGAGAATATATCTTATCAAATGCTTTTGTAGTTGGGGCCCTACCATTAGACCCACACACTCAAGGATGGCCATCCCATCAACTTCCATCAGAACAAAAAGAGCCACAACCTAAATAAATGGGTTCCTCCACATTCCAAACAACCAAGAAATAGAGCTTGACATAAAAAAAAATGGTTATACCAAGATGCTCCACCTCCTAATGACAAACTCCTTGGTTACTTTAAAGAGAAATACCCCAAATCTTATAGATTGGCCACTAAGAAATGGAAATACCAAGAAAGCATTTTAGGCTGCGAAGAAAGTTTCATGAAGGCTCCTCTTGAACCCTCAATTTAGCCATGGATTCAAGGGCTTCATTTGGCCTAGACACAAATAAGGGTACCAATGAAACTAGCTACACGTATCATAATACCCTGGCTAAAATCGTTGAGGTTGAAGACATCCCTGAAGAGGAAGTTAAGAGATCCTATGATGATATATCTGATGATGAAACCTTCCTAAACAATTTTATCCTTCACCAACTCTCCATAAAACTCATTGACCTTCCACTCATCCACCCTGAACTCGTAGACTAGGATCAACCAAGTGTTGTACATATTTATGAGTTCCAAAGTGAGGATGCACTCCTAAAATTCATGGGAGCAATAGAACATAAATAATATTGAGGACATAGATTAACACATTTATGCAAGTTATACCCCAAGGCATACTTTGGGGAAAAGGAAGTCTTTATCTCCAAAATTAAAAATGAAAAATGAAAACATGAGTCTTTTTGTGAAAACCCCTATGGGGCACTTTATGACTCCAAAAAATTAAAAATAAAGGGTGCATCATTTGGTGAAAAAATATCTAAGGCACCAGAAGATGAAGACTTTCCTATTCCTCTTGTTCATGATTACAAGCTAGAAAATTCATCTATCCTTATTGAAGAAATCAAGCCTGTCAATCTGGGAACAAAAGAATGCCCAAGAATCACATACATTGTAGCATAATTATTAGAGGCCTGAGAAGAATCTTTTACTGCACTTCTCCAAGAAGCTACAATAAAATTTTCATGGTCTTATGCTTACATTCCTAGATTGGACCCCAACCTAGTAGTAATCCATCTTGTAGTGGACCCAAATGCCATACCAATCAAGCAAAATATTAGAAAAATTCACCCTAAGGTGGCCTTACTAGTCAAAGTATAATTGTAAAGAATCCTACAAGCTAATATTATACACACCATTCACTATTCAAAATTTATTCCCAACATGGTGCTAGTTTTCAAACCATTAGGAGAAATTAGAATATGCGCATACTTCTAAGATCTCAATAAGGCCTTCCCCAAGGATGATTTCCCCTTGCCAAACATTGATATAATCATTGACCTTATTATCATACATGAGATACTATCACTCATATATGGTTTCACTAGCTATAACTAGATACACATCATAGGAGATGTTTAGGATAAAACAACATTCACAACTCCATGGGGTACGTTCTTCTACAATATGATGTCTTTTGGTATGAAACACACATAAGTCGCATATCAACAAGCTATGACTATCATATTCCATGACATGATCCATAAGATCCTCGAACACTACATGGACTCTATTATGTCTAAATAGAAAACAAGGTTAGATCACCTAACTATGTTGGAATATATTGATCACGTATCTAGAAGAGATATATAGATCAAACCAAAAAAGGCCAAATCTATAATGGAAATGCCTCCTACTAGGACACTCAAGTAATTACGCAATCTACAAGGTAAGCTACAATCTATTAGAAGGTTCATCTCACATGTGAATAAGTGTCAACCATTCACCCATCTATTGTGAAAAGACACTAATTTCAAGTGGGATCCTTTATGTCAAAGAAGTTTTGAAAAGATTAAAGAATATCTAGACAATCCACCCATCCTTGTACCACCTACTCTAGGTAAGCCTATCATTTTGTACATATCAGAAACTACTACAACACTGGGGGAACTATTGGCTCAACTTGTGGACAACAAAAAATAACAAGTTATTTACTACATTAGACATATGCTTATAGGATATGAGCTAAATTACACACTAATGGAGAAATATTTCATAGTAGTTATTTTTAATAATAAAAAACTTTTATGCTATATACTTAGTCACATGATGAAACTCATTTCCAAAATAGATCCTCTAAAGTATCTACTTTTGTGTACAACACTTACAGGTTGCATAGCTAATTGAGTAATGCTCCTTAGTAAAATTGATATTCAATATGTGGATAGAAAGGAAATCAAAGGACAATTCATCATGGATCAGTTGGAAGAAGAACCATTAGTGGATGTATATCCCTTAGTCATGGAATTTCTAGATGAACATATGTGCATGATCAAAGAACAACCCATCTAGAAGTTTTATTTTTTATGGATCCCACACAACTCATGGGTCAGGGGAAAAATCCTCTTTGTCACCCCTTAAGGTGACTATATTCCCCAGTCATTCAAATTAGGACTACCTTTTACCAACAAAATTTCAAAGTATGAAGCACTCATCTCAAGTTTAAAGACAACAATTCAATGGAACATCATAGAGTTATCGGTGTTTGGTGACTTGCAACTCATCATAAAGAAAGTCCTAGATGAGTTCCAAACAAAAGATGAAAAATTTCTACCCTACATAGAGTTGGTAGATAGAATGAAAGAACAATTTATGAGCCTACAAATCACACAAGTTCCTAGATTTCTAAACAAAGTATAAGATGCAATGGATACCATCGGATCTCGTCTAGAAATCTCTCATGATGCAACACAATATGAATTCTTGGCTGAGCATCTTCACACACCTTCGTATAAGAATTTTGATTCTAAAATGGAGTGCATCTTGGCTAGCCCCTAGTCCCCATGGTACCATGACATTCACACATATATAAAAAATGGCATCAAATCCCCCCACCTCACAAATACCCAATGCCAGAACCTTATTTAGAGAGCTTCCCACTACACTCTTGTAGAAAACATCCTATATCATCAAGGTTATCACAATATCCTCTCTAGGTGTCTATACTCAAATGAGGCCACCTAGGCTTTATGAGAGGTTTACGTTAGAATTTGTGTGCCTACACAAGTGGCATGGTCTTAGCTAAGAAGCTTCTCAGAGAAGGACATTATTTCCCCATAATGGAACATGATGCATGTGAGTTTGTAAAGACATGTCTACCATGTCAGAAACATGTGAACCTGATTCATGATGCTACGAAATATTTTCATCCCATTGCACCTCCATGGCCATTCTCATACTAGGGTGATGTAGGAGCATCTTGGGTCTTTGAGCAATCTTGCATCAACCAAAAGCATTTCCTAATTTATGTACCTATTTGCTGTTTTTTTCTTTATATTTTTTGGTTTCATGGTGTTTGAATCTTACATGATTTTTAGGACCTATTTGGGAACCTTCTCCTTTGAGCACATAAAGATTGGATGGACTGTTTCAAAGTTACAGTTGTTTTCCTTGCCGTCGGAACTGCATTTTCCTGCAGTTTTGGTGCTGATTGTTCATAGTGGTGATCTTGATCCATAAGGAATCATACCTTGAGCTCTTAATTAATTTTAGAGGACCTAAATTACTATCATTTCCCAAGAGCGCAAGCCCTAATTCATTATGAGTAAAAATTTATGACCATTTTTCTTGGGGACCTATTTTCTACCAATTTTTGGGTGAAATGTGTAGTGTTTCTTCTTGCGGTGTTCCATGTGATCAAATGGGGCCTTGTGCCCTTAAATTAATGTTCATGGGTCATTTAAGGACCTAAATCCAAAGTCGCATCAAATTATATTCATTCTAGTATTAGTTTTGGTTTAAATCTTGAGACTGGACCTATAATGTAATTAAATGCCTGACTGGCTGACTTGTGGCTTAGTTGGCTATATAAGGAGTCTAGATTGATGTATTAGGGCATGAAGGAGGAAATTAAGAGGTATATTTAGAGAGGATTATCAAGATACATCATTGGAGACAAAGATAGGATGCAAGCTGTGACTTTGATTTCATAATTCTCATTGTATAAGGCCGAAACCCGAAAGGCCTCACAGCCGAGCATGTTGAAAGATATAATATAATTTCTCTATTGTTGCTGCCAATTGATTGTCTCATATCCATTGTGTTCACTTATTTCATGTGATTTCATATTGCTTCCATTGTGTAACTCTGAGAAGAGCTTGCTGTTGATTCAAGTGGAGTCAATTCTGCTTGATTCTGCTTGTGTCTACCATGCCCCTGTGTCAAGTGGTATCAGAGCGAGTTCTTTCTTGTGGATTGGATCATGGAGAACCTTATTGGATTGGTTTTAGGGTGGAAGATCTGAGATCTGACCTATAACTTGTATAAGGTTATGATCTTGTTGGAACCTGATTGTCAAGATGGCTCATGGTAGAGGAAATGATAATGCTATCATGGATATGTTGAGGCAGATTGCAACTAGTCTTGAAGCTATAGAGACAACCCAGAGAAGAGGCGCACATCTTGAAGATGTTAGTGATGAAGAAGAAGAAGCAGCACCTAACCCTGAACCTGAAGTGGAACAACATGAGGAAAGACTTTTGAGAGTTTTGTCTAAGGCTAACTCTAGACCTACAGTAGAAGTTTCTTACTATGATGGAAGACTTGAGACCAATACACTTTTGGATTGGATCTCTAAGATGGATAAATACTTTGAGTATGAAGGTACTCCTAATAATAAGAAGGTTAAGATAGAAGTCACAAAGTTGAAAGGTCATGCCTCTCTTTTGTGGGATCATTTTCAAACTGAGAGACAAAAGAGAGGAAAAGAAAAGATCAAGACATGGATGAAGATGCTTGGAAAGATGAAGAAGAAGTTTCTTCCAGCTGATTACCAAGTTAGTCTAATGAGAAAAATGCAAAATCTGAGACAAAAGGACTTGAGTGTGAAATAATATACTGAGGAATTTTATAAATTGGATATCAGATCTGGACATGTGGATGATGAAGTTGAGAAGGTGGCTAGATATCTGAATGGCCTGAGGACGTCTATTCAAGATGAGATCAGTTATGTGAAGATTGATAGTATGAAAGAAGCATACCAATTTTCCTTGAAGGTTGAGGAAAGATTGAAAAAAAGACATGAACAAAGACAAAGAGGAAGAGGTGGTATATTTTAGAGAAGTAGAGGAAGATCTTATGGAGAAAGTAGCGGATCTGACAATGTAGTGCAAGATAAAGGATGGGAAGATGACCCTATTGGTAAAAGAGGTAACTACTCTAGAGGTAGCTATACTGGTTACTCTAGGAATAACAATAATGGGAAAAGAGAAGAGAAATCTTGGTTTAAAGGTACTTGTTACAAATGTGGTGAAGAAGGACATAGAGCTTTTGTATGTACTAACTCTGGAAAGAAGATTGGAGGTAATGGAAGAAACAATTTGGCTTGTGAAGAAGTCAAGGAAATGTCTAATGAACCTAAACATGGTGAGAACTTGATGCTAAGAAGGATATTGTGGAATGAAGAAGCTGATGAGGAACCTATTCTAAGGAAAAGTTTGTTCAAAACTAGATGTAAGATCGCTGACAAATGTTGCAAGGTAATCATTGATAGTGGAAGTTTTGATAATTTGGCATTTGAAGAGATGGTTAACAAATTGCAGTTGCAGAGATTGAAACATCCTAAGCCTTACCATATTGCTTGGGTCCAGAAGGAACATAAACTACTTGTAAGTGAACAATTCCTTGTTAAATTCAAAATTGGGAATTATCATGATGAAGTCTTGTGTGATATTATGCCTATGGATTGTTGTCATATTCTTTTGGGTAGACCTTGGTAGTATGATAGGAAAGCTTTGCATGATGGCAGATTGAATCAATATACTATTTGGATGGATGGAAAGAAACAAGTATTGTTGCCTTTGATAGAGAATTTTGATGAAGGTCACTGTACTAAAGTCAGAGTATGCTTGTTTGATGATAAAACATTTACAAGAGAAATGAAAGAACATAATACTTGCTTTTCATTGAAGCATAAGAGTGGAAAGTCGAATAAGGTTGTTGATGCCTTGAGCCGAAGAAGAAATTTGCTGATAGAGATGAGAGTTGAGGTACTTGGTTTTGATGAGTTGAAGTGTTTGTCTGAGACTAACATTGATTTTGTAGAACCTTGGAAAGCTTGTAAGGAACACATAATGAGTGATAAGTGGATGGATTATTTCATTCAAGAAGACATGTTGTTTAAAGGAGTTCAGTTGTGCATACCTAGAGGATCTATGCAAGATAACATAATAAAGGAGAAACATAGTGGTGGACTTGTTGGACATTTTGGGATTGATAAGACTGTGAATTTGATTTTAGAAAGATACTTTTGGCCACAGATTTATAGATATGTACAGAGAATGGTTAGAGGTTGCAGAATTTGCCAAATAGAAAAAGGAACTAGTTAGAATTTGGGATTGTATACACCTTTTCCTGTACCTGTTAGACCTTGGGAAGATGTGAGTATGGACTTTATTCTTGGATTTCCTAGAACTCAGAGAGGTAATGATTCTATTTTGGTAGTGGTTGAAAAATTTTCTAAGATGGCTCATTTCATACCTTGTAAGAAGACATCAGATGCATTACATGTAGCTGAATTATTCTTCAAGGAAGTGGTAAGATTGCATGGTTTTCCTAAATCTATTGTTTCAGACAGAGATACTAAGTTTACTGGTTACTTTTGGAGAACACTTTCGAAGAAGATGAATATTGAATTGAAGTTTAGTTCTACATTTCACCCTCAGACAAATGGACAGACTAAAGTTTTGAATAGAAGTTTGGGAAACTTTTTGAGATGTTTAGTCGGAGATAAACCTGCTAATTGGGATTTAGTTTTGGCACAAGCAGAGTTTGCATATAGTAATTCTATGAATAGAAGCACTAAGAGGACACCATTTGAGATTGTTACTAGATTTCATCCTAAGGGAACCACAGAGGTGAGAGATTTACCTACTGAGACAAGAAGAAGTGTTGAAGCTGATCATTTTGTAGAATACATGAGAACTTTGCATGATGAAGTCAAAAAGAATTTGGAGGATAGTAATCTGAAGTATAAACAGAGAGCTGACAAGAGAAGGAGACATAAATATTTTGAATTTGGAGATGAGGTTATGATTCATTTGAAGAAGAATAGATTTCCAATTGGTACCTATAACAAGCTGAAAATGAAGAAGTTTGGACCTTGTAAGATTCTGAAGAAGTTTGACAGTGGAAATGCTTATGAAGTAGAATTGCTAGAGGACATGGATATATCACCTATATTCAACATTTTTGATATCTTTGAGTAATTTGAATCAAATGATGAGATAGAAGATGATCTAGATTATCCTAAGAAGAATAGAGACAACATTGAGAAGATCTTGAATAAAAGAGTAAGCAAGAGTACAAGAGGAAAAGACTACATGGAATATCTAGTTTAGTGGAAAGACAAGCCAGTTGAAGACACTTCATGGATTACACAAGCTGAGTTGGATCTTTATGATTCAGGTTAGAATATGAGAATTTCCTAATGTGGACATTAGCTCTTTATTTACCCTAGGTGTCTAATGCAGGAGCATCTTGGGTCTTTGAGCAATCTTGCATCAACCAAAAACATTTCCTGATTTCTGTACCTATTTGTTGTTGTTTTCTTTATAATTGTTGTATTTTTTGGTTTCATGGTGTATGAATCTTACATGATGTTGAGGACCTATTTGGGAACCTTCTTGTTTGAGAACATAAAGATTGGATAGACTGTTTCAAAGTTACAGTTGTTTTCCTTGTTGTCGGAACCGCGTTTTCCTACAGTTTTGGTGATGATTGTTCATAGTGGAGATCTTGATCCATAAGGAATAAGACTTTTCTCTCTTAAGGACTTTTAGAGGACCTAAGTTAATATCATTTCCAAAGAGAACAAGCCCTAATTCATTATGACTAAAAATTTATGCCCATTTTTCTCAGGGACCTATTTTCTGCTAATTTTTGGCTGAAACGTGTAGTGTTTCTTCTTGCGATGTTCTGTGTGATCAAATGGGGCCTTGCACCCTTAAATTAATGTTCTTGGGTCATGTAAGGACCTAATTCCAAAGGAGCATCAAATTATATTCATTCTAGCATTATTTTTGGTTTAAATCTTGAGACTGGACCTATAATGTAATTAAATGCCTGACTGGCCGACTTGTGGCTTAGCTGGCTATATAAGGAGTCTAGATTGATGTAGTAGGGCATCTAGGAGGAAATTATGAGGTATATTTAGAGAGTATTATCAAGATACATCATTGGAGACAAAGATAGGATGTGAGTTGTGACTTTGATTTCATAATTCTCATTATATAAGGCCGAAACCCAGAAGGCCTCATAGACGGGCATGTTGAAAGATATAATATAATTTTGTTGTTGTTGCTGCTAGTTGATTTCCTCATATCCATTGTTTTCACTAATTTCATGTGATTTTATATTTCTTCCATTTTTTAACTATGATCAGGGCTTGTTGTTGATTCAAGTGGAGTTAATTCTACTTGATTCTGCTTGTGTCTACCATGCCCCTACGTCATAGGGCTTCAACCTTGTTGGTAAGATAACTCCTCTTTCCTCAGATGGACATAACTTCATCATAACTACTACTGAATACTTTACAAAGTGGGTTGAAGAAATCTTTCTCACTCTCATGCTACTGGTGTCCAAATATCCCAATTCTTCCTCTACCATATTATTTGTCATTTTGACATCCCCTCCACCATATTCATAGATTACAGAACACCATTTGAGAACCAACAGGTGAAGGATCTATGTGACCAATTTTAAATCCACCACCATTTCTCTAGTCCATATTTTCCCCAAGGGAATAGCCAAGTTGAGGAAACCAATAAAACTATCCTAACAATTATGAAAAATGTTGTCAATGATTCTAGTCATGATTGACACCTCCAAATTAACCCCACCCTTTGGGCCTACTATACTCCCACAAACATCACCCTATACTCTCTTGCATATAGTGTAGAAGTTATCATAACAATTGAGGTTGAGTTTCCATTGTTGTGTTTGTCAATCAAAAACTTGGTCACTAATGAAGACTACCACATAGCACAACTCACACAACTAGATTTTTTAAATGAGAAGAGGAAGCACGCATATGATCACCTAGTTGTATACTAGAATAAGCTTAAGAAAAGATACAATAAGAATATCCCCCCATGAAATTTTCAAGTAGGAGACATGGTCCTAAAAGAAATCCAAAAGGTATAGGAAGATTGAGAGAAGAAAGAAAAAGCTAAACCTACTTGGTTGGGTCCCTACATTGTCACAACTAGTTTTGGTTCAGAGGCATATTAGTTGTCTACACCTACAGGAGAACCTTTGCATGATCCCATAAATATCATTCACCTTAAGAAATTATATGCTTGGATCACACAATGTGCCCCACTTATCTGAGAAAATTATAAAAATAGAAAAAATCCAAAAAAATCCAAAAAAAATCATTATCGTGGTGAAAACCTTGCAAATGGGCACTCTAATAATACAAAAAATAAAATAAAAACACAAAGAAAAAAGTAAACAAAAATAATCATCCAATGGTGAAAACTTGGCAATCAGGCACCTTGGACAAGTATGTCACATAGTGAACCATACCATTATCTATCAAAATCATGTTCCCATCCACTCTCATCCACCCATCTGCCAAATCCCACTTTAAGGTTCCCCACCCCAAACCCATATTCAATGGGTGTTCTGATATCACATGCACATGTTGAGAATTGTACTACTATCTCAATTTGTGAGCTTCATATCAATTAGTTGTGTATTATGTCATGTCCCATTTTCCTGAGATTTTCATATTCTGTTGTATATTGATCATTTAGTTGTATCATAGCATCAGTCCAGTCCTCTATTTGGGTCCTACTCTACATAACCTCATCCTCGGTCAATCATCTCATAGAGAAGAGATCCAAACTTTTTTCCCCTCTAGTTTAGTGCTTTAGTAGTTTCCCTCAAAGAGATTCACCATCATGTAATTATCTTTGATACATATTTTTCTATTTAGACACCAATTTGCAATCTACCCTGTCAATAAATCCTTACAGGATGCATCCTTCCTCATGTCCGACCTAAATAAAAGCATCTCTCAGTTAGTCAATCTCTTTTAGAAAAGAGCATCTTTTGGATATTCAACATGATTTTAAATTGCTTTTCTGATTCTTGATTATCATTTATGGACTTCTTGGTGGTTATCCTCCTTAAAGTTGCCACAATCCTTCATATCATACTATGCTGCAAATGGATGCACCTAGAATAGGGTCTTGATCTCTTTTTCTTCCTATGAGTCAGCCAAATGTGACCCTTGCATAATGTGATCCTTTTATGGTTACATGGTGCACTTGGGAAATATCATGTGTTTATGGGTTACCCAGCATCATTTTCACCTTGAAGCTTTTGAGATTCATGTGTGAAGTTGGGGAAATCCTTGTGTGCATGTTGTGTCAGTCTCATGCAATGTTGGTGATAAGGATTTGAGTTCCTAGTAATCTTGGTAGGTCTCTAATATTGCTATATTAAACTAAGTTCTCAAACTACATGACGGTATTCCATTTCAGGATGCCCCACGCTCAAGCTTCAAACAAATTCTCCCCCATCAAAATCAAAATCCCAACAAGAAGAATAAAATTGACACCCCTCAAAAAAATCAACACCAATCTTCAACAAAATAAATCAATAAAATACCCTGAATCCCCATTCATCCCAAACTAGAATCCCTCAATCCCACACTAGCTCCTTTTCCATACCTCGTTTCCCTATCCCTTGATCCTCATGGATAAGATTGTGTAAATTTTTCCCCCTTCCTCTAATTGGGACCTCAAGGTGAGGGCCCAGTTGGGTAGTGATATATTCCACTTTCATCCCACTGATACACCTCATTACATCTTTGCACCACTCATCACACACACTTTATGCATCTAGATTACATCCTAATATCATAATCATTTTTCGCTTGCATTTAATTACATTTTCACTAATCCATTTAGATTATATTTAATTTTATTTTCACTAATCCAGTTAGATTGCATTTAATTGCATTTTCAATAATCCATTTATATTGCATTTAATTTCATTTTCACTAATACATTTAGATTCCACTACATTCATCTTAGCATGCACTTAATGAAATTTTGTTAAATTTATTTAAGTTGCATTTGGTGAATCATTTAGTTGCATTTACCATTTTCATGCGTAATCAATATAGATTGCAATCATCTTAGATTTCATTTAACTTGTTCATCCAGGTGCATTAGTTAAAACTACTTAGCTTGCATTTGTTAAATTCATTCTTAGGTTGCATTCATTACAATAGTTTGTGGGATCACTAATGATTTTTCTAAAAAGTTAAATAAATGAAAAACCAGAAATCATAGAGAAAGATTTGTTGACCCTACCTATCTATCCTCCACCTAGCGCTGCCTCACACTCCTGACCATGTCCATCTGGTGCCTCAGTTTCCCTCTTTGTGTCATCGTGGTTAAATTCTCTAAACTTGTAAAATTGCCCAAACCTCTATATCCAAAGGGCTAAAATGCAAAAATGAGCTCATTTTTTGGCCCTCCTACCCTTGTAAGGCCCTTTTCTAGGAATCCCTTTCCCCCATCTTGACCTCCAAGAAACCTTTTCTGACAACATCTCTTCCTAGGCCCCCTATTTTTCCACCCTGATCACAATTTAAAGCATGTTTCCCTTCCCATTTCTTCTATCCCGACAGGGAAAAATTTATTTTTCAGATGACGCTCGAGCCCCTTTTTTATTTCCCACCTTCTCTCTCAAGGAAGAATTACCCAGTCTAACCAATGTCCTCTTCCCATAGTCCGAGGAAACACTATTTCCTTTTATTATTCACATCATCAAAATTTTAACGTATTTGAAATAGCATTATTTTAACACTATTTCAAATAGGGGAAAAATATAGACACCTAAATCTGATTACATAAATTCGTATTCACACTTAGTTCTATCCCAGGGCTTTATTAATTAAATATCTAATGTTTAATTAATTCATGTCATCTTGCCAGTTAATTAATTTAATTAATTAACTATAACCCAATTAATTATCAAATGGCAACCCATAGTCATTTAATTAATTAAATCCCCCTTGCTCTATAAAGTTAAATAAATACAATTGTCTATTTAAATTAATTCATAAACCTATTTTTCCTCCCTCGATTAAAATAGCCCATTTTAATCAATTTGAGCACATGGCTCCTTATTTAAAATCTCCAATCTTAGACATTTCAAAGATTTGTTGCTTCAAAAAAGAAAGGGATTTAATAGCCCCATGTATACACTTAAAAATGGCTTCGTTTATTAATTAAATATTTATTATTTAATTGATATTGACTGTTAGAATAACTGAGAGGGGGGGGTGAATCAGTTATCCAAGTCCCAAAACAAAAACATGTAATCCAAAATATTGTTTCTCTAATTTCTGTCAGTCAGTGAACATATATATGATTCACTGTCAGTATTTTTACCGATCTTCAGTTAAAGCTCTTTAGTAGTTACCGATCAAATCAAATAGCTAAAATGTAAAGTATGATAATAAACAATCATCATAATAAACACATAACACAAAGATTTAACGTGGAAACTCTATTAAGGGAAAAACCACCTGGGAACCGGCAACCCAAAAATTTCACTCTTTTGAAGTGAGGCCTGTGAGGACCCAATCCTATTAAAGGTTACAATACACACTATTAGGTGTGACCTGGTTAGAGGATTTTGCACTAGAAGTTATCTTTCAATCTTATGTCACTCACTGTGTTGATTTACAGGATAACAATGTTTCACTTGTTAGAATGAAACACAAATAAGACTTAAAAGTCCACTCAGTTAAGAGATTTTCACTGTTTACAATTATTAGAAAGTAACAGTAGGTTGATTTGCCTTAATACAACAAATTGCAGTTGCAGATCAATGTTATGCTCAACAATGTTTTATGACCAATATATCACTTCAGATCTAATATTAATATCACTTACAAACAATCAGTTCTGTGCTATGTGTAGCTCGGTTTGTTCATTGTGCAGCTCAATTCAGTAACCTGTTTGATCATAAATGCATGAATGCTAGTTCACGCTCAGCTTCTGCAGTATCTCCTCTTTTCTCTTCTTTGATTTTTTTCTTTAAATAAACATGTAAGCCATTTTATTTTCATCCATCAAATTTTGCCACTTAATCATATCCATTGATTTTGCCGCTTTAAACTTCCTCGGCTGATGTGTCATTAACACGTTTCAATCTCCTTTGTCAGATCTTCCCTGAATTTTGTTAGCCATAGATCCTTGTAACAAACTTTGACTTTTCACTTGAAATCATGTGAATCCAGCTCATCAGTTTTGTCATCAAATTGTCTAGTTGACAATATCATCAAATGCTTTTTTGTAAACCTTCATCGGTTAAACTTGTGCTCGGTATACAACACACTACATCGGTGTATACTGTCATTGGTGTTTACACTAAGGATCTCGGTAAACATTAAACTATTCTCTTTTACCGACCAACACTGCTTTGTGTCTTTTAGTTCCTTTCTCCATAATAGATGAATACAACATACTAAAGTCAATATAATGAGATCAAAGACTCATCAATAAGTTATCCAATGCATTCCTTATCCTTATCTTCTGTGACCTTCTTTCACCATTCTTCAGATGTCTAGGTAATGATAACTTACAAGATAAGTACTATCAAACTAATAAGAAACTAGTTGACATTAATGACAACACAATACTGATTTAACATATTGTATATCTATACAACTACTTTTCATGTGATCTTCAATAACTGTTTCAACACTCAGTTGTAAGTCAGTTGTAGGTTCAACAATCTCTCCCTTTGGCATTGATGGCAACTCAAATAATATGAATGTACCAAACACATACCAAACATATACTCTACAACTCTGTCTATCACAAGCTCTCCCTTAGATAGTTCATTCTTAACTCTTCATGTTCAGTATTCTCACCCTTTGTCTTTACAGTATAGATTCTCTTCCTTTTGCTCATTCATATTTGCCTATTCTCTCCCTTTGACAATAATGCCAAATGAACAAAATAAACAAACATCAGTCTTGTCCAAACCTCTTCATTATATCTCAGTATACTAATATCTCCATCTGTTCTTCAAACTTAATCACAACCTTGAACTTAATCGAAGTGCGATCTATGCTAGCATCAACATGAGTGATCTTTTGATATAATAGGCTGATGCAGCATTCCAGATCACCTTAGTGACCGATAGACAGGGGACGGATCCCAAGTCTATTCCTCAAGTAGTCAAAAGTGTCTTTCGGCAGAGGCTTTGTAAAAATGTTTGCAAGTTATTCTTTTGATGTAACAAACTCTAGTTTAACTTGCTTTTCCTGCACTTGTTCCCTTAAGTAATGATACTGAATTGATATATGCTTTGTTTTTTAGTGCATTACTAGATTCTTTGATATGTTTATAGCGCTAGTGTTGTCACAATATATAGTCACTGGATCAGTGATCACCTCATTCATACCTTCCAACACTTGCTTGATATAGGCTATATTGGAGCAATTTGTTGTAGCAGCAACATATTCAGCTTCAGCTGTTGACTGAGAAATACAACTCTGCTTCTTGCTTGTCCAAGTTACAAGTCTGTCTCCAAAGAAAAATGCTCCTCCAGTTGTACTTTTTTTGTCATCCACATTACCAGCCTAGTCAGCATCGGTATACACTTTCAGTTCAAACTTTCCATCTCTTGAATACCATAAACCATAATCGTATGTCTTCTTAAGATATCTCAATATCCTTTTTGTTGCTGTCATATGTGATTCTCTGGGATTTGCAGAAAATCTTGCAACTATTCCAATAGCATGAGCTATATCCGGTCTACTATGAACTAGATACATCATCTTACCAATCATGGATCAGTAAAGTGTCTGATTTACCTTGGTAGTCTCATCTTCCTTTTTCAGCTTACATCCAGTAGCCATCGGTGTTCCCACTGGTTTTGCATCTTCCATGCCGAATGTCTTCAACACCTCCTTTATGTATTTTGATTAAGTGATGAAGATTCCATCACTATGTTGAATCACCTGTAGTCCTAAAAAGAACTTAATCTCTCCAAACATAGACATTTCAAATTCCTTTTGCATCTCATTAGCAAATGCTTTACATACAATATCTCTACCTCCAAAAATTATATCATCAACAAATATTTTAGCTATGATAATAGTATCATCAGTGTTACCTTTCATATACAAATTACTATTATCACTTGTTTTGATAAAGCCAATACTTAACAGATAGGTGTGCAACCTTTCATACCATGCTCTCAGTGCTTGTTTCAGTCCATACAATGCTTTGTGCAGTCTACAAACCATATCTCAGTTGTCTGGATCTTCAAATCCTTCAGGTTGTTCAATGTAGACCTCCTCTTCAAGTATTCCATTCAAGAAAGCAGACTTGACATCCATTTGGTATACCTTAAATTTCTTATGTGCAGCATATGCCAGTAACATTCTAACACCCTCAAGTCTTGCAATAGGTGCAAATGTTTCACCATAGTCAATTCCTTCTTCTTGTGCATATCCTTTACATACAATTCTTGCTTTATTTCTTGTCACTTCTCCATTTTCATTTAGCTTATTTCTGAAAATCCACTTGGTACCAATAACATTTTTATCTTTAGGTCAAGGTACTAAGGTCCAAGTCTTATTTTTTTCTATTTTCTCAATCTCTTCAGTCATTGCTTTGACCCATTCTTTATTATCCAAAGCAACTTGTACATTCTTAGGTTCAAATTCACAAACTAAGCAAGTACCTTGTCTTTTTTTGCTTCTTGTTTGCATTCCAGCATCTTTGTTTCCAATAATCTGATCTTTAGGATGATGTCTTCTAACAAATCTTGCCAGTATCCTAGATCTTCTATCTTGTGCATCCTATTGTGTATTTTTCTGTGCATTCTATTCTGGTTCATTAGCTTTCTCAAAAACTCCTCCTTGATCATCGGTATGTTCAGTTAGTTCTATCGATTGTGGTACATTATTTATCTATTGGCCAGTTGCAGCTGTCTGTGGTGTCCTTAGTTGAAACTCAGGAAACTCATAGTAAGTGAACTGTCTGTAATTTTTTGGTTCCTTCATCTGCTCATCTATGATCTTATCATCATATTCATCAACATGAACATTCACACTTTCAACAATTTTATTAGTCATTTTGTTCAGACATTTGTAAGCTTTGCTTTGGGTAGAATATCCTAAAAATATTCCTTCATCTCCTTTGGAATCAAACTTACCATTCCTATCATTTTTTAGAATAAAACACTTACTTCCAAAGATTCTAAAGTAACTTACATTAGGCTTGTGTCCAAACCAAAGTTCATATGGTGTTCGGTTGGTGTCTTTCTTCAACTATACTCGGTTAAGCACATAGACTGCAGTGCTCATAGCTTCTCTCCAAGATTTCTGAGTGACATTATTTTGTATCATCAGTGTCCTAGCATAATCAATTATTGATATTTTTCTTCTCTCAGCAATACCATTCTATTGTGGGGTTCTCGGTGCTGACACCTGCCTTTGGAGTCCATGCTCATTACAGAAGTTAGTAAATTCACAAGATATAAATTCACCACCTCTATCTGATCTAAGACATTTGATTTCCTTTCCAGTTTCCTTTTCAACTTTAGCCTTATACCATTTAAACAGTTTGAAAGCTTCAGACTTTTCTTTCAAAAATATCACAGTCATCAATCTAGTGTAATCATCAACAAAGAGAATAAAGTATCTATCACCATAGTAGCTTTGAGTTCTCATAGGTCCACATAAGTTGGTATGAACCAACTCAAGAATCTTCTTTGTTGAGAAGTCCTTGCTCTTAAAACTAGATTTGGTCATTTTCCCTTTCTGACATTCGTGGCATAAAGTATGATTAGGCTTAGATAAGTTAGGTAAACCTCTAACTCTCTTTTTTTTACTGATTTTGATCATATTATCAAAGTTTACATGACATAATCTCTTGTGCCATAGCCAAGCATCTTCATCTTTCATAAGTAGGCAAGAAGACTCATCAATATCAAGTTGAAAAAGATTACCTCTAGTTTGAGTACCAGTCCCAACAAGTCTTCCATCATTTTCATAGATTTTCACCTTTTTATTTTCAAACACCAGTTTGTGGCCTAAATTTTTTAGTTGTGCCACACTCAACAGATTGTAATTTAGTCCATATACCCAGTAAGCATTCTCACATTTTATTCTATCATTAATTACAAGGGTACCTTTACCTTTCACAGTGCATGGGGCATCATTTCCCATTCTTACAGATCCACCATTATATTCAACTAATTCATCAAATTTATCTACATCACATGTCATATGATGTGTGCAGCCACTGTCAATGATCCATGTTTCATTCTTTCTTATCAATGAGATTAGGGAAGATTCATCTTGGTTTTCATCTTCTTCTGAATCTTCCTTCATTGCAACAAACACTACCTCTTCATCATCAGAATCAGACTCAGAGTTAGTATTTTCAGCTATATAACAAGCCTTTTTACCTTTGTCCTTTCGGTCATTTCTATTACTGTGTTGGTAGCTTTTGTTAACTCTCCTCCCATAACTTTCTTCAAATTTATCTCTCAGTTCATCATCATCATTTCTTTTCTGAGGACATCTAGCAGCAATATGACCTACTTCCTTACAATTAAAGCATGCCAAGGGTAACTTACCTCTATATCTCCCTTTACCTTTCGGTAATCTTCTAGCCATTAATGCTTCAAGCTCATCAAGGTCATCATCAGTATCACTATCATTATTATTTCTATTTTTCTTGCTAGATTTCCCAATCTTCAGAGAAGACATGAAAGCAGACTCAACAGAAGGTACAACACTGTTATCAAAATTGTTCAACTCAAAAGTAGTAAGCTTACCGACCAAAGTATCAAGTGTAAGATTAGATGTGTCTCAGTTCTCATGAATTGTTGATATTTTGATTGCATAGACAGGTAGCAGGGTTCTGAGGATTTTGCTGATTATAGTCTCTTCTTCAATTACTCCATCAGAAGCTTGTATAGTATAAACAACCTCTTTAATTCTGTTTGAATATTTAGCAATATTTTCTCCTTCTTTCATTCTCATTTCATCAAATTTACCTCTTAAGCTTTCTGCTCTAGCTCTTTTGACAAATGTGTTACCACTGTATACTTGCTCTAATCTATCCCACATTGCCTTAGTAGTAGTTAATCCTTTGATTTCTTCAAATTCAACATCGATACAGGCAGCAGCAAGTTCCATCATTTCTACGTTGTGATCATTCTTATCTTTTAGTTGTTCCACAATCAAAGGACCATTTGGTTCACTGTAGCCAATTTTCATAAAATGTAGTGCATCTCCACCAATTCCAGTTATATGCAATTTCATTCTCTGTTGCCATACTGAGAAGTTGTCTTTGTTCAGTCTAGGCACTTCCCTCTTACTCATTTTGTGATCTTTATGCTCAAGTCCTTAAAACTATGTTTCAAGCAACCAAACAGCTCTGATACCAATTGTTAGAATAACTGAGAGGGGGGGGTGAATCAGTTATCCAAGTCCCAAAACAAAAATGAGTAATCCAAAATATTGTTTCTCTAATTTTTGTCAGTCGGTGAACATATATATGATTCACTGTCAGTATTTTTACCGATCTTCAGTTAAAGCTCTTTAGTAGTTACCAATCAAATCAAATAGCTAAAATGTAAAGTATGATAATAAACAATCATCACAATAAACACATAACACAAAGATTTAACATGGAAACCCTGTTAAGGGAAAAACCACCTGGGAACCGGCAACCCAAAAATTTCACTCTTCTGAAGTGAGGCCTGTGAGGACCCAACCCTGTTAAAGGTTACAATACACACTATTAGGTGTGACCTGGTTAGAGGATTTTGCACTAGAAGTTATCTTTCAATCTTATGTCACTCACTGTGCTGATTTACAGGATAACAATGTTTCACTTGTCAAAATGAAACACAAATAAGACTTAAAAGTCCACTCAGTTAAGAGATTTTCACTGTTTACAATTATTAGAAAGTAACAGTAGGTTGATCTACCTTAATACAACAAATTGCAGTTGCAGATCAGTGTTATGCTCAACAATGTTTTTTGACCAATATATCACTTCAGATCTAATATTAATATCACTTACAAACAATCAGTTATGTGCTTTGTGTAGCTCGGTTTGTTCATTGTGCAGCTCGGTTTCTACAGCTTGGTTCAGTAACCTGTTTGATCATAAATGCATGAATGCTAGTTCACACTTAGCTTCTGCAGTATCTCCTCTTTTTTCTTCTTTGAATTTTTTTCTTTAAATAAACATGTAAGCTGTTTTATTTTCATCCATCAGATTTTGCCGCTTAATCATATCCACTAATTTTGCTGCTTTAAACATCCTTGGCTGATGTGTCATTAACACGTTTCAATCTCCTTCGTCAGATCTTCCTTGAATTTTGTTAGCCGTAGATCCTTGTAACAAACTTTGACTTTTCACCTTGAAATCATGCGAATCCAGCTCATCAGTTTTGTCATCAAATTGTCTAGTTGACAATATCATTAAATGCTTTTTTGTTCTCCTCGATTAACAAAGAAATGCTTCGATAAACCTTCATCGGTTAAACTTGTGCTCGGTATACAACACACTGCATCGGTGTATACTGTCGTTGGTGTTTACACTAAGGATCTCAGTAAACATTAAACTATTCTCTTTTACCGACCAACACTGCTTTGTGTCTTTTAGTTCCTTTCTCCATAATAGATGAATACAACATACTAAAGTCAATATAATGAGATCAAAGACTCATCAATAAGTTATCCAATGCATTCCTTATCCTTATCTTTTGTGACCTTCTTTCACAATTCTTCAGATGTCTCGGTAATGATAACTTACAAGATAAGTACTATCAAACTAATAAGAAACTAGTTGACATTAATGACAACATAATACTAATTTAACATATTGTATATCTATACAACTATTGTTCATGTGATCTTCAATCACTGTTTCAACACTCTGGTGTAAGTTAGTTGTAGGTTCAACATTGACTTGATAAATTAATTAAATATTTATTATTTAATTAATAATTATTCCTCTATTTATTAAATAGATTATTCAATTTATTTATTAAATTCACTATAGTCTATTCCTCTATCCCAAGTCTTCTAATTAGTCTTATTAAAGTGATTTAAGTAAATACACAATCACCTAAATATGACTAAGTCCCCTAGTCCACCTCACCTACCTAGTCACCTGACACATCACTTTGGCTAAAATAAATAATTATTATTAATTATTTATTAGTAATTATCCTCACCCACACATGTCCTATTCTTAAGGGCTATGTGGCCTCATAGGACTTGGTCTCATGACCACATGTCCTCTCTTAAACCAAGTCAAGAGACATGCCCTATTCCTAAGGGGCTTCTTAAGCCACCTCTAAGGGTCAAAGGTGACTCATGGGACACTTGTACAAAGAGTCCTCATGAGGAAAAGGTATCTCCCTCTTTCTCTCTTAGGTCTTTGAGAGACACTTGACATATGTCATTCCCTTCCACCTTGTTCTCCTCCATGTCAATGTGAGAGGAACATCATCCCTATTCTCCCTCTCACATTCCAACTACATCCTCCTTTCTCTGAACTCCTTCAACCAAGTCAATCCTAACCCTAGGATCTTCCACCTTTCATTCTCAATCGTAGGATTGTGCCACCTAGGCCTAGATCCTCCAAAAATCTATAAAAGGAGCCTCATTTCCCCTTTCTGAGCTAATAGGTATTTTTGGCATTCAAGCAATCAAGCATCCAAGCATCCAAGCATTCTAAGAGCAATCAAGCATCCATATTATCATCAAATCCATTTTGAATTCCATCCATTAGTTGCATAATCAAGCCTTAAGCTTCCTTGCATTCATCATCAAATCTCCACACTTTGGTAGCATCTTGGAAAAATGCTTCATTTGGAAATTTAAGAGCTCAACATCTTCAAGAAATCAAGGCTAGGAGAGAAATGGAGACAAGGTACATGGTAGGTGAAGGTAAAATGTTATTTTAGCTTCATTTTGATTGTATTCTTCATTGTAGTTTGCTAATTAGATAGATTTATTAATCTTAGAATAGTTAATTTATCATTTAGAATAGTATTCACCTAATTTTGCATAAAAATATCTTATTCCAATGGGATGATAAGTGTGAAGAAGCTTTCAATAAAATCAAGCAATATCTGGTGAATCCTCCAACTCTGATGTCACTAATTTCGAGCAAGCCACTCTTGCTCTACATTTTAGCTATGACAGTTTCACTAGGTGCTCTTTTGGCTCAGCAAGATCATGAAGGAAAATAAAAAGCCATCTATTATATCAGTCGCACCCTAGTGGGATATGAGCTAAACTATTGTCCTATAGAAAGAGCATGTCTAGCTATTGTTTTTGCATCATAGAAGTGGTGACATTACATGTTGTCACATTCAATCAAGCTCATTGCAAAGATTGATCCTTTAAAGTATTTATTAAGCAAAATAGCACTGACAGGTAGATTGGCTAAGTGGGTCATGCTACTTAGTGAATTCAATATTGAATATGTAGACAGGAAAGCTATCAAAGGTCAAGTGATAGCAGATCAGCTAGCAGATGCTCCATTAACAGATGACCAACCTATACACACAGAGTTTCCTGATGTACACATCTTGGCTTTATCCACACAAACATGGCAACTATATTTTGATGGATCATATACTCAACAGGGTTCAGGAGCTGGTATTCTCTTTGTCACGCCACAAGGATATACAATTCCAAAATCTTACAAGCTACTCTTTCCTTGCACCAATAATGTAGCAAAATATGAAGCTTTGCTGATTGGGTTAAAGATGGCTTTACAATGGAAAGTAACTAAAATTAATGTGTATGGGGATTCTCAGTTGATTATAAACCAGGTTAATGATGATTATCAGACTAAAGATGATAATTTATTACCATATAAATGTATGGTTGATGACTTCAAACAATATTTCTCAATCATCACTTTTGAACAGATTCCTCGACATGATAACAAGGTTGCTGATGCAATGGCAACAATTGCTTCTTTGTTTGATACAGAAGATACCAAGGTCCGTTTTGAGTTCTTGGTGGAATCCCTGACTTGTCCTGCATATGATGATCCTGATACAAGTATTATATGTCATCTTATTGGACATGACTCCCCAATCTATGGAAAAATTTATTCCTATCTGAAAAATGACATCCTACCCCCTGACTTATCCCAAAATAAAAAATGAACTTTTCTCTGCCAAGCCTCCCACTATGTCCTAATATCTGATACCCTTTATCGGCGAGGTCTTGACGGTACTCTCCTATGATGTCTTGAGCATGATGAAGCTCAAATTACCTTGTGAGACATACATGAGGGTATTTGTGGGACACATTTGAGTGGTCCCTCTTTGGCTAAGAAACTCATGTGTATGGGTTATTATTGGCCTACCATGGAAACAAATTCCTTTCATTTTGCTAGGGCATGCAAGAAATGTCAGATTCATGGAAACCTTATTCGTACTCCAACACAAGAGTTACATCCTTTTACAACTACCTTTCCATTCATTCGGTGGGGACTCGACCTCATGGGCGCTATCAACCCTCCATCTTCCAATGGCCACAAATGGATTCTCACTGTGATAGAGTATTTTACTAAATGGATTGAGGTCATTCCATTGATTACCACCATAGGGAAACACATATCCATGTTTATCCTAAATTATATCATTTGTAGATATGGTATACCTATGTATCTCATTACTGATCATGAGAAACAGTTTCAAAATCAGGACATGGATGAACTATGCACAAAATTCCATATCACCCATAACTATTCCACCATATACTATCCCCAAGGAAATGGCCAAGCTGAGGCGTCAAATAAAACTATTGTTAAAATCATACAAAAGACTATCAATGACACTGGCCGTGACTGGCATATCCAACTGAATCTAGCCTTATGGGCTTATCGTACTTCCATCCACACTCCTATTGGAGCCACCCCATATTCCCTTATCTATGGATCTGAAGTAGTCCTGCCCCTCGAGGTTGAGTTGCCTTCACTTCGTGTCACTCTCAAAGATTTGATTCCTGATGAAGACTATAGAGTTGTACGGTTGACTGAACTAGAACTGTTGGATGAATGTCATCAGAGAGCTTATGATCATTTGAAAGTCTATCAGCAGTGTATGTCTCGTCAGTATAACAGCAAGGTAAAGATCAAAGACTTTCAATTGGGTGACTTAGTCCTTCGAGAAAATCCAAAGAATCAATTGCATTGTGAGAAGAAGGGCAAGTTTGAACCCAATTGGTTAGGTCCTTTTGTAGTAACAACAGTTTATGGTTCTGGAGCTTATCAATTGTCCACACCTAAGGGAGATCCTCTAGATGAACCTCTTAACAGTATCCATCTCAAGAAGTTCTATCCTTGAAATCCCAATGCAAGGGCTATGTATATATTTTTTAAATAGAAAAATTCATAAAAATACAAAAAAAACCAAAAAATCAAAAGAAAATTGCAATAAAAGCATATGGTGAAAACCTGGAAACAGGTGCCATGTGTATCAATTTAGCTCCTTTATCTATTAGGATTCTTCTAGTGTGTCCATTCATTGTATATATTAACAATAAAATGGCTAGTTAAACCCCATTCCCACCATGTACATATCATAATAAAATGGCCAGTTCATACACCATCCATTGTATTTACCCATAATAAAACCCCATCATAGCTTGATCATTTGTCATGGTCTTTGTCCTAGTCTTGTTACATCCTTTTTCATCCATAATAAGTCAGTCCATCACCTCGCTGGGGGCATGTCCTCAACCTAGTTTAGGAAGTGGATCTATGATAGTCATGACTCTTAGAGGACACAATGGAGTATTTACACCAGACAAGCAAACACAATCAAATGTTCTTTCACAATGATATCTTTATGATGAATCGTGATCTATGATCTATCCTTCAAAACATGGTTGTTTATCTATCGATTCTTGACTATACATCATCAATTGAACTAATCACTATACCTTACACTATCTTTTAGCAAAAGAAATGTATATTCATGGCAGGCATGTTAGAATGATTTGTTGTAGCTTATGCATTCATATCTGGATTTTATTGTTATCATGTTCCCTATGCTATTATGTGATATCTTTGACATGAGTTTAAAACTCCCATATGTCATTGATTAGGATAGCCAGGATGGGGCATGGTATTTTCTTTGATTGTTGTTTGTGGGATATTTTTTGATGAAGTCAAAGGAACAAATAGTTGGGGTGTCTGTGCATAAGTGCCTTCATCAATTTCATAGTATTGACAACATACAAATCATGTTGTTCTACAAATGCTATTTATGGTGATACGCCAACACATACCTTGACTCCAAATATTTGTTCCCTAATGGAGGGGGGGAATATTCCTTGTATGTTATGCAAATGAAACTCAGGTCATCTCGGTTCAATTATACCTAGATGCTTGTCAAGTTTGCTACATTAAACTCCATGCAAGAAGTGCTCAGGTCATCCTGGTTTAATTATACCATGATGCTTGCATTTTCTTGCAACATAACGAGCTCAATGATTAAAATCAAATTCCAAGTTATTATGAAGTTCTAAGATGTTACCTGAAGTTGTGGAGATATACTCATTTCATATTGCATTTCATTTAAACAATTCACGACTTGCATAACAGTGCTCCTTTTATAGGGATTTGTAGGATATTTTTCTTATTAGGTTATATGTGCTCCTAGTCCATTCTTCTTATGTCAGATACATTGTTATTTAAGTTGAGGACATTTGGACAACAAAAACATTGAGTTTTTACCTTGCATCTTACAAACCTTTAATCAAATTCATTTAGGCCATGCATTATCTTTATTTGTTATGTTCATTTGTATATTATTCATCTATATTACATGCATGTTTCATGTGTTGTTTTGTTATAGTTGTCATTCACATCTCATTATCTTTTCATTAGGGTGAACATTGTATATTTCCATTCATTACATATTATATGCATTTTACATCATTTATTATCATTCATTTATTATCTTCATCATTTATTATCTATTATATGCATTTTAAATTCATCATTTATTATCCATTATATGCATTTTATATCATTTATTTATTATCCATTACATGTATTTCAAATCATCATTCATTTACATCATTTATTTAATGTCCATTCATTTTCCATTATCCACATTGTTCTTTATATCATTTCATTAGTAATCACATAGCATTGTATAGTGTAAACTCATTTAAGACATGCATTTATATCATCATATGTTCAATCATTAACCATTAAGCATCAAATAGAATATAAAGCATTTTGCATTCTAGGACATACATTCTATGCATATTAAAGTAAGACATCACATCCTGCATATGTCAGTGCGCACATGTATAAAATCATCAAAGCAAATCATGATAGAACTGCATCACTGTATATATAGAGTCCATCATATAGCGTCAATCATATAAAGTCCATCAGATACAAAAAAACTGTCCAAATGCCCAATGATATAAAGAAATATAACAATGTGTCCAAAGTCAGTGTCCATCAAGTCAAAAATATAATGATACAATGATAACATGATACAAGTGTATACAATGATCTCTCAAAAATCTATGATCTGCTGCCTCCAGACTCTATCAGTCTCTGTCTGTGAGATGCAATGCAGCCCTGTGCTACTGAATCACCTGATGCTAAGGATCCACCCTGATCTCCTAAACCTATCGGTGCTCTAGGAGGGCATGATGATACCCCTCTGCTACCAGCTAGTGCCTCTCTCTCATGAACCGTAGTCCTAATAGCTACTAAGATCTCTCTATAGCTCCCAATCCACGGATCCCTTGGGACCACCTATTTGTAAGCCTCTCACCAGTAGGATATCTCCTTCCTGGCACGTACCATGGCTCTCAAGCTATCTCCATGGGGACTCAAATCCTCTGTGCACTACAGCTCATCTAAAAACATCTCTGACTCCCCGAGTCTCTCAATCACTGCATCTTGCTCACGTCTCAGTACTCTCATCTGGCTCTCTAGCCTCTCAATCTACCTCTCTAGACCAGGAACACGGTCTTCCTGCACCTGTGTCATTGCTAGTTGGACTAGCAATGAGTCAATATCAGGATCCTCCTCCTCTGCAACATCTCTCCGTAAATAGGGATCCTGTCCCCCAATATCCATCTTTGTTGGCTCCTCTTGAGCATCCACATCCTCCATAGGTGCATCCTTCTCATCCAACCCATCATTAGGGATCTATCCACCTTGTACTACTCCACCCTACACTAATAGAACATCTACCTCATCATGTGCCTATACAGCTGGTAACTGTACCTGAGCCACTGGTACCTTTAGTGGAGCTCCTACAGCTGGCTGTGCTGGCTGTGCTAGCTATGCCGGAGGCTGTCTCCATCCCTATCTAGCTAGGGGTGGCATTAGTCCCCTCTGCCTCACACCGCCTCCTCCAATCCATGGTCCAGCCTGATCACCTCTCCCTCCATCTCCTCCATCACTGCCATCACCTCTACCTCCTCCCCACCTATCTCTCCCTTGGCATCTCCTGCAGCATCTATCTATTGGATCTCTCTCTGGTGGTCTAGCAGCCGAATCCATCAAGCGTGGCATAGGGAAGTCTCTCAAGAACTGCTCTAGATCTATTATCATCCCGAGGTCCACAACACTCTGTCGCATCATCCATAGCTGGAATGGCATGTCCAAAAACTCATGTCTCACCACATCAAATGATGCCATTGGCCCCTAGTCCCATCTCTCTTGATGAGTCCTAGCGAACTCTGTCACTCCCTGGGGCATGCCCTGGATCCTGCCAAACTGGCACAGAACCCAGCTGACTAACTATCTCTCCAGAATGAAGGGTGTCCGCCCTATAAGCCATCGTGACTCAAAATAAAATCCTAGCTATCGCTCATCATCCTAGGGCTCACACCCTAGGTAAGGCCTCCATGTCACTGAATCCAATGTATCAAAGGTGTAACACCAAAACTCCAAGTGTCCTAGTTTTGCCTGAGACAAAATTGATGAATATCGATGGGTATACGGTTGTCTTGCGCCATGGAATCTAATGGCTACTGGCCGTGTCACTGCAATATACTCCCATGCCCAAACATGGAGTAGTGTGACACCTACTGATAGTGATGCACCCCTATAATACACCACCTGATGAAGATCATGATATAAGTGCGCTAATAAACAAACCCCCCAAGAAAATTGGGTCCCATCCAACATCCGTTGTAGAGTGTGGTCCCATTCAACTGAAAATCCATGTGATCTACGATCGGGGAAAATGAAACCCCCAATCGCTCCAGCTAGTACCGCTAGTAGAGGCTCATACAAATCCACCATGTCCTCCTAGCTGATCTCCCCCTCATCAATGTCATCATCTCTGAAGATGGCTCTGCACTCCGTCACTCCACTGTGTTGATCATAATGTACTAACTCCCCTGTGATAGGAAGCTAGAGGATGCGATATACATCCTCTAGTGTAACTGTCATCTCCCCTGTCGGAAGATAGAAGGTACTCATCTTCGAGTGCCACCGCTTTTCCAGTGCTATCATCATACTCTGGTTTGCCCTAATCTCAAGCGTGTAAATAACATGATATAATCTAGATGCACCAATTAGGAGTCTGTTAGTCTCTGACAGCGTCAGTCTTAGATTCTGTGTGACAGGATATCTCTCCCGTGACATCAGAATATCAATAATATCCTCCTATACAAATCAAATAAAATGAAGCTATCAGATTTCAATAAACTGATCTAAAACATCTATCTATCCTATTATATCAACTACAAACATGTCCTATCACGTGTTTTAATAGATGATTTTATCAATCATCTAGTATCAAGACTAGTTAACTAGCAACCATGCTACAATGTTGCCTATCTTGACCTAATCGATCAAATTTAATCACCGACAGATCAAATCAGCTTATCGACATCTAGTTTGACCTATTTGACTTTCTAATTTGACCAAATTCTATCCATAAAACAAATGCACAACACAGACAAATGCATGCGCCATAACCTTTCACATGTGCGCAGAAAACCATGTATGCACAATTTTATTACACATTTGTGCAACAATTCACAATCAATGCGCAACAAGTACCTATGCGCACTTTTAATTTACATTTGCGCCACAACATTTTGATTCTAACATGCATACGCCAATGCCCTCAACGAATGCATAGAAGTTTGTATTTTATGCGCAAACGTTGCAAATTGTTGCGCATTCATGCGCCGTAATGGCACATTCATATTCCGGCCAAGAACAATTTTTTTTTATCTAATCTAACCTATGATTTGGCCTAACCTACGCATACTAAATCATATCCTATCATGCTGGAAATAAAAAATTGACAAAGTGGATCGAATCACCTACCGGCTCACCCGAATCGGGTGGTCGCTGGAAGCACCTGGCCCTCTCGAAGCGGTGATCTGACAATGGGAACGGCATCCTGGTGGCTCTGCTCTTCTCTCTCTCATGCTCTGATCTCCAAATGACAAGTGTGTACAATGAGCTTATTATGGACCCCTTAGCCCTATTTATAGCCTGTGGACCCTATGTGCTTGGTGTGTGGACCCTACCTCCCATTTTTAATTCTGTTTCACCCCATTTTCACCCATCTTTTCTCCTGTTTCTTTCGTGAGATTGATTATCCACCTCGAAAAAAAATAATTTCAAAAAAAAAAAAAAAAAATTATCATAAAATTCAAATAATCTTTTTTGTTAATCAATCTCTCGAGGGGGCATGCTTAGGTCATTTCAGACATTGTCTGGGGTAGGGGCAAAATACCTAAAATTTTCTTTGAAACAATGTGACACACATTATTTCAAAGAGGGGAAAAATGTATACACTTAAAAATGGCTTCGTTAATTAATTAAATATTTATTATTTAATTGATATTGACTTGATAAATTAATTAAATATTTATTATTTAATTAATAATTATTCCTCTATTTATTAAATAGATTGTTCAATTTATTTAGTAAATTCACTATAGTCTATTCCTCTATCCCAAGTCTTCTAATTAGTCTTATTAAAGTGATTTAAGTAAATACATAATCACCTAAATATGACTAAGTCCCCTAGTCCACATCACCTACCTAGTCACCTGACACATCACTTTGGCTAAAATAAATAATTATTATTAATTATTTATTAGTAATTATCCTCACCCACACATGTCCTATTCTTAAGGGCTATGTGGCCTCATAGGACTTGGTCTCATGACCACATGTCCTCTCTTAAACCAAGTCAAGAGACATGCCCTATTCCTAAGGGGCTTCTTAAGCCACCTCTAAGGGTCAAAGGTGACTCATGGGACACTTGTACAAAGAGTCCTCATGAAGAAAAGGTCTCTCCTTCTTTCTCTCTTGGGTCTTTGAGAGACACTTGACATATGTTATTCCCTTCCACCTTGTTCTTCTCCATGTTAATGTGAGAGGAACATCATCCCTATTCTCTCTTTCACATTCCAACTACATCCTTCTTTCTTTAAACTCCTTCAACTAAGTCAATCCTAACCCTAGGATCTTCCACCTTTCATTCTCAACCATAGAATTGTGCCACCTAGGCCTAGATCCTCCAAAAATCTATAAAAGGAGCCTCATTTCCCCTTTCTAAGCTAATAGGTATTTTTGGCATTCAAGCAATCAAGCATCCAAGCATCCAAGCATTCTAAGAGCAATCAAGCATCCATATTATCATGAAATCCATTTTGAATTCCATCCATTAGTTGCATAATCAAGCCTTAAGCTTCCTTGCATTCATCATCAAATCTCCACACTTTGGTAGCATCTTGGAAAAAGGGTTCATTTGGAAATCTGAGAGCTCAACATCTTCAAGAAATCAAGGCTAGGAGAGAAATGGAGACAAGGTACATGGTAGGTGAAGGTAAAATGTTATTTTAGCTTCATTTTGATTGTATTCTTCATTGTAGTTTGCTAATTAGATAGATTTATTAATCTTAGAATAGTTAATTTATCATTTAGAATAGTATTCACCTAATTTTGCAGACACCCCAATCTTTAATTCTAGATCAAAGGAGATAGTGATACTCTTTTATTCTTCACTTTTAAAAATACTTGATACCTTGCAATTTTTGTTTAAGTATAGAAGCATTATTTCTTTTCAAATTTTGGGACTAATTCAAAACTCTAAATTAGAAATCGACGCAAGGAGGGACATGAAAAGCTAGGGCCAAGGGCACACCTAACTATCCAGCCACCTTACAGAGTAAATACACGGCAGAAACACACAACACAGAGGAAAACACCAAGGAGAGAAGGAACGTAAACACTTTATTAATTCATCCAAATATTTTCATACATGCCCAGTTGTAAGGCCTTATGGGTTACGACCAACAAGATCTATGAAAATCCAGACTTAGTCTCTATCTTCTATCTAACTTCTTCTTATGCAGTACCTCTTTTTTTGTAACTAAACACCTTGATTTATACTTGCCAAAAATGTATTACAAAAGATTCTAGATTATTACAAATAGAAGGTCGACCACAAACGGTCTACACACATCCAAAGATAAGATCCCAATCATTAAATTCATGACCCAAATTAAATATATAATTTGGCTCCAACTAATAACTAAACATAGACAAACTCAGGCAAAGAAGAAACGAGCATCAACAAATAGCATGTTCACTCGACATAGGAAGGAACGCTCAGCCAACACTGAACAACTCAACACATATAGAAACACTCAGCCAACATTAGATAGCTCAGCACAAAGAAATGCTTTGGCAAATACTACAACTCGAAAATGACTACAACTCAGCACTTACCGACAGAATGAACAAAATGAGAAGGATAGAAAAGAAACCCAGGATGCTCCTGCATCAGACAACTAGGGTTGAAAGAAATGATTCTCCTGAATCATTGAGATGTCACAATCTGAGATGAATCAAACTCAGATTGATAAATCCATGTAGCATCTTCCACTGGTCTATTCTTCCACTTCACCAAATATTCATAGTAATCCTTTCCTCTTGTACTTTTACCAATACTCTAATCCAATATCTATTCAAGTTCATCAACATGCTTCTTAGGATAATCATCTGATATAACAACTTTATCATCTGACTCATGATACTTATGCAAATCAATAATATTAAATATAGGAGATATATCCATATCATCAGGTAACTCAACTTCATAAGCATTACCACTGTCAAACTTCCTCAAAATTCTAAAAGGACCAAACTTCTTCATTTTTCAGCTTGTTGTACGTTCCAATAGGAAATCTGGCCTTCTTCAAATGAACCATTACCTCATCACCAACTTCAAAAACATGATGTCTCCTAGACTTGTCAGCATTTTCCTTATACTTCTAACTATTTTGTTCCAACTTCAACTTCACTTCCTCATGTAAAGACTTCATAAAATTAGAAAATACTTCCCCCTTATCACTTCTCTTTTCTTCACCAACAATATCCCTCAAATCTGATACTCCTCTAGGCTACATTCTAGTAACAATCTCAAAAGGTGTTTTTCCTGAACTCCTATTTACAAAATTATTATATGGAAATTCAGCTTGTGCCAATACCATATCCCAATTACTTGGCTTATCTCCAACTAAACATCTCAAAAAATTACCCAAGCTTCTATTCACAACCTCTGTCTGTCCATTTGTCTATGGATGGAATGTAGAACTAAACCTCAACTCATTATCTATCTTCTTCCACAAAGTCTTCCAAAAATAACCAAAAAACTTGTTATCTCGGTCAAAGATAATACTTCTAGGTAATCCATGCAATCTAATAATCTCTTTGAAGAAAATATCAACAACATGCACAACATCTGATGTCTTCTTAGATGGTATGAAATGTACCATTTTAGAAAATCTATCCACAACAACAAATATAGAATCATACCCTCTTGTTGTCTTAGGTAATCCAAGAACAAAATCCATACTAATGTCACTCCAAGGTTTCTCAAGAACAAAAATAGGTGTATACAATCTAGTATTCTGACTTAATCCTTTTTCAACTTGACAAATTACACAACTCCTTACAAACTTCTGAACATCCTTATACATATGTGGCCAATAATACTTTTCGTTAAGAAAACTCAATGTCTTATCAATTCTAAAATGTCCAGCCAATCCACCACAATGCTTTTCCTTAATCAAATTGATTCTCATGGAACTTCTTGGTATACACAATTGAATTCCCTTAAACAACATACCTTCTTGAATGAAATACTCCTCAAAATTACATGGTTGTTCTGATAGATTTGGTGTTTTTAGTGCTCTACACTCTCTCCACGCCTCAGAAAAATCAGGGTTAGTATCATACAACTCCATCTCATCAAAACCAAGAACTGCAACTTTCATCTCGCTCATCAAAGAATGTCTTCTACTGAGTGCATCTGCAACTCGGTTAGTGACTCCACTCTTATGCTTGATCACAAAAGTGAAACTCTGTAAATATTCAACCCACTTCATATGTCTCTGATTCAACTTATGTTGACTTCCCAAATATTGCAAAGCTTTATGATTAGTATACAACACAAACTCACTTGGTATCAAGTAAAGTCTCCACTTTTTCAAAGCTTGAACAATGGCATAGAACTCTTGATCATACACAAAATACTTCCTTTTAGAATCATTCAACTTCTCACTAAATACATAAACAATTTTATCCTCTTGACTCAACACAGCTCCTATTGCACTACCACTTGCATCACACTCAACTTGAAATACCTTATTGAAGTCGAGTAAAGCTAACACAGGTAACTCGACAACCTTTTGTTTCAAAGTCTCAAAACTCTTGTCAGCTCCATGTGTCCACTTAAAATCCTTTTTATCTCCTCTCATAGTCTCAGTCATAGCATTACAAATGGAACTAAAATTCTTAATGAATTTTCTATAAAAACTAGCCAAACCATGAAATGATCTTACCTCACCCACATTCTCAGGTGTAGGCCATTCCCAAATTGCTTTAACCTTCTCAGGATCCATTTTCAAACTGTCAGCTGAAATTACAAATCCCAAATACACAATCTCTTCTTTCATAAAGGAACACTTATTCAAATTAATCAATAGCTTCTCCTCTTTCAGTCTTTGCAACACTTGTCTAATATTCTCAAGGTGTTCTTCCTTAGTTTTACTGAATATCAATATATCATCTAGATAGACAATCACAAACTTACCCAAAAATATCTTGAGAACCTCATTCATCAACCTCATGAAAGTACTAGGTACATTAGTCAAACCAAAAGGCACAACAACCATCCATACAAGCCATCTTTTGTCTTGAAAGCAGTCTTCCAATCATCACCTTCTCTGATTCTGATTCTGATTTGATGATACCCACTCTTCAAATTAATCTTGGTAAAATACTTTTCTCCACTCAAACAATTCATTATGTCATCCATCATTGGCATAGGAAACCTACACTTCACTGTTATCTTGTTGATAGCTCTGGAATCAGTACACATTCTCCATTCTCCATTCTTCTTAGGTTCTAACAAAATAGGTACAACACATGGACTCAAGCTTTCTTTGATCAAACCTTTCCACAACAACTCATGTACTTGTTTGTTAAGTGAACTTCATTCTCAGTAGGTGTTAATCTATATTGTGCTTTATTCAGAAAACTAGCTCTAGGAATCAGATCCATACAATGACTTATACTTCTTACTGGTGGTAAACCATCAGGAATATCCTTTGCAATAATCTCCTTGTATTCACTCAGTAAGTTTTCAATTTCTACTGGCACTCGGTCATTACTATTTTTTGTCACTCGATATTTACTATTTTCTATCACTCAATCATTACTACCACAACTCGGCCTCTTAGGAATTATAGAAAAACAAACTTGGTTCTTCTTCATATCTTTTTCAATTTCTTTCCATTAGCCATGCAAATTTTCATAGTAGTACAGTTTATCTCATATGGAATCTCAATCAAAGGTAACAATGTTTGCTTTCTTCCATTCACCCAAAGAGTATATTGATTCAATCTACCATCATGCACAACATATCTATCATACTGCCAAGGTCTACCCAACAGAATTTGAAAACAATCCATAGGCATAATATCACATAGAACTTCATCAAAGTAACTTCCAATTTTGAATTTCACAATGCATTGCTCACTTACCAACAATTTATGCTCATCCTTGATCCATGAAACATGATAGGGTTTAGGGTGTCTCAACCTCTGCAATTGCAACTTTGTAACTAGCTCCTGTGATGCCAAATTCGTTGAACTGCTACTGTCAACAATCACTTTGCAACATTTTCCTTCCATCTTACATCTGGTCTTGAAAAGACTTCTCCTTAGGACGGGTTCCTCATCAATTCTTTTATTACACAAAGTTCTCCTTACCATTAGATTCTCTCCATTCTCAAGCCTACTCGATGAATCCTCAGGATTCTCTTGTACCACAACATTTCTATAGCTTTGTTCATTTCCATCAGAATGTCTACACTCAAAAGATCTATGCCCTTATTTACCACATCTAAAACGATTACCATTAAAACCACCTCTAGAATAAGAATTACCTCTTTCTCGGTAGAAACTAGTACCTCCTCAGTAAGAACTACCACCTTTCCACTTGGTCTTGCTTTTATCTTCAATTTTCTAATTAGATTTTCCCTTATCTTGCACAAAATTATCAGATCTACTACCTTCACCATAGGATCTACCTCTACCTCTCCGGAATCTACCACCCCTACCTCTCTGTCTTTGTTCATGCTTCTTTATCAAGATCTCCACATCTTTCAAAGCATATTGATATGCTTGTTCCACACTATCCAATTTCAAAAAACTTTTTTCACCCTGAATTCTAGATCTCAATCCATTCAGGTACCTTGCAACTGTTAGAGTAGTCTTATGTTAGCTAATAATTAAATCATTTAATTATTAGTTTATCATACTCTAGGCTTAAGTTTCACTTAGGCGCTTTATTATTCTTTAGGGTTTTCACCTTTAGGATTTTGGTATCCTTTTATAAGGATTCCCTCTTTGTAATTCATAAGGAGATTGTATTATTTTCATCATTGTTAATAGAAGATTATTTTCTTGCAACATGGTTTTGCAGTCTCTGGCCTATTGGCCGCCATAGCTTTCTGTCTTTTTGCTTCTTCTTTGTGACAGTCTTGCATGCAGGTGTTCTTGGGATGATTTGCGTTTGTCAAATCTAACATGGTATCAGAGCCATCTTGCTGCTCGCTGTTTGTATTTTTGTTGAAGTGATTCAGAAGCAAGACGGTATTTTTTGTTTCTTTTTTGCCTGCAAAAAAGAAAAAAAAAATTTTGGGGGTATTTTGAGCAAAAACGGACGCTGCCATTGCGCTCAGAAGGTCCGGGAAAGTCAAAAATCATATAAAGTTTGTAGTTTTTGGCCACTGTGACTTCTGGGAGAAAATTTTTGCCCTCCTAGGGCCGTACGGCTCGAAAATCGAAAAAAAAATTTAAAAAAAATTATTTTTTAATGATTTTTTACGTTATTTTTAACGCAGCCAATGCAAATGTTTGGGCCGCCGCCGCGCCACCCCGGCGCCACCCGCGCCCGGCCTCAGCGCCACCGCGCCACCCCGGCGCCACCCGCGCCCGGCCTCAGCGCCACCGCGCCGCCACCGGGCATTCCCCGCCGCCGACGCTCCGCCGGGCCGCCCCCTCTGCGCCGCTCAGCCTCCGTTCGCCACCCCCGCGCTGCCCGGGGCAGCTTTAGCCCTACGGGTGGTCACATGGGTGACCGGGGGCTCCGCCCCAGCCCCCTGCGGGGTCACATGGCGCCCAGGGGCCCAGTTTCTTAGCCCCAAGGGCTTAGTTTTTTGCCTTTTGGGGCCCTTTTGACCTACCTGGACGTTTTTCTCTCTTTCTTGAGCATCCGGGGGTCTTTTTCTGACTTCCATATATCGTCGGAAAGCTCTTTCCGAGCACTTTTTGATGGTGGAGGTTAGGTTTTTGGGTTCCACCGTTTCAACAGTGTTTTTTGCTGTTGAAGTCTGATGTCTTTTTTTGCCTTCCGGGAGTCATATCTGGCTCATCCGGACTCCTTTTTCGGCAAACGAGATATCGTCGGAAAGCTGGTTCTGTGTACTATTCAGTGGCAGAGGTATTTCTTCCAAATTTTGCTCCAGGTTTTCACTCCTCCGAGTTATGCAGTTTATGCCCTCTGGTGGTGTGCTTGGTTCTACAGGTCCGGGGATCTCTTCTTCTGGTTTCTTCGTGCACTCTTCTTTCTGACTTCTGAGCTTGCATGCTCTTTCTGTTGCATTCTTTTTTCTGTAAACGTACTGAGATAAAGTGCCCTCTTCTGCATTTCTGGGATCTTTTTCACCTGGTTCAGTTTTAGTATTCGCACTCAGTTATAAAGTGCCATGGGGGGATTCTGATGCATTTGCCACTATAGGCGCATCCACTCTTGTCAAGTGAGCGTACCTTCCACGACATTAGCCCATGTAGACTGTGTCTATGACACCGCCCTTTATCCTGTGTGTGTGCTTCTGTTGCACTGTTGGTGTTCCTGGTTCTTCTTCTGCAGCTGTTTTTGGCATCGCATTTCAGTGTTCCTGTCACCTCTCCCAATTCAGCATTATGGGGGGGTTCACCTGTTGGTTCTATTGCTTCCTGGTTCGATTGATCAGCTCTTCAGACACTTGTCTTCTCTACCTGGTCATGCACTTCAGTGGGGGTTCCAGCAGTATCTTCTGACAGAGTTTTCAGACATGCTTCGGAGGAGCTTCTTGCTCTCTTCTTGTTCCTTTCTCTGGGACATCTTTTGCTTTATGTTTGGGTACCTGATCAGGCCTAGTTGCCGGGACCCATCTTTCCTGCTTTCTGCAGTAGTTTAGCTTTTTTTGCTTCTCCCTAAGTTACACTTAAGGGGGGGTGTTAGAGTAGTCTTATGTTAGCTAATAATTAAATCATTTAATTATTAGTTTATCATACTCTAGGCTTAAGTTTCACTTAGGCGCTTTATTATTCTTTAGGGTTTTCACCTTTAGGGTTTTGGTATCCTTTTATAAGGATTCCCTCTTTGTAATTCATAAGGAGATTGTATTATTTTCATCATTGTTAATAGAAGATTATTTTCTTGCAACATGGTTTTGCAGTCTCTGGCCTATTGGCCGCCATAGCTTTCTGTCTTTTTGCTTCTTCTTTGTGACAGTCTTGCATGCAGGTGTTCTTGGGATGATTTGCGTTTGTCAAATCTAACAGCAACTTTCTCAACCTGATCATCCACATGTCCAGATATGATGTCCAATCTATAGAATTCCTCAATGTATTGCTTCACAGTCATAGCCATTTGTCTAAGGGTTTGCATCTTCCTCAACAAACTAACTTGGTAATTAGTAGGGAGGAACTTCGTCTTCACCTTGTTCACCATTTTCAACTAGGTTCTGATCTTCTCCTTTCCTCTTCTTTGTATATCAGTTTGCAAATGCTCCCACCATATCGAGGCATGACCTTTCAACCTAGTGACTACAATTTTCACCTTCCTATTCTCAGGAGTTATTTCAAACTAAAAGAACTTTTCCATATTAGAGATCCAATTCAACACAACATTTGTATCCAACTTTCCATCATAAGGAATAACTTCAACAACAGGCTTTAACTGTGCCCTAGATAATACTCTCAACAATCTTTCCTCATCTTGATCTTCCTCGGGTTCTGGATTAGGGTTTGGTACTTCTGCTTCATCATCACTCACATCATCAAGGTGTGCTCCTCTCCTCTGGGCTGTCTCCACAATATCTAATCTAGTTGCAATTTGTCTTAACATGTCCATTATGGCAGTATTAGCATTTCCTCTACCTCAAACCATCTTGACAAATAGGTTCCTGCAAGATCGTAACCCTATGCAAGTTATAGGTCAAATCCGCAGATCTGTTGCCCTACAACTGAATCCAACTCAGGGTTCTACACGATCCAATCTCCTCAAGGACGAACCTCAAGCTCTGATACCACTTGTCATAAGGAGGGACATGAAAAGCTAGGGCCAAGGGCACACCTAACTATCCGACCACCTTGTAAAGTAAATACACAACAAAAACACACAACACAAAGGACAACACCAAGGAGAGAAGTTACACAAACACTTTATTAATTCATCCAAATATCTGCATACATGCCAAAACACCATTTTTTTCTGTACCTAAACATCCTTATTTATACTTGTCAAAAATGACTTATAGAAGGTTCTAGATTATTACAAATAGAAGGCCGACCACAAAACGGTCTGCACAAATCTCAAGACAAGATCCCAATCAATTAATTCGCGACCCAAATTAAATATATAAGTCGGCTCCAGCTAAGAACCAAACACAGACAAACTTGGTCGAAGAAGAACTGAGTATCAACAAATAACGGGTTCACTCAGCATAGGAAGGAACACTCGGCCAACACTGAACAACTCGACACATATAGGAACACTCAGACAACATTGGACAGCTCGGCACAAAGAAACACTTCGACAAATACTGCAACTCGACAATGACTGCAACTCAGCACTTATCGACAAAATGAGCAAAATGAGCAGGATAGCAAAGAAACCCAAGATGCTCCTGCATCAGAAATAAAATAGTCTAGGGGAGAGGACCCAATAGTTGTGCACCCTAACTTTGCGCTTCTCGAAAATCTATACCAATGGTCGTGCAAAAAAAGATGCCCATACTTGAACAATTGATGTGACATCACATGATTGGTTGCATTTTAGAATAAGAGACATTTCATTCAATTATGGGTAGTCATCCTTATCAATAACAACTTTAAAGTCACAACTATTAGAACAATATTATTAAAAAAAATTAAATATTAAATAAAAAATTGTAGATGTTAAATTAACAACTCTGCAACTCCTATCACAACCTGTGACACACATTCAAATACTAGGTCCTTTCCCCTAAAATACTTTAATTTTTTTATAAAAAAAATTTAAAAATACTTAGAAAATTAATACCCATCAATTCTTACCTTTATTTCGTTTACTTTAAACCCCAAAATAATATCCTAACTACAAGTTGAAAAATATTCATTGTTCACTACTATGGCGAGGATGCTAATTATTACTGGATTTATTAAATGTCATCGACATAATCTTCTATGTTGTAAATGGACTTATTTGATTTGAAATCAATAAACCCTGTGAAGTGGAATTCTTTGAGCGGTTTTGGTCATTGAAGCACCAGTAATCTTATCCTCTATGGGCCCCTGTAAACATTTGCGTACCTTCAAATTCCTGTTCAGGTATGATGTTTCTCCGGAATTGAAGGCCATTTCTGCTCTGTCGTCTTCGAGATGACATTTGAATGATTTCCCAATAGGCATTGATTTTTCAGGACTAGGTATTCATTGTTTCCATAGCTTTAATTCATTGTGTACTACTCAGATTGGAACGTTTTCTAGCTTTGATGTGATTGATGTGATTGAATTTGGGTTAAATGATGATTATATGTGAGTGCCCACTTTGAATCCAACCAAAACCCTTATCCTGCAAGTCGATTACAGAGGTGGGTTTCTTTCATAATTCCGAGCAGGTTTTTTTTTGATATTTTACCCTTCTGTGTGGGGTTTGGTGGTGGACTGACACGGAAAGTTTAGGCAGCTCAAGCATTGAGGATTTGGGGTTTTTTTTGGCGCATTTTCAATGATAAAAGGCAAGTTTCGAATTCTTTTGCTTGTTCAGATGGAAAATGGAGACATTGGGTATTAATGGTTGTCACCTCTGGTCAATACGCCATGCCTATAATCTTGTGTTTCATTAATTTTATTTGGGTATGAAGAAATTTTCAATTTTGCTTTTTTGTTTTTTAACCTAGTTATAAAACAAGAAGTGGGTTATCTGATTAGTTTCTCAATGCATGCTTATATAGTCTGGAAGCAACCTGATATGAATATATGTAAAGATGCCTGTGTGTTGTTCACATCCTGTTTCAAGTTATTCGTCGGAAGGTTTTCCTCTTGAGAAAATGGCGTTTTTAGGGTTTCTGTAAATGATAGTAACAGCAGTGCCGTCATTAAAATTTCTAGAATCTTTCAATGAAGATTTTTTGCTATGAATTTGGGGTCTAGGGTTCACAGCGTGACACACATTTTGCCTTGATAAGTCTTTTCAACGAATTAGGGTTTCATTTTAATCAGCTGTACCTTTTTCTGATGGTTGGTGTGAAGACCTGGTGATGTGATTGTTCATTAAAAGACCTCTCGGACAGATGAAGATAGTTGAAATGGTCTGAATTATCATTTGTGCGGTTTTTCTATGTGGCAATGATATTGATTGACACAGCAATGGGGTTTTGGTTTTGATTAGTGGGCAAATAGGTTTTGACATATTCTTAAAATCTTTTTGCAGCAAATTGTCAGCAAAAAAAAGCTGACCATGAACAATTGCTCATTAAAAGACAACTCAGGCAGAAGAAAAAAGTTGAAATGGTCGGAGTTATCAGTTCTGTGGATTTTCTATGTGGCAGTGACATTGATTGACACAGCAATTTGGTTTTGAATTGTTCTTTAAAACACCTCTCAGGCAGATGAGAAAAATTGGAATTGTCCGAGTTATCATTTCTGTGGATTTTCTATGTGGCAATGACATTGATGGAGGTTTTGTTTTTGATTAATGAGTAAATAGGTTTTAACAGGTTTTAAAATCCTTTTTACAGCAAAACGTCATAAAAAAATAGCTGTCCACAAACAACTCAATCAACATTTAAAAAAAAAACAGATCTGGAACCAAAAACAAGGACAATACATGGACTACTACAAAAGTTGTTCAACAACAAACACAATCACCATTTGGAAAACAAGACCTGGAACCAAAAACAAGGACAATACATGGACTACTACAAAAGTTGTTCAACAACAAACACAATCACCGTTTGGAAAACAAGATCTGGAGAACCAAAACAAGGACAATTCATGGACTATACTAAAGTTGTTCAACAACAAACAGAATCAACATTTAGGAAAACGAGATCTGGAACCAAAAGCAAGGCTAATACATGGGCTACTACAAAAGTTGTTCAACAACACAGCTACAGCTAGGCTTCCATCGAAGAACATCCAACCCAAATTGTTCAACAACACAGCTACATCTAGGCCACCATTGGAGAACATCCAACCAACGTTATGCCTGATCATAACAATTAATCTCTCTTAGAAATTGTCACTAACAGGGATTTTATTCTTACATTTCCATGTTCTTAATTCGGTAAGACTATGCTTATAAAATATTACAGATTACAGATTGAAAACCTACAGACTGCAGTTCCATGTTCTTCAGTGATTGATTCTATACCAAGAACACTAATGCTTTGTTTTATTTGGGTGGCTGAATATTACATGGGAGATTTTGTTGGTCACGGTATGTTGCAGGGATATTATAAGGATTTTTGAAGAGTACCAATGGTGCAAGAGTTCTTGATACATTTAAGAAGTGTGTACAGAACCTTAAAAAAAGAATCATTGGGATATAAATCTATTGCAAGCAATGCAAAGTGGTGGTGAAAGTATATTATTTTAATGCATGCAGACATTTATGAAATGTTTTGAGAACAGAATAGATTGTTTTGATATAAATGAACTGCAACCTAATAAAGTTTCAATTGCACGCTATACATTATCATGGGAAAGAAAGAAAGAACAATATAATAATTACAACGGAAACCAATGAAGCCATTGATTTAGCACCTACCATGATACTTCAATGGTGGAATGCAAAAATAAAACACTGAACCATTTCTGTACTTATTAGATATACATTATCTTTGTTTTGCCAGGGAGCTGCAATGTTACATTTACCATCTTTAATCCGCAGGGAAAGTTTTGATGAATTGATTTAGCATGGGAAAGTTTTGAGATAATGGTGGATGTTGAAGAATAGCTAAAATGTTAAATGTGCCAATTTAAACTTTGAATGTATTTAAACCATTAAGGCCTTTTTAAAAGTGTAGTCAACAGTAAAGAAGAAGGCTAAAATCAGTTTGAATCTCCCATGCACAATAATGTTATGAATAGTCAGTCAGCAGAGTTTTCTTCAAATATTGTTTCGTGAGGTTTAGAAGATTGAGATTTTTGTTCCTTAACATCTTAACAAGTAGTTAATTGCAAGCATTTGGCACAAGCGAGCTTACCAACTTTTGTTTGCCATGTTGGGAAAAATTCTAAAATGGTTTAACCTTAGTTTGTTTAGTACTTACAAGTTTGTAGGAGTTAATGGGTTCAATTTCAGCTAGTGGTCTCAAATTCAAGTTTCCTTAACCTTGGTTTAAGTTTTTTTCAATTGATTTTCTTGCCTATTGGCTACTACCTTGTCAAAATACCACCATTGCATGGTTAGATTTTATCGGTGTTGTTTAACCATATATAGTTATATACCTCAATAATCTTTCTTGAAGGCCTAACAACCAAATTTCAATTTGTTGGCTTAATCTAGCCATGACAAATCATTCTAACAAATAATTTTGCATGCTACTTTGTTAAGATTTCAACATTACGTGAGTTCATTCTTAAATTTCATTTACCTCTTTCTAGAGGTTTAAACAATTGACCTCTAAGATTCAATGATCCATAGCTAAATGTAGTTGTCCTCACAATAAATTGGCAATGTTGTCAAAATCTCAATACATTATTGCTATGCTTGGCTTTGCACATGCACCTAACACAAAAAATATATTACTAACATACATACTATAGTCTTGAAGTCAATTGGAAGATTTTTAGTCTACCATAATAAAGTCCAACCAAATGGGTATGCATACTAGGAATCTTCTTATAATCTTGAAGTCCTTTGGAAGATTCTAAGTATGCATGCCCATTTGGTTGACCCAAAGGTCTTACAACCTTAAATTTACTCTTAGGGTGAATAAGGGAAAAAACTCAATAAGTACTTGTAGTGTACACCCATTGTAACTCCTCACAATATATTCTAGTGTTACAATATGCTTAGGGGTTGCAAAGATCATGCAAAGTACCTTGAAGTTTAATAAGGAATGTTATTGGGCTTGCTTACAATTCTATTTTCTTTATGCAATTAGGTCAAGGGATTGTTACATTGCTCCCTACTTTAAAATCATTCTCCAAAAGAGCATTTTAGGATAGTTGTTGACGTCATTTGGCTTTACATATATATTATGACAACAATTTTTTTTAACCTAATTGTCAATATGACAATAATATGGAAAATACCTTGTTGAAATGTCAAAACTAAATATGCCAAAAATGAGTGCACATAAATGTTCGTGTTTTCCAAGAATATTTGAAGTCACCTTTATTGATGTAAAATTTGGTTGAGAGGAGTGAATATATTTTTATTGATTTTTATTTTTTCCGTAAAGAGTGAGACAAGGTGGTTGGTTGATGATAATGTTGTTCAAGTAGACAATGGAGTCCTTGGGAGTTGTCCAAAGCTTATGCTTATAAGTGAACAATAAGTGTTTTCTTGTATCACTACATATTCAAGGATGTGAATAAGAGGAATATGTAGAGCTTCTACCTTGATGGATTCAATCAATAAACCAATGACATATAAGATGTATTTGTGGGGTTAGTAATAAAGCATCTAATTTCATTTCTATCCCTTTTGCATACACTAGTAGGATTAAATATTTCTCTAATTTCATCAGCTTTCTTACATCCCCATTTTTTTTAGTTAAACTTGATATTCCCTTGTTTTGCTCATCCTATCAATGGAGGGCACTAACCATGTGCCTACATGTAATTTAAAAACCATCTTAGTTGTGATTTCATGCACTAAAATGTCATCGTTGAAAACTTTGATGGGTTGTTACAAATATATCATCTTGCATAAAACTTTTATTTAATAGCATTCATACATTTGATTCCCCAATGTCACCAAAACCAATAATGAATCCATCTAATAACGACTCATCTTAATTATAGTATACATATTAATCCAAATTAGATTAAAAGTCATCACTATTAAATGGTTCATCGAAGGCAGTTGAAGTCTTGTAAAAACAAATTCAACATGTTTTTTTTAAAGTTTTGGTTTTCTAATCTAAGGAAAGGAAAACATGCAATAAAATGATCTAATCTAATGAAGAAAAGCATCAAATGACTAATCTAAACATACATAGCAATGCATGAAAATAAATATTTTTGTACTTATTATTGTTTTGAAAAGTAAAATAAACATACAAATTATAAAATGTAATGAAAGAATGTCTAGTTCACCAAAATGTTTGGTAGGGAAATAGAGCTGGGTAAGCATAAGACCGAGACCCTCTTTCACCTATACATTTAGAATACGAAGCCACCAAAAGATAAAGATGATTGACAAACTCTTTTCTCAAGAGAGTTGCGGTTCTTTAAGTGATTTAAAAGGCCAAGTAATTGAGATCTAAGCATAAACAAATGATATTTGACTAATTCAAAAATTGATATCAAACATGTACATAAATGAAAGGATAATTATGTTGTGTACTTGTTTCTAAAATTATAGTTCAAGTTGGAAGGTCACTACTAGTTAGGGTGTCCTTGTCCAGAGAATGATTTGTTGCAAGCTCTTCAAGACTTGGACTCTCTAAGACTTCATTCTAGGTCTTTGCCAAATTTGAGCTACTTTTTGGGTGTCAATGGTGCCCCTAGCATTCTTGATCTAGGTCAAGAATGTCCTAGGTGCCCTTAACTTGGGTTATCTTGTAGGTCTTTGAAATTCGGGCTTGTCACTATCTCTTGAATTGGTTTTTGTTTGTCATCTCTATTGGTACATGTAATTGAATTCACAAAATAGAGGTGTGTGTGTGGCTGTATAGGGGTTTGCCTTAATTAGCCCCCCATTTGGTGATTTCCACCTCCATGAATAGTTAATATAAAAGAATGGAATAATGTTTGCACTCTTGAATCTTAATTGTGTTTATATGATTGCTATGAGCTAAATTGCATAAATATAAATTAAAGTCCTACTCAAGTGTGTTAGAGAAAACCCCTAAATGATACGACTGAAATCAACTCAAGAATCCATGAATCATGTACTCCTTGAAATGTCAAAACTCAAACTTGAAGCTTACTTGCAGAAATATGAGAATAACATATGCTTAGGGAGAGGTACAATCCAATTATTAGTCGACGATTCCCTATAATCATCTAACATCTCTTGAAGCTTCCATGATGATGTATAAAATTTGATTGAAGACATGATGCTTGCTAATTTTTCCTTGAATTTATAGACCTTCACTTCATAAAGATATCTCCAATTTGTAGAGCTTGTTGTTGCAACTATTGCATATCATAATGAGTAAGTTTACTTGATTATACATGAGATTCTAACTTTGGATTGATGAAAAGCAAAAACCTAGGATTATTATATTTTCACATTGGGAAAATTTTCAAAAAAGGTAAGACTTCCATAATATCCTCCCAAAATTTTAGGCAAAAAGAAAACGTTAAGGTTGCCTCAAGAAAATTAAACCTAACTAAATCGGCCAAAATTTCTAGGATGTAATGCAATAGGGTCTACATGTCCGAAATGTATTTTTGTGAAAAATTATGATGTCTAGATGTGGGAAATGTGTCTTGAACTTTTACATGAGGTAAGATTTATAATAATTTGACAAGATCAGAGAAATAAAGGGCACACCTAGAATTAAGGGCCCAACTAGAAGTTTGATGAGATTTTAATTAAGAGAGGACTCATATTCTTGAATTGACTATTAATTAAATGCACAATGAAGTCCTATAATACACACTAAAATGAGTGTCAGAAAAGAGTGGAATTGGACACCTTATCAAAGGTGTACAATTTATGATGCTACATGATGCAATATGTAAGTGTGCCATGAATGAATGCAAGAAGCATGAAATGAAAGAAGCTTTTATCCAACACATCATTTTGACACATAGATAAGAAACAATGTAATCACATGTGAAACAAAAAATTGATCAAATTTAGTAGATTCCATCATGAAAGATTAGATCTAAAAATCAAAAGTATGCAAAATGTAAGATGTGTCATTTCACCGAGATGTAATGTTTGTGAACTAGACCTCAAAATGTATGTAATAGCATATTTTATAAATAATTGTAAAACTGAATTAATTAAGAGCATATAGATCAGATCTGAAAATGAAAATCAAAAGAGAAAGCATAGGACACATTGGGTTCACCAAAATGTAATGCTAGAAAATGGGTTCACTAGTTTATCCATGAAAACAAGAAACTAGGCATATTTCCCTTGATTCCACTAAAGAAAGTGGATCCACTTGGCTTGAAGGATTGAGCACAAGATGAATTCAAAAATCCTTATTTGAGCTGAAAATTACTATGCAAGAGGTGTGAGTATGATATTGTTAGGAATAAGGTGTCTCAACCTTGGATAATTCCTATTCTTATTATTTGTTTTGTAAAATGTATTTCTTGCAAATAATGTTGATGTGTCAGCATCTTGAATTGTGTGTAAGGAGATCATGGTTAAAATGGTTATGACGGATTCCTATGACACGTAAGAGCTATGTCAGGAAGATTCAATGACAGGTGAAGACATGTGGCAACTGATAAATTTGAGTACTGTACACTCTTCCCCAATCGTGGGGTTCGGGGCATCACCTCGGAAAAAAATTTGGGGTTCCTATTTTTTCAGAGAATGGTAAAACCCTAATACGATTATCTTTGGGAGTAGCCCTAAAAAGTGAAGCGCATGATATAAGCTTTTTTGAGGGGTTGCGAAGAGATGTGATGCGAGTGTATTGTTGGAATGTTTTTATGCTACCATGATTTGTCTTCAAGGTTTTCGAAATCTTCTGAAAGAACTTGCATTGCAAGTGTATTGTAAGCTGTAATAGTTTTGATCAATACATTGTGCAGGTTTTGGAGTGCTGGGGTTTTTACCGAAAGGTTTCCCCAGGGTATATCATTGTGTCATTCTCTATTTTTCTATATGCATGGTATGTGGTTGCAATATCTTTGTTAAAGTAGTTAACGAATATGAAATTGTAAAGATTTATAAGAATTTGCACAATACTCTCCTATAGAGATTAGCGTAGGAAGCTGCTTCCGCACCTGAGTTTCCTTACAAGTGGTATCAGAGCTTGATCAAATTTTGATCCTAGTTGTTGGGTAGGGTTTTTTGAGCTGATCTCAAGTTTGAGTGGGAGTTTTTTGTAGAGCATTCTGAATCTTATTTGCAGATTGAGATGGCAAGTTCATCATATGGAAGAATGGAGGTGGAGAAATTTAACGGCTCTAATTTCGAGTTGTGGACACTCAAGATGGAAGACATGTTGGAAGATCATGACCTATGGGAAGCGACTTCAAGTGCTACAAGACCATCAACTATAGCTCAAGAAGATTGGGATATCAAAGACCATAAAGCTAAGGGTCTCATAAGACTCTGTTTAACCGATGCAGTTCTTCTGAATGTTCTAGATGAGAAAACCACAAATAGTTTGTGGGAAAGACTTGCAGCCGTGTATCAGGCCAAATCTCTGGTCAACAAGTTGTTCCTGAGGAAGAAGTTGTACTCTCTGCGAATGGAGGAAGGTGGATCCTTAATGGATCATTTAAATGCATTTAATCTGTTGGCTGCATAGTTGACATCAGCTGGTGTCAAGTTAGAGGAGGAGGATCGTTGCTACACATTTTTGTGTTCTTTACCGGATTCATGGGAACATCTTGTGATGGCTCTCGGAAGCACGTTAGTCACCTTCAAAATGGATGATGTGGTGTCTTTGCTGCTATCAGAGGAGATGCAGAGAAAGGCTTCCGTTTCGAAAAAAGAAGCCCTTGCTGTTCGTGGGAGATCCACTGAAAGAAGGAAGAAAAATGACAATAAGTCTGACAATAAGGGTAGATCCAAATCCCGTGGGAAGTCAAAGACTTCCAATAAGTCCAAGGAAAAATGTTGGAACTGTGATAAATCTGGACACTTCCGTAAAGACTGCAAAGAGCCGAAGAAGAAGAAAGGTTCAGATTCAGCTTCAGAAAGATCTCAAGAAGATGGCAATGCATTCATCGTAGCTTTGGCAGCCCATGCATCTGATGATGTGTGGTTGGTTGACTCAGGTGCATCTTTTCACATGACCTCTCATCGAAACTGGTTCTCAAAATATGAAGAGTTCGATGGTGGAAAGGTGTACTTGGGTGATGATTCTCACCTAAAGATAGTTGGACGTGGAAGGGTCACTATCAAATTTCCTGATGGACGAGTAAAGGGAATCAACGGAGTTATGCACAGTCCGGGTTTGGCATGAAACCTATTATCTGTAAGTATGCTGAATGATGTAGGTGTGCAAGTTGTTTTTTTGAAAGAAGGATGCAAGATGATGAGAGGATCGATAGTGCTTGCAAGGGGTACTAGGAGAGGTACCTTATTTCAGCTAGATGCATGTATTCCTCTATGTAATAGTTCTTCATCCTCACCATCTGAACAAGCAGTGAAGAAGTTTGTGGCTATTGGTTCCGATGGTAGTGCAAACACTTTGGAAGGTAAGCTTCCTGCAGAAAAGATAATGTTGTGGCATATGAGATTTGGCCACATTGGTGAAAAGGGTCTCAGAACCCTGAAAAATAAAAATCTCATTGAGGGGTTAAATGATTGCAATCTCGAGTTTGACTTCTGCGAACACTGTGTCTATGGTAAACAAAATCGTGTTCAATTTTACTCTAGTTCTCACAAATCTTCTAATGTTTTGGATCTTATTCATTCTGATGTATTTGGTCCTGTAAAAGTTCCTTCAATCTCCAAGTTTGTATTTTTTGTATCTTTCATAGATGATTACAGTAGAAGGACATGGATTTATTTCCTTAAAAGTAAGACACAAGTCTTTAGTCGTTTCAAAGAATTTAAAGCTCTTGTAGAGAATTAGACTAGTAAGAAGATTAAGTGTGTGAGAACTGACAATGGTGGTGAGTTTTGTTCAGCAGAGTTTGAACAGTTCTGTAAACAACAAGGTATCGAGAGGCATAAGACAACTTCTTATACCCCACAATAAAATGGAGTTGCAGAGAGAATGAACAGGACACTGATGGAGAAGGCTAGGAGTATGCTTAGTGGAGCTGGTTTAGAACAAAGGTTTTGGGCTGAAGCTGTGGCCACTGCTTGCTATTTGGTTAACAGATCTCCTACATCAGCCCTTGTTGGTAAGACACCCATGGAGGTGTGGTCTGGTAAGAAGCCTTCAATTAGACATCTTTGTGTTTTTGGTTGTGAAGCTTATGCACATATTCCAAAGGAGAAAAGATCTAAGTTGGAAAACAAAGCTGTTAAATGTATTTTCATCGGATACAGTGTTGGTGTGAAAGGATACAAGCTTTGGGATCCTGTGACTAGTAAGGTGTTGTATAGTAGAAATGTTATTTTCAGAGAGCTAACATCCTCTCCTATTGTGCTACAACCAGATGAAAAAGAAAAGGAAAAAGATGTTGTTCAGTTGCCTCCTACCTCTGAGAAGACTGAACAGAGAGACCATGTTGGGCCTAATGATGAGGAGAGCTCTAGAAGCTCTGATAGTTCGGAAGAAGAGGAAGAAAAACCTCAACCTCAGCCCTTGAGGAGATCCACAAGAGAAAGAAAGCAACCAGAAAAGTTTGGTTATTCTATGTTAGATTCCAGTTGTGCCTTTGCTTTGATTACTAACACTAATGAGCCTAGATTTGTGAAAGAGGCTTTGGGCATGAAAGATACAGGTTCCTGGATTAAGGCTATGGATGATGAGATGGCTTCATTGGAGAAAAAAAAAACTTGGGACCTTGTACCTTTGCCTAAAAGGAGAAAATCTATTGGCTGCAAATGGGTGTTCAAGAAGAAATTATGTGCAGATGGTAGTGTTGAAAGGTACAAAGCTAGATTGGTTGCAAAGGGGTATTCAGAGGTAGAGGGAATAGATTATGGTGAAATATTCTCTCCTGTTGCAAAGTTGACATCCATTAGATTTATGTTATCTCTTGCTGCATCATATGATTTAGAGATAGAACAGATGGATGTGAAGACAACTTTCCTTCATTGTGATTTGGAGAAAGAAATTTATATGTCATAGCCTGAGCACTACATTGTTAAAGGTAAAGAATCCTTAGTTTGCAAATTAAAGAAATCTCTATATGGTTTGAAGCAATCTCCTAGGATGTGGTACCTTAAGTTTGATGCCTTTGTGTTGTCAATTGGATTTGTAAGATCAAAATTAGATCATTGTGTTTATTTCAGAGTTGAAAATGATCACCTTCTTATTGTTGCATTATATGTTGATGATATATTGTTGTTTGGGAAAGGTAAGGGTATGATTTCTAATTTTAAATCTCAGTTGTCACCATAGTTTGAGATGAAAGATCTTGGGGCAGAAAGGTACATCTTGGGTATGGAAATTAGTAGAGATAGGTCTAACAGAAAACTTTGGTTGAGTTAGAGTAAGTATGTGAAGTCTGTGTTGGACAGGTTCAGCATGACAGATTGTAGACCACTATGTGTTCCTATTTCTGTGGGAACAAAGTTATCTATAGATGATTGTCCAAAATCTTCTAGTGAGGTGGAGGACATGAGTAGAGTACCTTATGCTAGTGCAGTTGGCAGTCTTATGTATGCTATGGTCTGTACTAGATCAGACATTGCCCAAGCAGTGGGAGTCCTGAGTCGGTTTATGGCTAATCCTGGATGGGAACATTGGGATGCAGTTAAGCGAGTATTCAGATATTTGAGGGGTACATCAGATTACTCCATATGTTATCATGGTAACTCTTCTAGATCTCTGCATTTAGTTTGTATTCATGGGTTTGTGGATTTAGATTGGGCAGGTGATATTGATAGTAGGAGATCCACCAGTGCTTATGTGTTCACTATGTTTGGTGGTGCCATCAGTTGGATGAGTAAGCAACAACTTGTGGTTGCTTTGTCCACTACAGAAGCTGAGTACATGGCTGCTACTCATGCTTGTAAAGAAGCCATTTGGCTTAGAAGATTGTGTTCTAATGTTGGTGTTGATGCAGAACATATTACTATTTGGTGTGACAGTCAGAGCGCTATTTGCCTTGCGAAGAATCTAACTTTCCATGCTAGAACGAAGCACATTGATGTGCAGTTTCACTTTGTGAGAGATATGGTGGAAGATGGAAAGGTAAATTTGGAGAAGGTAGATACTATGAAGAATGTTGCAGATGCATTAACGAAACCAATGGGCACTGAGAAGTTCAGATGGTGTTCAGAGTCTATGGGCCTTTTGGCCTATAGCGGTTAGTTCCTGTTATGTTCTTGTTGCTCTTACAAGGTGTTTGACAAGTGGGAGAATGTTAGGAATAAGGTGTCTCAACCTTGGATAATTCCTATTCTTATTATTTGTTTTGTAAAATGTATTTCTTGCAAATAATGTTGATGTGTCGGCATCTTGAATTGTGTGTAAGGAGATCATGGCTAAAACGGTTATGATGGATTCCTATGACACGTAAGAGCTATGTCAGGAAGATTCAATGAGAGGTGAAGACATGTGGCAACTGATAAATTTGAGTACTGTACACTCTTCCCCAATCACGGGGTTCGAGGCATCGCCCCAGAAATTTTTTTGGGGTTCCTATTTTCTCAGAGAATGGTAAAACCCTAATACGATTATCTTTGGGAGTAGCCCTAAAAAGTGAAGCGCATGATATAAGCTTTTTTGAGGGGTTGCGAAGAGATGTGATGCGAGTGTATTTTTGGAACGTTTTTATGCTGCCATGATTTGTCTTCAAGGTTTTTGAAATCTTTTGAAAGAACTTGCATTGCAAGTGTATTGTAAGCTGTAATAGTTTTGATCAATACATTGTGCAGGTTTTGGAGTGCTGGGGTTTTTACCGAAAGGTTTCCCCAAGGTATATCATTGTGTCATTCTCTATTTTTCTGTATGCATGGTATGTGGTTGCAATATCTTTGTTAAAGTAGTTAACGAATTTGAAATTGTAAGGATTTATAAGAATTTGCACAATACTCTCCTATAGAGATTAGCGTAGGAAGCTGTTTCCGCACCTGAGTTTCCTTACAGATACTAGATCTAGGGCTAAAGATGAGAAATTAAGCATTTTTGACATGCACATGATATCATCGATTAAATATGTAGACATGTTATAGATATAGAAAGAGAAAACATAGAGGAACCTAAATCTAAAATCTAGGTTGAAATCAAGAGGTCAATGGTGCTTAGGGTGCCCTTGACCCATGAATTCTAGATGCAAGTGAAAGTTGTCTTTCCAAGATCATAGTACTACTTAGAACCTTCCTTGAAAGTTTTGTAAAAAATAAGTAGCTTGATGGTGCTTGGGGTGCCTTGACCCTGCCTTTTTAGATTTGAAAATTTTTAGTATGTAGGTCCTTGTCATCTTGGTCTGATTCCAAATACATGTCTCTCAATATTGTTGCTTGCACATGAAAAGAAGAAAAAATGATGGGTTGATGGAGGTTTTCCTAGGTCAAACTCTAATTTTGGAATTAACCATGAATTGAATTGAAATGGTAGCTTTAAAGTAGAGAACTGAATCTTATACCATAGAATTGTTGATGCAATGCTTTCTGAATATGATCACACATGTTGATGCAATAACATGACATGACATAAAGGAGATCAATCATGAAGACATGTTTGTGTGATGACTATTTTAACTTGCTTCTCCACAATGTTTAGTTTTGAATCTACTTGAAGGATATGGTGGGATGAAATGTTGCCTTGATTGCTTGAACTTGAATGCTTATAATGAGTATGTTGTGTTGATAGGAGATGTGTAAATAAATTGAGAGTGTGTTTTTATATAGGGTTCTCAAGATATTTTTTGAATTAAGTTGACTTCCAATGGTCATACTAAGACACTAGGATTGAAGAACAACTTGCAGGAACCCATCACCAACATGTTTGAATTTGGGCTTGAATTGGTGGGTCAAGCTCACACTAGGAACCCTTGACTAGGTCAAGGGTACCCCAAGCACCCTTGACCTACCAAAAAAGGGCACATAAGAAGACAATCATCTACACTTGGTTCAAGATAGTTTTTTAGATCAACATGAAAAGTTATGCTAACAAATTTTCAATATCCTAGCCAGAAATAGGCTTAGATAAGAGAAAGTTCACCACACACTAAGGAAATGACACAAAATGTGGTGTAATTAGTACAAGTTTATAATTTATGATGCCACACACACAAATATATGTATGTATGTATGTATGTATATTTGCATGCATGGATGTATGTATGTATGCATACATGTATGTATGTATGTATGTAGACACACCCTTTCACAAAAATATTTAGAAGTGTCTATAGATTATCCATGTGTACTTGCTAATCACTTAAAAATTTGTATACCCATTTCACTAATTATTGTAACCTATGCAACACGTCCATCTTATTAAATCATTCTTATAGAGAAAAATACCAATTATTGACATCATATTTATATAGAGACTCTAATGCAACTCATATTAATATACTGAATTCAAGACATAAGCACACTTCATTCAATGTCTACCACGTAGAACATTTACATCCTTCTATGCATATCATGACAATTCATCACACAATATGTCAAACATTCACATCATTGCGAAAGCTAATATACATAAAATATTGGACAAAAATTTGAGGCGCAATTCGATCATGGAAATAAGTACCATATAGGATTGTATGTACTCTTCAATACACTTCATTGAACATAACAACACATAACACAACCTAGGACTAGTTTTTATCAAACATTTGGAATAACCACTGTGATATTTAAAAGAAAACTCAAGCAAAAGAATCATCAAATTCAACATAGAGTCGTAAAAATGTTGATGATTTCAACAATAAATCAAGTGTGACCAAGGGTCGCAAAACAGATAGAGGAAAGATTTGGTGACTAAGTCACTCATAAGAAAATGAAAACATATAAATGCTTATCCTTACAATGCAAAAAACATTTTCATCAAAATAAATAATCACCTTTAAAATAATTTCATATAACTGAGTGATTAACACCAACCATAGTAAGGGATTAAAAGGATGCATGAAACTTGAGAATATAACATCCTAGGTGCATTAGAGAACATATACAAGCACACCATATAGACAAGTCATCCATGAATTTAGTAATATGCAACAATTTGAATACTGTTACATGCAGCTATGCATTACCTTAATTTGTAGACATGTACAATTTGAGGAAAAGCAATCACTTGTTATAAAAGAAGACGTGTTGTGCCTCAAAACTTATGCCCCACTTGGACAAGTGGGGACCCCCTTCTTTTTCTTTTATTGCTTGGGTCATAGAAGGTTTCATCATATAAGCCTCAAGGAAGTCAAATGGAAAAGGAATTCCTGATAGTTCAGAGCTTGGATGATGAACCCTCCTTCGCACTCAGTTTTGTTTTTTTGTTTCATTTTATTTTTTCTTTTACTTTTTTTTCATGTGTGGTTTTAGAGTTTTCGTAGTTTTTTCCTTAAATAATTTGAAAGAAGTCAACTGATAGTCAAATTCAGACTTTCAAAGGTCCCAACAACCCTGACCCATGAAATGGGTCCAGGGCGTTGGCATCCCCAACTCTCAACTTTCAAGAAGTGCACCCAGCCTATAAAAGGCTGCCTATTAGTATATTTAATGTTATTTTTATATTGTCTTGAAAGAGGTTTAATAGAAATATTTATTTCCCTTTCATTGTTTCCTACATTTCTCAAGTGGATTAGAGGGCTCTATTCGTTAACTTAACTCTTTGAATTTCAAGGTAGGGATTCTTGTTTTCTTTTATTTGTTTTTGTTGTTTATTTTTCTACCCTAGTTTTATTTTTTCATTTCTATTTTAAATTTTTTGTGGTTTTTGTTTTAGATTGTAGATTTTTCATTTATTTTAAATAATAATCATTGTTCTAGCATGGTGAGCCCATGTGGTTTAACCCATAAACTATTATTTAAATTGGAAAAACCCTTAGAAAAACCAAAACAAATACATGATTCAATGATCAAGGGTATGTGCCCCCAACCCCAAAATAGGATTGGCATTCCCCATTCCCTCAACCCCTATGAAAGATAATTACCATGCATTGCGATTTAATCTACAAAAACACTAACTCGGAGACCGGGGGTAGCGAAACCCTTGACCCTCAAAAAGGGTCACAATTTTCAATACCCATGACCCACACCAATCCTTTAATCATCGATGAAAATGATCAAGAGCTAGTTGTTTGGAACCCTTAACCCCCAAAAGGGTCTAGTATCTCGAATCATCAACCCTCACAACATACAGATGAGGTGGACAATGGGGGTCCCATATCCCTAACACCCCTTCTTGTATCAAGGGACTTGATACCCCTAACCCTCGAAATCCAATGGTCACTATACTAAATACAATGTGGGGATTCTGGATGGAATAATCCCCAACCCCCAAATGGGGATCATAGGTTATTCCACCCATCAACTCCCAACTTACGAAGTTGCACTTTCTTTTCAAAAGAGCCACAAAATTTCAAAATATTTTTGCCTTTTCTAGTTTCAGGGATTAATGGCCCCTAGAACCCATTTATTTTGGTGTTTTCTAATGAAAAGGGTTTTCTTTTTAATTGTGTAACAATAAAAATTTTGGACTTTTTTTAGAGAACAAATAGAATCCATGGGGTTTTATTTTTGTTTCATAGTTAGTTTTTGCTTATGCATTAAATAATGGTTTGTTTTCAGTAATGCTTTTAATGTTTCCTAATAAGTGTTTTTTGCATGCAGGACAAGACACAACTTTAGTTGTGCTAATTAAGTAAAAATTCCTTGGATATAAGACCCCCTTCAAGTTGGGGAATCACCACTTGGAGATCTTAGACTCAAATAGAGGCCACATGGACTTAAGGGAGCTCATTAGGCAAGTGAAAAATCCCAATGGAAGGAAACTGAATACCACCCTATTACAGTCAAGACTAGTATATGCAACTTCTTATCTTTTTAACATTCATTCACTGGATTTAATCATTGCTTGGGCTAAAAATCACAAGCCTAGGGAGAGAATGGTCTTCAAAAATTTGGGAGAAGTTGTAATGGATATAAGGCTAGATAATATTGAGAGGGTTTTCAAGATTCCTCTTTGTGATGAATATTATTGTGTGTCAAAGGAAAATGCCCAAAAGTTCAATGAGGATGAGCCTAATATTAGAAAGTATAGTAACAATATCTACCTAGAGAGACCAAGGAAGCCTCATCAGATGGACAAGATGAATTTACATAGGGGTTTCCTTGAAGAAGACATTAAGAATTATATCAATATATTGAGTAGATCATTCGGTCTTCCCCATGCAAGACATTTGGAACCCTAGATGATTTTTCTCATCAAAACCATTTAGAAGAAGAGAGAGAGAGAATTGATGAAAGTCCTACTATTAGTGATAGTCTAGATGAGTAGTTGCATCGTCTAAAGTTTGACCCACATTTCTATATGACAACATATGTGGTCTATTTTCTAGTAGCACAAGAAACTTTTGTAGGGTCCAGAGTTGTTAATTCATTGGAAGATGAAGGGACTTGGATCCATGCACATTGTCCACAACTGATTTTTAGATAGAAACCTAAGAAACTAGTTTACATAGTGGTTAACAATATGTTCATTTTTGTAGTCATCAGATGCATAGAGGGAGATATTTAAAAAATGATTTTAGTTGAGCCATCCTCCCAAACCAATAAGTTTGGGAGATATTACTTCCAATTCCACACATTCATGCTCATCTGAGTGGTAAGTTATACAATCCAAGTCACAAAGATTCCTAGGTATCCCTTTGACAGGTTGGTGCTCATGGAATTATGTAGGCAATTTTTTATGTTCACTGATTTATCATGAGAATGCATAAGCCTTATTTCTAGTTTCCCATCAAAATTGGGCCTCACTTCACCCATGATATGAATATTGCTAAGGCCATGGGACCTAAATGGATAGATTGTTCACTTGATGAAATTTCTATTTAGAGGGGAAAGTTTTATTCAATTGGTACATTCATCCATGTCATGGGGGTTCATGAAAAACATGAACTCCATATTAAAGATCATTAGGTAAATTATACAGATGATTATGAGGTTTGAGTTAGGGATTATTGTACTCTAGATCTTGATTTAGTAGGTAACATTGAAGGAATGTACGTTTTAGATGTAAGTAGGTCGTTAGATTCTAATGAGAGGTTGTTACCCCTATATAATGAGGATAAGATTTACAATAGGTCCATTTTAAATGCTTATGTACTAGAGGAGGAGTTTATGTACATTAACTATAGGGCCAGGCATGTGATAAGTTGTACCCAAGGGTGGATTAGTAGACCATACAAATTAGAACTAATTCCCATGGCTGAGGGGATGGATACAATTCCTAAAGATAAGTATAGAGGCTTAAAAGGCTGAAAAGACCCAACATTTAAAAAATAAAACTATAAGAATAATCATAGGTTATGATTGGATCATTGTGAATAAATTACCTTCATAAATATTGAGGCAACATAGGCTCAAGATCAAAAATAATAAACTTCTTCCTTTTCTACACCTATGATTGCAAGTGCTCTAACCCCTTGGGTACATGCAAGTGGTTCCACTTTTCCTCTCTTCTCCATCAACTAAAATCATGTCAACAACTAATTGTACCATCATGCTAGAGGTTACTCATCATCATGTGAACCTAGGATTCCTCCTTTCACAATGAAGCTTTCCAAGAAGAGAAAACCTTCTAAAGAGAAAGAGAAGGTATATAATAAAAGATTAAACAAGGCATCTCCTGAAATGGAACTAGTCATAGAGGTTGCTAAGGAAACTGATGAAGAATAAGATATAGTTAGGAATGGGAACACTAAGAGGAGGGGGGGGGGGGGGGGTGAATCAGTGTTCACTTAATTTAATCTTTTTCTTCACTTCTTAATCTTAACTTGAATGCTTAAGTACTGAAATGAACATCAACATAAATAAGAAACATAAAATCAACACATAACACCAATGTGGTTACGGGGAAACCAAAATAGATAAAAACCCCGGTGGGAATTGACACCCACTAATAATCTGTACTTGTGTTTTATGATCCTTGTTATAAGATCCTTAACCCTGTTAGGAGTTTCTTTACAATGTATTTAGTATAGTAGACCTGGTCAAGGGTCAGACCCTATTAGGAGTCTTTTACAATAACCCTATTACGAGCGTGGACACACTATCCTAGAGCTCATTGCTCAAGTGGTGAAGGCTACAACCTTCTGATCTTAGATACACACTATATCTGTTGGATGAATTGTCACTATGACACTGCTTGTTTGATCAGTTCTTTTGATGCACTGATGCTTTGACCTCTTGCAAAGCTCTAACACATCTCAAAAAATCTTCGCACACTTCTTCTCTACTTCTTTCAACTCTATATCAACACTCATAATTAATTACAATGACGCATCTAATATTTATATGTGCATACAAAATAATTAACTAGGTCGGCAATATACTTCTTTTCTGCATATACTTCTGTTATGCAATTATTGATGCCGATTCTTCCAATTTGGAGAAATTACTCTTGAACTGTAAAAGAATTGTACTTACATCATCAACAAAGTGTACCTTGGACACTTTCTTATCTGCTGGTAACATGTTGTTTAGGATATTTACTGATTCTACAAAGAGGGGATTCCTCATTACCTATTTCTCCTTGGCCTTCTCCATAGCCAAGACACTGATCTTGATCAGGTCTTCTTCTCCCCATGAATCCAAACTAGTTGTGTTAGGTGTCAAATTTGACAAAAATGCTGCTGAGGGTGATGGATTAATAGGAGTTATATCCACCATTTCTTGTTTAACTCTTATTTCAATAGAAGGCTTGTCTGTTGATTCACTTGTTTTTATCTCTTATTATCCTTTATTTTCTTCTACCTTTTCTTCTTCCTTTTTATCTGTTATGTCCTCAATTAATACTTCCTCTTTTTGCAACTTAGGTGAGTGGTCTCTGCATAAAATTTCAGATTCTTGTGTACTCACAAAAGCTTCTTCAAATTTGTCCAGGTCTTTATCTGTGGCCACCATGGCTATCTCTACATTATCAATGATAATGGTGCCATCCTTTAGTGACTCTATCATGGGCGCAGACTTATCTACCTCATTTGTGTTTCAACTACAGACGCCGAATCCTGAGGACCTGTCATTGATACCTTTGTGGTCTCTGACTCCTTGGCTTCCTTAGGAGGCATTTGAATTGTGTGCTCAGTAGATGGATACATATGTCTGTTCAAGAATACCTTCTCAAATGCTTTCTCTATTTCCTTAGCCACCAATTCATAGTTCTTGTCCATTATATGAAAAGTCCTTGACTTGGTTCTAAGATGTGGCTTCACTAGATCTAAAAACAACTTTTTCTCCTTTAGAGAACATACTGGTAAGCTATCATCTAGAGTCTTTTCTCTAATCCTTTGATCCTCTTCAATAGCCTATCTCTTTAGGAACTCTAAGATGTTCCACACATTATCTAGAATCATATTTTTCAGTTCTAGGATTGTCTTTTTGAACTTCAGCATATGTTTGGCAATCATTCCATGAATTTCTGATTTGTCAATTTTTCTATACTTCTCATAGAACTTCCCTACTTGATCCATCCCACCTTCATCAATAATCCTTGCACTCAACATACTTAGACTAGGTTTGAAACTTACATCTGGATGTGTTTGAGTGTTCTTCTTACTTCTTGTTTCTCGCGAGGATGGATGACTGGTGCTAATCTCTTTCTTCCTCTTAGGCATTGCCTTATACTCAGGAGGAGTAGTAAGGTCAATGGTTTCCTTTGGCGTAGAAGGGGTATCAACTATTTTACCCTTCAGATCATCAGATTTCTCAATTTTCACCTTCTTCATCTTTGGATCATCAGATTTTGTCTTTGCTACAGCTGTGCTCTCTATTTCCAAATCAATCTTCTCTTGCCTTGCTTTGTCTAAATCTTCTTGTGATACTCCATGAATTTTCAAAATCTCTGAAGTAACCTTGGAAACTTTTCTTTTTGTTGTTGCGTTGTTCAATAAAGCATCTACTTCTCTTGTTTTCTCTTCATAAGTCCCCCATCTAGGTTCATTGGGGTCCTTAGGTGCTAACAACAAAACTTGAGCATAAGCCTCAAGAATAGGCTCTTCAACTTCATATCCCAGTGGATGAATCCTCTTTGTTCTTGGTTCAACAACCTCCATGCATGTTGAATCAATCTATACCATGAAACAAATGCTATCCTTATATTTTTCAACTATCTTTTCTAGAATTCTGTATCTCATCTGCATTTTGGCTCTAAATGTCTTCAATTCTAGTGTCATGTAATCCTTTAATGTACTCTTAGTACATGCCTTGAGAGATATATGTGGCATAGTGGGAATAGATTTGTCTAGATACAAATCAGACACCTTTCCAAGAATATGGAAGTACATATAGATTATTAAGGACCCAAACCTAAATATCTTAGTCTTGTCATGTTTGATGGCTCTTATGTTGTCTATTAGCTATGTGCACAAGATTTCACATAGATTAAACTCTCCATTCTCTCTTACCAACCTTATTGCTGCTATAATGGTGGCCACTGACACACTGTTTACTCTAGTGGTGTGCTGGAACCTGTATCCCAATATCATGGACATCAATTTGATGTCTTTCTCCTCTATAGGCTCTATTGTCATCCTGTGCCTATCACTTCTTGATTTTCAAGACTATTCTACAAGTTTTCTAGTTTCCTTGCCTGCTGGAAGAATGGTGCCTATTCTTGAGAGTCCTACCATCTCATGAATTAAATATCCTATTATCCTCACTGGTACTTCACCTATCCAAAATAGGTCATGATGGATCTTGTTGAGTAGAATCTTGATCCATTCTGACTCATAGAACTCATATGTCATAGTATATTCCACTATAGGATGATTATCCAATTGCGCATACTCATCCATGAAGGTTTTATCAGGTTTCATCATTGTTTCCACGTGCGCTCTTATTGTATCCAAACCTACTAGTTCTTTCTTGCAATATATGTATGACCTAATATCTTCCACATTCATAACACCCATGGGAGTGCGGGATAATGCACCTTCTAGGTCATCTAATGTGGACTTGAGTGGATGCCCCTTAAACACATCTCTCTTCTTCTCCGCCACATCAAATAAAATGGGAGTAGCCATTACTTACTTGTATATCGCTTTCCAAATGATCTCAAAGACTTATGAATCGATGCGATGGATTAGAGATTTCACAACCGATCAAATGCACTGCTAATTACTAGTGAATCAATCCGCAATCCTTTGCTATCAAATGCTAGGGCTCCTCTTCTCTCCAATCACTCTGAATTCAAATGCAATAAGAGATATAAAAGCTTATGTTTACTTTAAAGTAAGAATTTTGCCATTACTGCTTGCCGCATAAACCAGGCTATCACTGATAATTTCCAACTTTCATTATGTAAACAATCAACTAGTGTGCTTTTGCACATAGGTGTTGCTAGTCTCCAAAAGGTTAAGTCCAAAGGTGCATACTTTGAGGGTGAGTATACCGGTCGCGTAGGGGTCTAGAGCTAAATTAGCTCCCCCTATGACCCTGAAGGCCATTCATTTAGATGTAAAGGGTCCAGCCACTGTCGATGCATCCAATACATGCTCATCAACCTTATCCTTCTTTGCCTCTAACCAAATCATGCTCGCATCTTCTGAAGCTTTCACAAACTTGACTTCTCCTTCGATATCCAGAATTGATTCTTCTGGCTTTTTAGGGCTTTCCTGAATTTGTGTCCTTGATCTATAGAACTTAGAGATGTGTCCAACCTTGTTACAAGAGTGACAAATGACTAGAGGCCTTATATTCCTCGACCCATTGACATGAGTTACCATTTTACACTGTCTAGCTAAGTGACCATTATAGTTACATATCTAACATGTAACATTCTGAGAAATTCTTATGTTTGACTGATTCTAATTTCTCTGATTATGTTGAGTCTTGTTTTTCTGACTTGTCTTACAATTCATATCTCTATGACCAAATTTATTGCATGAATAATAGTAGCCATTAAAAGGTCTTACCTCTATACAGTTCCTTGCTATATGTCCATGCTTGTTACATGCATAAAAAGTTTGATCTACTAGTTTGTGCTCATTATTGGATGGTTCAACATGATTTTTAGTCTGACTTCCAGTCTCCTTAGCATCTGAGGTGTCTTCTGGTGCTTTCATTTTCACTCACATGTTGTCAATCTGATTTTGTGCTTCATTGAATCCAATGCTGCCAGTATCTCCTTTGAGCCTTCGAGCATACAACTGAGATTCAATTAGATCCTTGCTTGTGTGCAATTTATCAATGTGATTCTTAGCCTCTTTCAATTCAGATTCCAAGCTTTCTTTGTTGTTTCTTAACTCCAAGATTTCCATGTTTTCTTGCCTTAATTCTTCATTCAATTGAAGGTTTTCTTTGATCTATTCATCATAAACTTCCCGATTGTTAGTCAGCTTGTCATCCAACTCTTCAATCTGATCTTTTAGAGATGTGTTTTCTTCATTTATCTTTTTGACCATTATCCCTAAGTCACTAGTAGAATATTCTTTTAAATCCTTTCTTAGCCTTTTGATGATTGCTTGGGCATCACTAACTTTTTCTTTTAGTTCTTCAATTTCTTTTTCATATCTGTCTAGGTCTTCAAGGGCAGCTTTAAGGTTTCTTTTCAGATGTTTCATTTTTCTTTGTCCATGATCTCCTCAAGTGGCTAAACTTCTTTGCTAAGGACCAGAGCTTTGATACCAATTGTTAGGAATGGGAACACTGAGGGGGGGGGGTGTGAATCAGTGTTTACTTAATTTAATCTTTTTCTTTGATTCTTAATCTTAACTTGAATGCTTAAGTACTGAAATGAACATCAACATAAATAAGAAACATAAAATCAACACATAACACCAATGTGGTTATGGGGAAACCCAAATAGGTAAAAACCCCTATGGGAATTGACACCCACTAAGAATCTATACTTGTGTTTTATGATCCTTGTTAGAAGATCCTTAACCCTATTAGGAGTTGCTTTACAATGTATTTAGTACAGTAGACCTAGTCAAGGGTCGGACCCTGTTAGGAGTCTTTTACAATAACCCTATTAGGGGTGTGGACACACTATCCTAGAGCTTACTGTTCAAGTGGTGAAGGCTACAACCTTCTGATCTTAGATACACACTATATCTGTTGAATGAACTGTCACTATGACACTACTTGTTTGATCAATTCCTTTGATGCGTTGATACTTTGACCTCTTGCAAAGATCTAACACATCTCAAAAACTCTTCTCACACTTCTGCTCTGCTTCTTTCAACTTTATATCAACACTCATACTTAATTACAACGGTGCATCTAATATTTATATGCGCATACAAAACAATTAACTAGGTCAACCCTTTAACCGATTACATACTACACTTCCAATTGAATTGGCTCAAGTGTGTTTACAAACAAACATAATTATATGTCTACAACCTAATTACAATAGGCGCATAGCCTTTACAACATAATAATATAACTGCTAACCAAAATACCAACAGTCGGCTGCTTTCTCTATTCTTTTTTGGCATTCACTATCTGCGCAACTTGAACTCTCTATATCTTCCTCATACTGAATCTTCTGATCATGCACTCTTATATGTAGAATTAATATGGTCTTACCAACTTAATTTCTAGGGTGCATACCATAATTCTGTCATATGCATGTGCGTTGACGCTCTGACCTTTAGGAACTCTATATACTGTCCAGTCTTTAACACTTAGCCAATTTAGATCTTCTTATCATAAACGCTGAATCCAAAACATCATATGACTTTGTTTCCATAATGAAAACACTATATTAAGTCATATACACTAGTATAGTCAACTTGCCAATAGATACTCGATTGTAGCTAGTTACTAATAGAAGAACTAGATCTACCACTACTGTTTCTTGAGTCTTGAGTTTAGGGGATCCTTCTTCAGAATAAAATATGTCAGAGCCTCCTTAACTCAAAAAATAACAACCCACTCCATTAGTGGACCCCAATTTTTTGTAGTAACATGAACTAGTGAAACAAGACACATTAGGTCATGATGAATTTTATGTTTTTAATTTTGTAGATTTTTGGAAGGGATGAATGAACTAGAAAAAGATAGTTTGTAGGATGAGGAAGTGAAAGTGATAGTAGGCCTGGATGTAGGTATGACATAGGGAATGAAGAGGAAGAGTATCCTTAGATTGGAGAAATGGAAATAGAGGTAGAATTGAATAGGGATGCAAAATTAGAAGAAGAAGAAATAAAGAAAGAAAAAGAGGTAAATGAGGGTGATAAGAAAGAGGTTGTAGAACAACACATATTTGAGGAAAAGAATCATTCTCCTCGTAAACAAATAACCCCATCTCCTCAATAGGAAGAGAAATTATTAGAATACTTACATCCAAATTGAAACATATCAACCACTCACTACCACATCCACTCCTACTTGGTTGACTAAATCTATACAACCAAGGAAGAAGACCTTTAGATAAATTGAACCACAAGAGCTTTCGTTAGCAATAAGTGGTTTCTAGAAAGGAGAGTAAAGCCAAATGAAAGAATAAAATATATCTTATGTTATAGTAGATAGGCATGGGAGACTAAAAAAGAAAGTGACAACACCTATAGTAGATAAACACATAAAATAATTGATTCTAGAAAATCATGTGGTGAAAGAGTTGGATAAGGGAGTTCCTACCCTTAAGGGGGAAAAGGATTTTATGGGCTTTGGAATCACATCAATGTTCAAAATATTAGAAAAGGGTAAAGATCTTGAGGCCAAAAATAAAGAATAAAGATCTATCATTGATAAATTGGTAGGTTCCATTGACCCAAATGATCCAAAGGATAGAATTCAAGCAATGAAAAAGGAAAGGAAGAAGGTTCCCTAGGTAGACCCTTTTGTGAAAGCATGTGAAGAATGAAGATCATATCAAGAGAAAGGGGGAAATATAAATTAAAACAATTTTCACTTTTTACTTGGAAATGCATAAGGAGTTGGCCATTTTTTATGAAATGATGTTAAATGATGAGGATATAGGAATTGACCAAGTGGTTCCACTATGGGAGGATTTCCTACCAATTTTGTAAAACATCAAGAAAACTAGTCCTGATAAGTTATAAGCTGCAACTGTTCTCAATGAAGACACTATTGGCCTTCTAGCTATACGATTAAAATCAATCAAAGTAACGGTAGAGGATTTTAAGAAGAGGAATTCCATTTTAACCAAAAGGGATTCTATAGGAACTTTAATAAGGAGAGTTGAGGACTTCATTATAGAACTCTCTTGCAAATTTGGGTAAGATTGAGAAAATGGGGTTATGCAAAGTATAGAAAAAATTGTGCTTGAATTTAGGAATCACTTGAAGGAGCTAAATTCTAAAGAGTTCTTTAATTGGTTGACATAAGACAAGAAATTAATATTGAATATGGAGAAAGAGCTACCTCAATATGAATTTGTAGTGAAGAGGTTGAAGACTTTCAAAAAGAACTTGTAGGAACAACTTAAGTTTGCACAAACTCCCAACATTGAACATTGATGAGGTGGTGGAGTTTGTTAGTACATTCACACAAGCACTCCTAGAGGCAAAGTTAATTGTAGTTTAAACTCAAGAAAGGCCACAAAAATTGGATCTACGTGAGCGCATGAAGTTGCTAGTCCAACTTTAGATAAATATGTAATTTTAGGGCATGATTGAGAGTTGAATTTGATTCTTTTTATGTTGTAATTACATGAAAAACATTATTAAATCAATACGTAATAGTTTAGGGGTGTTTTAGAGTAGTTAACTTACAATTTTATTTTCATTTTGACTCAGGAAAATGCCCAAAAAATGTAGTTATAGGATTTTTTAATTTTGGGTTTGAGTGTTCTATATAAACTTAGAATTGTTATGTAATAAGGGTTGATAATTTTTTATTTGAGCTGGAAATATAATTGGTGTTGTAAAATTGGTATGATTTTCTATTAACTTTGCAAATTTGAATAGAAACTTTATATTCAAGAGCCAATTGTGTTTCATGAAATTTTACTATGCCATCTAAATTATGGTATTAGATATTAGAAATTCAATTGTGGTGATGTATAAATTGGTTTGATCAATTCATTAAATGATTTAGATAAAAAAACATTATTAATCATGCACATGGATGGTATGGATTTGCAACTAGATGAATATTGAGAAATTTTACGAAAGTTATTTCCTTAGATGATTGCATCATGATATTGTGAATTATAGACTCAATTTATGATATTTTGGTTATTCGATGAAATCTTACCTTCCACGTTCAAGTTTAAATTTTAAATGGTTGATGTCCATTGTTGGTATTTTTTGCAATTTGTTTTATAATCACTTACAACTGTCATGCCCAAAAGTTGAGCAAAACACAACTACAAAATTTTTCTCTAAATCCTACCATTTACTACTAACATCACACATGCATAACCAATCAATGTATGCTAAAGTCTAAAAAAAATCTGGCACCATTTTTTAGAGAACACGCAAAACATTGCAGAAGGAAAATGGTTTACCAATTTGTTGAAGTGTTCAAAACTGACACCAAGGTCCAACCAGAAGATGGTTGACCAAGTTTGACCCAAAATCAAACTTTACGAAATTGCTTCCAAACCATCCTATAGAGATCTCTAAGACACTTAGCTTCGATCGACGTACTAAATGAGCCAGTTGACTAAAGTCAACCAAAGTTGACCAAAAAGTCAACCATGTATCCATAGACGTGAATCTAGGTTATAGGTAGTAAACTCAATAGGGAAGGTCTTGGTATGTAAATCGAGACAATTTACCTAGGTTTGTCTAACGGTTAACCAAAAGTCAACCATGCCTAAATTTGGTCAACGAGACCCAAATGGTATTGAAAACCCTTTACATAACATCAAGAAGTTAAATACAATCTTAACAATTAATTTACGTTCAATTTTTAATCATAAGGTTAATTTAAAAATTTGTGTTATAATCTCCAATTGATAATGTTAGTTAAATAGCCTCTAGCTAATTTAACTAAATTAAAACAATAAACTATTTAATAAATGATCCTCTTAGCTAAGCTATTTGATTTAATTCAGTAAATCAATCTAATTAAATACCTATTAAATTTTTTATTCAAAATTAATAAAATCTATTAAGTTAAAAAATTTACCAAAGAAATATTTAAATTAGAATAATTGAAACAATTATGTCCTCAATCCTAATGACTCTTCTAGACTTTTCTAGAAATAATCTTAAACTTTAAAGATAATCTTAAACTTTAATCCTTTGAAATTTCTAAGGAATTCCTATTGGCTAGTCAAACTTTACAACTAAAAACCCAAACAAATAAATTTTGAAATCCATATATTAAAATAACTAACTAAATCTAGTTCTATATTCTTCCAGATTAGTCATGTAAACAAGTCCACATTTTCAACTATAAACTAAAATCTAATATTCTTGAAGTCCAGTCTTTAATCTATTATTAAAGTTGAATCTCTAATGATCTATAAATAGTGCAACTTATTATCTCAGAATAACATGGGTTATTATATGTTATAGTGCTTTCATTTAATTAATAAAGATTTGATTGAAACTTTATTTTAAACTTATTGTTTAGTTATATTTTATGTTTTATTAACAAAGAAATATATATATTTTTATGTCTAACCCCATGTGTAGGGCCGAATGGATTTAGGGACGACTGACAGGTTTGATGCAGGTAGTGGTTGAAGAGGCGGTGTAGAAGAGGAAGGGAGGGAGGTGGAAGCCAAACCGACGGCCCTATAAAGAGCCTGCTTGGCTCTTCACTAGAAATTAACTTTTCTTCCTGAATTGTTTGCAAGTTTTGTTTCTTTTGTTTTCATAATAATTGATTTTTTAAAATCTTTTCTAGAATTTAAATAATAATAATAAATGACAACAATTATTTCTACTCCAAGCTCATCAAACAATTGAATTCTATAACTTGCCAGAATCTAATTAACATTTACATAAAATGAATGCAGTATGGCACCTTAAGGAAACATAGCATACTAAAGTTGAAACATAGTTGTTGGAAAGAAGACACAACCTTAAAGAAAATGAGGCTCAACTCCCAAGGATGAAGTGCAGCCTCCCAAAACTGAAACAAAACCTGCCAAAATTGAAACACAGCCCTTCTTATTTGCCACACAACCTCCCAGATTTAAAACACAGCCTTTTAGGAAGAAGTTGCAGGTTGCCAAATAAAAACACAGCTTCTCTAAATAAATTCAGAGCCACTAGGTGAAATTTTGTGGCCTCAAGATGTATTTTGCAGGAAAGGAAGATACAACAGCCTTCCGTATAACTGACAGTCATAAGAATAAAATCAAACCAGTAGATGGATAACATAGTATAAATTATAGATGCTCAATACTCAACAAATCTGGTATACAACAACACCAAATTTGCATCCACAAAATTAGAATTGAATTTCTAGAATTCAATAGAAAAATTCACCACCAATAATTGATGATTCAAATTATAGAAGAGAGGAATCGGTCCTCAAACCCTAGCCAAACTTCTCCACTTCCAAACTTCATAAAAAATGCTCAAGTCATTAATGAATTCCTTTTTGCTAAAAGCATTGCTTTTATAATAAAAGATATCTTCTCTCACACACTTTTCACTTACAAAAGACTTTTCTTTATGTGCACATTTGAAATATAATAAACTATTATATTTCTCTTCATTTTAATGCTAAAAATGACCCTTTTATTAAAATAATGCTATTCTGACACATAGGGTCCCTATTTTATGAACTCAAGATTTAAAACTTCTCAACCCGGTTCCAACGAGCTATAACACTAAGATGCCTAGAATACATTCCCAATAAAAATGGCAACCTTAACTGATTTAATTAAATAATAATCATAATTCACCCATCTTGAAGAAATGACCAAGGAAGCATCAAAATCAAAATCTAATAGCACAAGAGTGATCTTAATGATGGAAGATGATGAATGAACTTGACGGAATGAATTTCTAAAAATAGACGCTCCCTCCAAGAAACTTGGAGTCCAAACCAGAAGTCAGAAATAAAATCTGAAAGATCATATAAGTCCTCTAAATCCTCTGAGCTCAGTAGAACCATAAGTTGACTTACTATAAATAGTAAGTCCCTCAAAAAGGGGCCAAAACCCACAACAAGATCCTCTAATCACCAGCATTAGCCTACAAGGACCCAATGATAGGATAAATCCACTAACTCCAGTGCTAGCTCAAAATGAGGACATTACAGTCCTCCCTCCCTAAAATTGCTTGTCCCCAAGAAATCTCAAAAAACAAAACTCATAAGTTCATCTGGATCCCAAAGATAGAATGGAGTAATGTCCCTGTCCTCACCATACTCCTGTAAAGAAATCATCAGCATCAACAGTAAAAACATCAACAACTGAGAAAATGCACTCAACACCCAAACTGAAGATGCTACAACAGGATCACCACATGGGATAAACTCAACCAAGAGTAACCCACATGGAAGTAACTCAACCAATAGACTGGACTTGCCTTCAGTCTTTGTGCTAACCAAACCATCATACCAGTCATCAAATGGATGCACTAAAGAACTCTGTAACTAGTATATATCCTGAACATGAGTATTAAAAGTGAAACTAAAAGAACTCCTCACTATGTAAACCCCTATAAACTTCTCAACTAGGCCTAACTGGCCTCCCATAAAATCTTGTTGATACTTGGGTGCACTAATGGGATCCCAAACATAATCATCATTGTACAACACCTGTAAGGGATCATCACTAAGCTCAAACAATGGATTGTCATAAGTCATAACAACATCCACATCAAATAAGTGATTGTCCACAAAGTGAACAACACCCATCTGTTGATCTAAGCCATAAAACTATGAATTGTGAGAGACATGATGTGTAATCTTATCTACTTGCATGGACTCATGTCTCTGAAAATCCCCACTATCTACAATAAGTCCATGTAAACTATGGTCTTGAGTCTTATTATCATCCAATAACCACTCCGAGTCATCATCGAATATCTGATATGATATCCCACACTCGCTGCAGCATGAATCATCCTCATAGATAACATTGGTAGTGTCCACATCATCAATGCCAATATCACCAACCTGTAAAACCATTGATATCTCATGTTGCTTCCTGCTTGGCCAAATAATGGTATCAAAAAGTGATAGCAATGGACTATCTATTTCAGGATTGGACACCCTAAATGGTTTCTAAATGAATTATTCAGTCTCATTTAATTATCGAATAGGGACATAAACTTGGAATGACATTGACAAAGTATATGCTTCAAACTCTCTCAATCTTAAGACTAACCTACGGAATTCAAATACTTGAGCTTCAGGAAAACTATGTTAAAACTAGTAAATGAATTTACTCTAACAAAGCATGTAATCATGGGTATGAGCTATGTTAGAATAACTGAGGGGGGGGGGGGGGGTGTGAATCGGTTATCCTCAGTTTTAAATACAAAATGTATAACTTCAAAATAAATTCAGCTAATTCAGCAGCTCGGTAAACATAAATACTAAACTGTCTGTGACTTTACCGATTATCAGTTAATTTCTCATAGTGATTACCGACCAAATCAAATATGCAACATGTAAAGTATGATATCAAAACAATCACCACATAAACACATAACACAAGAGATTTAACATGGAAACCTTGCAAAGGGAAAAACCACCTGGGACCAGGAACCCAAAATATTTTCACTCTTCTGGAGTGAGCTCGGTGAAGAGGCAACCCTGTTAAAGGTTACAAAACACACTGTAAGGTGTGATCTTGTTAGAGGATTTAACACTAACAGTTACCATCCAACCACCATTCACTATGGGGTTGACAAGATAACAATGTACATTCTATGAATGACATATAAGACTTTCAAGTCCACCTGGTTAAGAGATTTATCTATTTACAATGGTTAAACTATAACAATAGTTGATCTGATTATAATACAACTTGATTTGTAGATGTTTAGATCTAATTTAAGTCCATACAAATCCTTTGATCAATATATCTATTCAGTTCTTCAACATTCAATAACTTACTATCACTCAGTATAAGCTCTATGATGCTCGGTTATCTCTGTAGTTTGGTTCTTCTTCAACCAGTCTGATCAGACATGCATGAAGCTCTATTCACGCGATATCTCTACAGTCTACTTCCACTGACATCCTTTCCACAATGAAATCACTGTCTCTTAAATCAACAAGTAAACCATTTTCTTTTCATCCATCAGGTATTGCCGCTTCATCTCCTTCGTTGATTTTTCCGCTTAAACCTTCCTTAGAAGATGTGTCAATAATTCATTTTATTTCCATCCTTTAGATCTTCTTCAAATTTTTTTAGCCATAGATCTCAGTAACAAACTTTATCTTCCACCTCGAAATCATACACTTTATAGCTCATCAAATTCTATCGGCTAAACTAATCATTTAGTTCTTTTGTCCTTTCTCAGTTAATACAGAAATACATCAGTGAATAAAAGCTTGGTTGCAACTGTGCTCATCGGTATACACTACACTAGCTTGGTGTACACTGGAATGCTTCATTAACTGACCACACTATATTGTAACACTTTTCTTCCTTCTTCATAACTGATTAATGCAACATGATCAAGTCAACAATATGAAGTCATAGACTCATCAATAAGCTACCCAAATTATTCCTTATCCTCATCTATCATATCCATCTTCCTTAATGTAGATATCTCAATTCCTTATCTTTTCTCTCCACTTTACAGATGTGTAGATGTTTGCAACTATCATGATAAGTACTGTCAAAACTAGTTGACATCAATGACAACATAACTACTGATTCAATTATCTTACATAACCATTCTATACTCAGTGATCTCTAATCACTTGTAGTTCATCAATCAAGTCCTCAATTAGTTGTAGTTCATCAATCTCTCCCTTTGGCATTGATGGAAACTCAAATAATATGAAATGTACCATACACATACCAAACATGTATTCTACAACTATATGAACAAATGTTGTAGCTCGGTAAGCTCTCCCTACCTTAATATGTTTAATCACTATGTTAGATAACAACATTGTATGCACGAAATTTCTTATGTAGATATGATCTTTCAGCTCTCAGATTCCTTCTATTCTCAACAACATATCTTCAATACTCTCCCTGACTTCTTCAGTTTATCTCTCCTTTTAGTTCTCCCTTTGACAACAATCTTTGTTTGATATTTCAATTGTGTTTCATATTGTTTATCTGTCCCTTTGACAACAATGCAAAAGAAGAAAAATAAAACATACAGCTCTTCAGTATCTAAGAAAATCTTTGTTGTCCATACATTGTTTGCATCAAATGTATCTCTGTATACTGATATGCAAATCTCTGTTCTAACTCCTCGAATCTTCAATAGCTTTAGAAAAAATCCAAAGTGTGAACTATGCTGCATCAACATGAATGATCTTCTAATAAGATTAGGCTAATGCAACCTCCAAATCACATTAGTGACTGGTAGACAGGGGACGGACCCAAGTCTAGTCCTCAAGTATTCAAAATTATCTTTTGGTAGAGGCTTAGTAAATATGTCAGAAAGTTGATCTTTTGATGTAACATATTCTAATTTTACTTGCTTCTCCTATACCCATTCTCTTAAGTAGTGATACTTAATAGAAATATTCTTATTCTTTGAGTGCATTATAGGATTCTTTGAAATGTTTATTGCACTTGTGTTGTCACAATATATGATCACCAGCTCTATGATTACCTCATTCATTCCTTCCAACACTTGTTTGATATATGCAATATTTGAACAATTTGTAGTAGCAACAACATACTCTGCTTCGGTAGTAGATTGAGAAATACACGGTTGTTTCTTACTTGTCCAAGTAACAAGTCTTTCACCAAAGAAAAATGCTCCTCCGATTGTGATTTTTCTGTCATCTATATTTCCAGCCCAATCTACGTCATTGTAAACTCTAAGTTCAAACTTGCCTTCCTTAGGATACCATAACCCATAATCCTCTATTTTCTTCAGATATCTAAGGATTCTTTTTACTGCAACCATATGTGAGTCCTTCAAACTAGCATAAAATCTAGCAACTATGCCCACTGAATGTGTAATGTCCAGCCTACTATGTACTATATACATCAATTTACCAGTGATGGATTGGTACAATGTCTGGTTTACCTCTGTGCATTCATCATCTTTAGTCAGTTTGGAGTCTATGACCATCGGTGTTCCAACTGGTTTAACATCTTCCATGCCAAATGTTATTAGTACTTCCTTTATATACTTTGATTGTGTGATTAATATACCATCATTCAGCTAAATAACCTGCAATCTTAGAAAGAACTTAATCTCTCCAAACATTGACATTTCAAATTCTTTTCTCATCTCATCAGCAAATGATTTACATACATGATCTTGTCCTCCAAAAATAATATCATCCACAAATATCTCTACAATCAAAATAGTATCATCAGTGTCTCCTTTCATATACAAATTGTTGTTTTCACTTGTTCTAACAAAACCAATACTTAAAAAATAAGTATGCAACCTTTCATACCATGCTCTCGGTGCTTATTTTAGACTATGTAAAGCTTTGTGTAATATACATACCATGTCTTTCTTGTACAGATCAAAAAACCCTTATGGTTGTTCTATGTAGACCTTCTCTTCTAGTATTCCATTTAGAAAAGTAGACTTAACATCCATTTGATATACTTTAAATCTTTTATGTGCTGCATATGCAAGTAACATTCATATTCCTTCAAGTCTAGAAATAGGTGCAAAAGTCTCACCATAATCTATACCTTCCTCCTGTGCATATCCCTTGCATACAAGTCTAGCTTTGTTCCTTGTAACTTCTCCATTCTCATTCAGCTTGTTTTTGAAAATCCATTTAGTACTGATAACATTCTTATCTTTAGGCCTAGGTACCAAAGTCTATGTCTTTTTCTTTTCTATCTTTTCTATCTCTTCATTCATTGCATTTATGCATTCTTCATTCTCCAATGCAACTTTAACATTTTTCGGTTAAAATTCACAAACTAAGCATGTACCTTGTCTCAACTTACTTCTTGTCATCATGTTAGCTTGCTTGTCTCCAATGATTTGGTTCTCAGGATGATGTCTTTTAACAAATCTTTCCAACACATGATTTCTTCTTTCTTGTTCATTCTATTTAGGTTCATTTGCTTTCTCGGTAGGTCCTTCCTGATTGTTAGTTTCTCCTTGTTGTTCCTCAATGTTCTCCTTCTGGTGCTCGGTAGGTTGTGCCTATGACATTAGAAGGGACTCTGGATGTTGAATGTAAGTAAATCTACCATAGTCTTCTGGCTCTTTATTGTTTTCTTCACCATTCTTAGTATCAAACTCATCAACCTTGACATTAGTACTTTCAATCATTTTGTTAGTCACTTTATTTAGACACTTATATGCTTTTCTTTTAGTAGAATATCCAAGAAATATTCCTTCACTACCTTTATAGTCAAACTTTCCATTTCTTTCATCTTTCAGAATAAAGCATTTGCTACCAAAGATTTTGAAGTAACTTACAGTCAGTTTGTGACCAAACCATAACTCATAGGGTGTCTTGTTTGTGTCCTTCTTCAGTTGTACTCAGTACATAACATAAATAGCTATGCTCACTACTTCTCTCTAGTATGTTTGAGCTATATTCTTCTCTATCATCAATGTCCTTGCATAATCTACAATAGATCTATTCCTTCTTTCAGCAATACCATTCTGCTGTGGTGTCCTTGGTGCAGAAACCTATCTTTTTATTATATGCTCATTACAATAGTTTGATGAACTACACCTGATTTAGAACCAAATTGAAGATCTATGATTAGAGATCACTGAGTTTCTGATTAGATATGTAATATGATTAAATCAGTAATAAGTTGTCATTGATGTCAACTAGTTTGACAACACTTATCTTGTAAGATACAATACCTAAAGATCTGTAGAAAAGGATTAAAAGAGATGAAGAACATAAATATCTACATGAGGAAGATGTATATGATAGATGAGGATAAGGAATACATTGGGTAACTTGTTGATGCATCTATGACCCTATGTTATTGACTTGATTATGTTTCATTGATCTATGATGAGAAAAAGAGCTAAAAGACATGAGGTAGTGTGGTTGGTTGATGAAGCATCACAGTATACACCAAGCAGTGTAGTGTATGCCAAGCATAATATAAACTGAGCTTGTGTTCACCGACACATTTCTTTGTTAACCGAGTAGGAGAAAGGAACTAAATGATTAGTTTAGCTGATAAGGATTGATGAGCTGTAAAGTACCTCAAAATCAGAGATGGAGATAATGTTTGTTATGAAGATCAATGACTAGCATAATTCAAGGAAGATCTAAAGGATGGAATTAAAATGTGTTACTGACATATTAGATGAGAAAGGTTTAAGCGACAAAATGGATGAAGGAGAATAAGCGGCAAAATCTTGTGGAGAAGAAGAAAATGGTTTACTTGCCTATTTAAGAGACTAGAGTTTCATTATGAAACTTATGCCGAAAGGAGACTACAAAATTATCACATGAACAAGTTTCATGGATGCCTGATCAAACTGGTTAAGGAGAACCTAACTGCAGAGATAATCGAGTGTCAGAAAGCTATTATAGAGTGATAGTAAGTCATTAATTATTGTTGATATAGAATTAATATATTGATCAAAGGATTTGAATGAGCTTAACATAGATCTAATAATATACAATTGAAGTGGTATTATAATCAAATCACCTACTGTTACATTTTAACCATTGTAAACAGATAAATCTCTTAACCGAGTGGAGTTGAAAGTCTTGTAATGTCATTCATAGAATGTACATTTGTTATCCTCTCAACCCCATAGTGAATGCTGGTTGGACGATAATGGTTGGTCTAAAATCCTCTAACAAGGTCACACCTCATAATGTGTTTGTAACCTTTAATAGGGTTTGGTCTTCACCAACCTCACTTCAGAAGAGTGAACAATTTTTGGGTTGTTGGTTTTAGGTGGTTTTTCCCTTCACAGGGTTTCCACATTAAATCTTTTGTGTTATGTGTTCATTGTGGTGATTATTTGTTATCATACTTTACATATTTCATGTTGGATTTGATCGGTAATCATTATATGTTATTGACTGGTAATCGGTAAAAGCACAGACAGTATAGTATTTTATGTTATCGAGCTGTAAAAGTTTGAGTAAATTGTTTTGGATTATACATTTTGATTTGGGACTGTGGATACCTAATTCACCCCCCTCTCAATTATTCTAACAATTGGTATCAGAGCATTGGTTGCTTGGAACAAAGTTTTAAGGACTTCAACACAAAGGTCTCAAAATGTTTAAGAGGGAAGTGCCAAAGCTAAACAAAGATAACTTCACAATATGGAAAAGTCGAATGAAGCTGCATATATTCAGAATTGGGAATTCTACCCTAGATCTGATGGAGAATGGATACCTTGCACCGCCCACTGGTCCCTTGACCCTTGATCAACTAAGAGACATGCATGAACATAATGTTACTATGATGGAGATTGTTGGTGCCTGTTTAGATGCTAAATTTGAAGACATCAAGGACTGTACTACTGCTAAGCAGATGTGGGATAAACTTGCTCAAGTTTATAGTGGTGATGTGAATGTCAAGAGAGTAAGAGCCGAAAGCTTAAGAGGAAGATTTGATGACATGAAGATGAAAGAAGGTGAAAACATTGTGTAGTACACAAACAAAATAAAGGAGGTAGTTCATGCTATTAGAGAATCAGATGGAGTTATTGATGAAGACACTGTGGTAAGAAAAATTCTAAAGACCGTATTGCCTATCTATGCCATCAGAATATCTGCAATTCATGAAAATAGGTCAGCACCTAACAACACACTCACTCTTGATAATCTGATTGGAAAGCTTACAACATTTGAGCTCAACAATTATGATAATAGTGTTGTACTGAATGTTGAATCTACTTTTATATCTTCTCTGAAGATTGGTAAGTCTAGTAGTAGAAATAAGAATGATGATAGTGATAGCAATACTGATGATGAGCTTGATGAACTTGAAGCTCTTATGGCCAGGAGGTTTCCTAAAGGAAAAGGAAGATATAAAGGAAAATTACCTTTAGCGTGCTTTAACTATAAAGAAGTTGGCCACATTGTTGCTAGATGTCCACACAAGAAAGATGATGAAAGAACCAAAGACTGATCTGAAGGAAGCTATGGGAGAAGAAACAACAGAGGCTATCAACACTACAACAAAGACAACCAAGACAAAAATGATAAAGGCTATAAGGTATGCTACATTGCTGAGGAAGAAGATATCACCGATACCGACACTAATGATGATGTGGAGGTAGAATTTGTGGCAATGAAGGATGATTTAGAAGAAGATGAAAGGTATGTAGAGACAACATGTAATACCCCTCTAACCCTAATATAAGTTTTGTGTTTCTGAAAGAATTAAGATCTTTCAATGTTTTCTTACAGCTTAAGTTGTACATGATACTTGTTTGATCTATTCCTATAGTTTGTTTATAATAATTTCATAAGCTAGTACTCAATGATTCTAATATTAGACATACTATCTAAAGGTATCATTTTTGTATGTATTTATCTCCATGTATGTATTGAGTACCTTCAAGACCTTTATGAACATAGTTAGGATGTTATATGATATGTACTTGATGGATATATATAAGTGGTTATTTATATTTTCTTCTATTAAGGTTACTTTGGATGAATCTTGTATCTCACTTGATGATTTGATTATGTTGATTTATTATTAGTATTGATAAGAGACTAACACAATGCTTGAGATTCTAACCTTTGTTATGATGATGCTACATGCTTTGAGTGTATATATATACATGATGTGTTTTGATGATTTAGGATGAAGTCGTAGTTACTCACATCGCTGAGGTCCACACGATGTATCGATCCTGATCATCTGTCTACAATGTTTTCTTTTATATCTATATCCATGCATATGTATTTCTTCTTTGTGATGCAGGCTTGCAGGTACCAGGCATCGACTTCACTTGGCTTCATAGGTCTGAGCATTCCCTCAAATCCTCGATGATTTTTGTTATGGAGATAGTACTAAGGCCCCTACATGAGTCTTCCTTTGTCATTATTCCAATTTGGGAATATTAGGGTTCCTTCTTTGTCAGTCAACCTTTGGGTCAAAAACCCAGATCCAACGCACCCGGTTGGGCATGGTTGTAGTTAGTGCCTTGTGGCCACTTGAATTCATTTGGTTGTATGATTTTTTTACTCATTTTATTTATTTCTCCTTCTTGGTATGATTCTTAGTTAATCTTTCTATGTTTTGTTTCAGGAGTTTGGCTTGACTTTCCTTGTTGACTTTGGTTGACCTTGTTTGATCTTATGGTTTTTTTGATATGTTTCATAGATGATTTGTATGGCCTCTTTGGATGATTAGATTTATTTTGAGGCATGTGATTTTATTCTACCTCAGTGATTATATCCTATAGTAATTATAAATAGGTAATAATATTGTGATCTATTACTTCATAATCTTATAGATTATAGTGTTTGGTATTTGGCATGTATCTATATAAATATAAATATATATATATATATATATATATATATATAGAAATATATATATGGGTGCACACATATATGTATTTATATATATATAATTTATATGTGATTATATGTTAATTATTGTAGATATTGTTGATGGTGTATATTTTGGGATTAATGTAAAGCATAATATTACTAATAATTAAATATTAAATAATGCGAGGTATAATTCTCAATTGTTAATTATTAATAATGAGGATAGGTTATATATATAGATATTGATGTAATTAATGATGGCATATGCATATATGTTAGGATAATATTACATATGTGTATGAATGAATACAAATAATCTTTTATTGTATATTTGAGTAATATAGTTGTATGATATTAAGTTATTTTATAATACCCTTTAGTTAAGAGTTAGTTGGGAGTTGGTTACTTTTCCTCTCAACCTTTGGAAATCTATTTATATGCACTACTTTCTCATTTGAAGAGAGGAGATTTTGGGGCTGAAGCATTGAGGAGAGGATGGCCTTACTTTTCATGAAGATTTTGGAGAGAAAACTTGGAGATGTGAGGGAGAGTTTGTAAGCATATGTCTTTAAGAAATTTTGGTTATCTTTGCTTTTGGGAGAGAGATATTTTTGTGAGAATTTCAGTAGTTGAGAGAGGGATTCTTTTCTGTGGAATTATTTCTTTCTTTCATGGAGATTTCTGAAAGTGGATAGGGTTTGAAGGATGCATCTCAAGTTTGGATTTGTCTTCTCTTTTGTTTCCTTCCTTCTTCGATTCAACCTTCATAGGACATGAGGTATGGATTGAATATTTTAGTTACTTTATGTCTTTGATAGATTATGGATCTATTTATATATTATAATTATTTATTATATCTGTACTTTTCATTTCTATGGTTATTTTAAAGTTTTGAGTTTTTGTTTGTAAGAATTGGCATGTGTTTTCCTAGGGTTTTTAGCAACCTATTTTTGGAGATCTATTATTATAATAATTTAAAATACATCTATAGTTTTACTAAATTGATTTTATGGAAGTAAAATTCATAGATCTCAAATGGGTATCTCTCTGATTTTATTTTTAGGGTCGAATTAATGCCTTATTTTTGACATTTTGGAAGACTATGCCTGTCCATTCTTGATTCTGAATTTTCTGTCAAATCTATTCATATGCTACAAGCTGATATGATCATATAAAAGTATGAATTTGATATCATAGATTCTCCTAAGTCTTATATTTTATTTACAATTAGTTTTGTGAATTTTAATTATGTTTTGTGAAGATTACAACCGTTTTAGTGAAGGCAGGTCTGAACCCTAACCAGAATTTTCTGTTTTAAACCAGAAGTCATAACTTTCTTTCCCACCATTGGATCTTCCTAAAAATCAAATGGAGAGTCTATAATTATGTTATCTAAATCTCCACTAAAGAGATTTCCTTTATTTTTTTTTTTGTGGAAGATATGGATGACTGTTCTATGATGACTATTCTTTGCATTTAATCCTTGCTTGAAATAATTTAGTTTAAGAACATCATTAAGTTTTAAGGTTTCACATGGTTACCAGAGGCTATTAGAATTTTTTTTTGGTTAATTGGATCTATGTATACTCTGAATATGTTTATAATATCACTTGGATGTATTCTTATATGTTTGGAACATTCTGAATGCCATATTGGGTTTAGGGTTGTCAAGTGGACTAGGGACAACATATGTTTTCCTAAACTCAATCAAATGTTGTTATGGAATTGATATGAATTCTTGATGATAAATCTATTATGTTCTTATGATTTTTATATGTATGTTAGGGAACCTAAGTACACTAGGTGAGTGGCTCATAGTGAGGGGCTGGGGCCCTAAGTGGCTAGTACCAGGATAACCTACTATGAGTTATTTAATCAAGTGATAACCTAAATAAATGAATTGGGAATGGGAGATTATTAGAATGGAAAATTAAAAACTAATCAAGATTAATTGTGTCTCACCCATGCTTTTAGTGCTAGTAAAGACTAAGGATGGGAGTGGGAGAAGGTACCTATGCGTAGGTACGACTGAATGACCTTGTCTGTATGAGAGGCATTTGGTTTCACATGTGCCTACTTGGGGGCCGGGGCCAAGAGTGGCTAGTACCAGGACAACCCAAGGGGTGAGGGCTATGCGATGACACTCACCTAGCTTGTAGCTTAGAGTCTCTACCAAATTTGATCATGCCTCTAGTAGTCCTTGTGGTCTTCTTGTCTTTTCTTTTGTGTTGTGACTTTGGGGAAATTTTATCACCACCTTAGGAATTTCCTAGTTGTTACCTCTTGTATGGGCCTTTGGTTCTATCTCCTAGCTCAGGGGAGTGGGCCTATTGGTTCCACGTGGTTGGGTGGTTAATATTTATATCGAGGTATTGATCATGATTCTTTGGATGATCCTAGCACATATTCCTTTCCAGATCTGCAGTTGAAGATTTCTTATTGGATATTTTAATATGTTGAGATGTACTTATGTATTTGTATTCATGTAATTTTTAATCTCCTAAAAGGAGTCTTGAAGTATTGATGTAATCTCAATTCAAAGCAATGGATAAGGGAATGGGTAGTTCTAGGTAAAAGAAAGGGAAAAGAATGTGGAATATTGGACATGTTACTAGCATTAAAAGAAAGTGTTTATGTTATTTCTCCTATCCTCTTATGTTGTCCACGTGTAAAGGAAATAATCTTAAATATAGTTATATATAATGATGTATCACAACAATAATGTATTCTCTCTTGATGAAAGAATCCAAGGAAATTATTGAGAAATGATAGATTAGTGATTGGAATTATTAACAATAAATGGTTATGAAACAATGCAATAAAATAGTAATTTGATTTTAATGTTAATACTTGGTTCATGTTAATGAAGTACCTATGATGATGCCTACCTTAATGAATATTAATCTCTTACTTAAATTATTAGAGAAAAGTGATATAAAGGATAGTAGATGTAGATGAAATCAATATGAATTTATGGAATGAGTTGATAAAAGGAATAATGATGTTGGATAATTAACTTATGTTTAATAAAAGAAATAAGTTAGGGACATTTAACTTGATGCATTAAAATGAACGTAGATCTTTTAAGCTCATGATTCCATGAATATCTTATGCATGTAAATGGTTTATATAATGTTGCTTTATTAGCAATGTGAGGGGACCCGTGAGGACTTAAGTTGTATAAATATTACATTCAAGTAGTAGAAAATTATTTCTTCTTTTAGAAATATGAAGTGTAATGATGAATATTATTCTAGTTAAAATTAAAAAAAGAAATTTACTACTTGCATTTTATAGAGGTTTATGTCTTGTCCTCTTGGGTTTCTTGGTGGGGCGTTACACAACACTTATCTCTAAGGTTAATAAAAATGATACATGGATCATAGATAGTGGCTATACACATCATATGACTGGTGATGAAGAAAAATTTGATTATCTTGAAGAATACAATGGAGGATCTGTAAGAATGGGTAATGATGCACCCTGTATGGTAAGAGGTAAAGGATCCCTGATGATAAATGATAGATTAAAATGTGAAAATGCTTATTGAGTAAAAGGATTAAACTATAATTTTCTAAGTGTGGCACAACTGAACAATTCAGGCCATTGAGTTTCTTTTGAGAGAAAGAAAGTGAAAATATTTGATGATGGAGGAAGACTTGTTGGAACTGGCACACAATCTAGAGGTAATCTATTTTATCTTGATAATGATCAGTCTTCTTGTTTAATAATGAAAGATGAAGATGCATGGTTGTGGCATAAGAGGTTATGCCATGTAAATTTTGATAACATGATTAAGATTAGCAAAAAGAAAAAAGTTAGAGGTCTGCCTAACTTATCAAAGCCTGATCATTTTATGTGTCATGAATGTCAGAAAGGTAAAATGACAAAATCTAGTTTCAAAAGAAAAGATTATTCAACAAAGAAGATACTTGAGTTGGTTCATACCGACCTATGTGGTCCTATGAGAACTCAAAGTTACTATGGAGACAAATACTTTATTCTTTTTGTTGATGATTATACTAGGCTGATGACTATCATGTTCTTGAAAGAAAAATTTGAGGCATTCAAGATGTTCAAGTGGTATAAAGAAAAAGTAGAAAAAGAGACTGGTAAAGAATTAAAATACTTAAGATCTGATAGAGGAGGTGAATTTATCTCTAATGAATTTAATAATTTTTGTAATGAGCATGGTATTAAAAGATAGGTCTCTGCATCGAGGACACCACATCAGAATGGTATTGCTGAAAGGAGGAATAGGTCAATTTTTGACTGTGCAAGGACATTAATGATTGAAAAGAATGTTGCTCAGACATACTGGAGAGAAGCTGTCAGCACAACTATTTATGTTCTAAACCGAGTACAACTGAAGAAGGACACTAACAAGACACCCTATGAGTTATGGTTTGGACACAAACCCACTGTAAGTTATTTTAGGATTTTTGGAAGCAAATTTTTTATTCTGAAAGATGATATAAATGGAAAGTTTGACTCAAAAGATGATGAAGGGATATTTCTAGGATATTCCAGTAAAAGTAAATAATACAAGTGTCTGAACAGAGTAACTAATAAAATGATTGAAAGTACTAATGTTCAAGTAGATGAGTTTGATGATAAAAATATAGAGGAAAGAAGAAAGGAACTGGAAGACTATAGTAGATTCACTTACATTGAACAACCTGAGTATCTACTAAAGCCGCACACTATGACAATCAGTCAACAGGAAAACAATACCGAGGAACATGAAAGAGAAACTAACAAGCAGGAAGGACCTACTAAGCAAGCAAATGAACCTGCAAAGGATGAACAAGAAAGAAGAGATCAGATACTGGAAAGATTTGTCAGAAGACATCATCCTAGGACACAAATCATTGGAGACAGACAAGATGGAATGCAAACAAGGAGTAAAACAAGACAATGCACATGTCTAGTTTGTGAATATGAACCGAAGAATGTAAAAGTTGCATTAGAAAATGATGAATGGGTTAATGAAATGAAAGAGGAAATAGAACAAATAGAGAAGAAAAAAACTTGGAGTTTAGTACCTAGACCCAAGGATAAGAATGTTATTGGTACTAAGTGGATATTCAGAAAAAAGCAAAATGAGAATGGAGAGGTAACAAGGAACAAAGCTAGATTAGTATGAAAGGGATATGCATAGGAGGAAGGAATAGGTTATGGTGAAAAATTTGCACCTATTGCTAGATTAGGAGTCAAAATGTTACTTGCATACTCTGTACGCAAAAAATTTGAAGTTTACCAAATGGATGTTAAGTCAGCATTTTTGAATGGAATACTTGAAGAAGAAGTCTACATAGAACAACCTGCAGGGTTCGTGGATCTTGAAAACAAAGATATGGTATGTAGATTACATAAAGCTTTATATGGTTTGAAGCAAGCACTGAGAGCTTGGTATGAGATTCTGCATACTTATTTGTTAAGTATTGGATTTGTTAGAACTAGTGAGAACAACAATTTCTATATGAAATGAGATACTGATGATACTATTCTTATTGCTGAAATATTTGTGGATGACATAATATTTGGAGGACAAGATCAAATATTTAAGTCATTTTCTGATGAAATGAGAAGTGAATTTGAAATGTCTATGTTTGGAGAGATTAAGTTCTTTCTAGGCTTACAAGTGATTCAACAGAATGATGGTATATTCATCACACAATCCAAATATATAAAGGAAGTATTGAAGACATTTGGCATGGAAGTGTTGGAAAGTTTTCTATATTGAAGTATATGACTTGATATAGTGTTGTCATTATGGAAAAAAATTCATAGAGCAGTTTGGAGTCAGTGCACTTAGTGTAAAGATTAGAATTCAGTTAAGTGTTGAAGACTGGACAGTATACAGAGTTCCTACAGCTCAAAGCATCAGCGCACGTGTGTACAAATGAATTATGGTATGTGCCCTAGAAGTTAAGCTTGTTAGACTATACTTATGTTTAGTTTATAAGTGCATAAGTAGATATGCAAAGATGTGAAAGTTACAATCAGTTGAAGTTGCACAGCCAGTGTGTGCCAGCAAAGAATAGAGCATGGAGCCAACAATTAGCATTTTGGTTTGTGATTATAATTTAATGTTGTAAAGGCCATGCGCCCATTTTATTTAGGTTGCTGACATGTTAATATGTATAATTTTAAGCATGCTTAAGCCAATTCATTTGGAAGTGTTGTTTGTAATTAGTTATAGGGCTGACCTAATTATTTTGTTTGTATGAGCGTATAAATATAAGATGCACCCATTGTATTTGGTATGAAAGTTGTAATAGAGTTGTGATAAGTAGAGAAGAGGTATGTGAAGATAGCATAAGATGTATTAGAGCTTTGCTAGAGGACAAAGCATCATCGCACCAAAGGAGCTGATCTGACAAGCAGTGTCATAGTGAACAATTCACCTATAGATATAGTGTGTATCTAAAATCAGAAGGTTGTAGTCTTCACCATTTGAGCAGTGAGCTCTAGGATAGTGAGTCCACTCCCCTAATAGTGATCATTGTAAAAGACTCCTAATATATTTTGACCCTTAACAAGGTCTACTATACTTAAAGCATTGTAAAACTACTCCTAACAGGGTAAATGATCTTCTAACAAAGATCACAAAACACTAGTACAAAATATTAGTGGGTATCAAATCCCACCGAGGTTTTTACCTATTTGGGTTTCCCTGTAACCATATTGGTTTCATGTGTTGATTTCATGTTTATGTGAATGTTTATTTCAGTACTTAAGCATATAAGTTCATAATAAAGATTAAAGTGAAAAGTTAAACTACAATGAACACTGATTCACCCCCCCCCCCCATCTCAGTGTTCCCATTCCTAACAATTGGTATCAGAGCTCTAGTCCTCAGCAAAGAAGTTTAACCACTTGAGGAGATCATGGAAAAAGTAGATATGAAACATCTGAAGAAAAATCTTGAAACCGCTCTTGAAGACCTGGACAATTCAGAAAGAGAAATTGAAGAACTAAAAGAAAAAGTAAGTGATTCTCAAGTAGTTATCAAAATAATAAGAAAGGATTTGAAAGGATGCTCTAACAGTGATCTTGAAGAAAAAGTCAAGAAGTTGAGTGAAGAAAATGCATCCTTATTAAGTCATCTTGAAGAATTTGATGACAAATTGATGAACAATCAAGATGTCTATAATGAACAAGTCAAGGAGAACCTTCAACTCAATGAGGAATTGAGGGAAGCCAATTTGGAAATCTTAGAGCTAAGGAATATCAAAGAAATCTTGGAATCTGAATTGAAAAAGTCAAAGGATCATATTGACAAATTACACACCAGTGCTAATTTTGTAGAATCTTAGTTGTATGCAAGAAGAGCCATAGGAGACACTAGCTGTATCGGATACAATGAAGCACAAAATCAGATTGATAATATGCGAGCAAGAAATGATTCACAAAAGGAATCTATTGATGCTAAAAAGACTGAAGATCAAACCAAAGACAATGGTGGTCCTCCTAAGAATAAGTGCAAGCCTGTAGAGCGTACCTATTTTGCATGTAACAAGCATGGGCACATTGCATGGAACTGTACAAAGGTAAGACCTTTTAATGGCTACTATTATTCATGCAATAGATTTGGTCATAGAGCTATAAATTGCAAGACTAGTAAGAACAACAAGACTCAACATGATCAGAGGAATCCAAATCAGACAAATATAAGTTCTCAGAATGTTACATGCCAGATATGTAACTATAATGGTCACTCAGCAAAATTGTGTAGAATGGTGACTCATGTCAATGAACTGAGGAATAATAGACCTCCAGTCATTTGTCACTCTTGTAAAAAGGCTAGACATATCTCAAGGTTCTGTAGATCAAGGACGTAAGGTCAAGAAAGCCCTAAAAAGATCAAAGAACCAATTTTGGATCCTGAAGCAGAAGTCAAGTTTGTGAAAGCCTCAGAGGATGTGAGCTTGATTTGGTTAGAAGCAAAGAAGGAAAAAGCTGATGAGAATGTATTGGATGCATCCCCAGTGGACACACCCTCTACATCTACATGAATGGCCCTCAGGGTCATAGGGGGAGCTAATTTAGCTCTAGACCCCTGTGTGGCTGGTATACTCATTGTCAGAGTATGCACCTTTGGACTTAAGCTTTTGAAGTGTATAGGAACCTTCATGCAACAACACACATGTTGATTGTTAGCGGAGCTCGAGTTTGAATTTTTGAAGTGACAACCTGGTTTATGTGATGAGCATTAATGGTGGATTTTTCAATTTAAATTACACTGAAGTCATTTGATTAATCATTGCATTCAAATTCAGAGTGATAGGAGAGAAGAAAGATCCTTGGAAGTTGTTGTGAAGTCTTGGAGATTGAATCTATTAGAGATTTGTTGTAATTATCAGTGCATTTGATTGGTTGCAGAAAATCTAGCTCGTTGCGCTGATTCAAAAGCCGTTAGATCATCTTTAAGTTCAGTTGGAGAGCGATTAACAAGTAAGTCATGGCCACTCCCATTTTTTATGATGTCACTGAGAAGAAAAGATATGTTTTCAAGAGGCACCCATTTAAATCCACCCTAGATGATTTAGAGGGAGATTTCTCCCACACGCCTATGGGCATCATGCATGTGGAAGACATAAGGGCTTACATCTACTGTAAGAAAGAACCTGTTGGACTTGATAGGTTAAGGGCACACATGGATATGATGTTGAAATAGGATAAAACATTCATTGATGAATATGCCAAATGGAATGATCACCCTATTATTGAGTATGCTATGACATATGAATTCTATGAGATAGAATGGATAAAGATCTTATTGATTAGAATCCATGATGATCTATTTTGGATTGGAGATGTTCCGATAAGAATCATAAATGATCTGGTACATGAGATGACAGGCCTTTCTAGGATAGGCGCCATCCTTCCAGTGGGAAAGGATGTCAGGAAAATGGTAGAACAAGTATGTAAGTCAAGGAGTGATAGGCATGACATGACTATTGAGCTGATTGAGCAAGCAGACATCAAATTGATGTCAATGGTACTGGGTTACAGATTTCATCACACCAACAGGGTGAATAGTGTGTATGTGGGCACTATTCTAGCTTCCATCAGACTAGTAAAGGAAGATGGAGAATTCAACTTGTGTGAGATCTTGTGCATATAGTTGATAGACAACATCAAAGCTATCAAACATGACAAAACAAATATTTTCAAGTTTGGGTCCCTATTCATCTATATGTACGTTCATATAGTTGGAAGAGTTTCAGATTTGTATTTGGACAAGTCCATTCCAAAAATACCTTAGATATCCAATAAAGCATCCATAGAAAGCACACTAAGAGACTATGTCACATTGGAATTAAAGACCATTAGATCTACGATGCAAATGAGGTACATGATTCGAGAAAACATTGTAGAGAAATATAAGGATTCAATATGCTTTATGGTGGAGACTGATACTACATGTATGGAAGCTATTGAACCAAGAACTAAGTGGATTCATCAACTTGGCAATGAGGTAGAAGAATAGGTCCTTGAAGCATATGTGTAGGTACTTATGATAGCCCCCAAAGATCCTAATGTACCTAGGTGGGGAACCTATGAGGAAAAGACTAGAGAAGTTGATGCAAAGCTAAACAGTGCTACAAATAAAAGAAAGGTTGCAAAGCTCACTTCTAAGATCTTGAGAATACATGGTGTGTCTCAAGAAGATCTTGATAAAGCAAGTGATCAAAAGATTGCCTTAAAATTGAAAGGTGTAGTAGCAGAGGAAGAACAAGAAGATCCTAAATTGAAGAAGATGAAAATTGAATCAGATGACAGTCAGAAGGGTAAAGAAGATAATACTCCTTCTGTTCCCATAGATACTATTGATCTTACCACTCCTTTAGAGTATAAGCCTATAGTCAAGAGGAAGAAAGAAGCTAGCACTAGTCATCCATCCTCACAAGCACTAATGAGCAAGAAAAAAATTCAAGCACCTCCTAAGGAAGGATTCAGACCAAGCCTTAAAGTTTTGAATGCAAGAATTGTCTATGAGGGTAGAATTGATCAAGTAGAGAAGTATTATGACACATACAGTGAGATTGGAAAATAAGAAATACATAGTATGATTGTTAAACATATGATCAAGTTCAAGAAGATAGTCCTTGAGTTGAAAAACTCCATTCCAAATAAAGTATGGGATATTTTAGAAAACCTAAAGAGATAAGAAAATGAAGAGGATCTAAGGATCAGAGAAAAAGTATTAGAAGATACTCTGCCAATATGTTCTAAAGAAGAAGTGGCATTGATATTAAATTTGGTGAAGCCACACTTAAGGACAAAGATGAGAACTCTTCACATTATGAACAAAGACTATGAGCTGATAATGAAGGAAACATAGAAGGCCTTTGAAACAGATAAAACCACCTACTATGCCCATCACTCATGCACCTAGTATGCAAGACAATGAAGAAGAGACCTTCAATGTACCAGTGATAGGTCCTCAAGACTCAACGCCCATATCAGTAACTCAAACAAAGGCAGACAAGTCTGTGCCCATCTTAGAATCTCATGAAGGTAGCACTATTATCATAGATAATATGGAGATAGCCATGGCGGCTACTGATAAGGATTTAGACAAGTTTGAGGAAGTATTTGTTAGTACTGAAGAAGCTGAAATATTATGCAACAATACACCTCCTACTCAGCAAGAAGAACTCATAGAAGATGTATCTGATAAGAAAGAAGAAGAAGAGGTAGAAAAGAAAGAAGAAGATACTTCTGTTGATCTTGCAAAGGTAAAAGTAGAAGTGATGGACAACCCTCCCATCACTCCCTCCTCAGCATTGTTGTCAAGTTTGATACCTGACACAAGTAGTTTTGACTCCTAGAAAGAAGAAGACCTGATTAAGTTCAGCATCCTGGCTATGGAGAAGGAAAAGGAGAAACAAGTTATGAAGAATCCTCTCCTGATAGAATCAATGAATATTTTGAACAGTTTTCTACTAGAGGATAAGAAAGTGCTAAAAGTACATTTGGTTGATGATGTGAGTTCAGTCCTCTCATAGTTCAAAAGAAATTTTTCTATCCTAGAAGAATCTACATCCGTAGTAGCAGAAGAGAAGTACTTAAAGAAGAGACTAAATGATTTGATGAGTAACTTTGCACTAGACTTGAATTCTCTTAAGTCTAGTCAAGCATCCTTGAAAGAATTTGTTGATGAAGGAAGAAAGATCATTGCAGCATGCATGGATCAAGACAAGCTCACCGATGCTCACTTCAAGAAGATAAAAGAGGTAGAAGCAATGATTGAGCAAGTAAAGAATTCAGTGTCAGACACATCCACTAATGTGAACATGTGCAACAATGTATACCAAGGATAGTTGGACAAGATTGAGAAGGAAGAAATAGAGATAACAAGGATAAGGTCCAAACAGAATCAGTTGAGGAATGGTCTTGCACCCTCTTTAGACATCCTCAATCAGAATATAAAGGATATTGATGCCACCATGGTAACTTATGATCATGGTCCCATCAGTGACTTGGAGAAGATGGAGAAGCTTCAATATACATTATGTGCCCATCTCCAAATAGTTAACTCTCTGATAACCTTTTGGAAGAAGGAGATCCAGAACCTCAAGATTGCATATCTGGATGTTTTCACTCAGTGAGTATATGTAGATACAGTTTTTTGATGCACCTTTGTCATTAATGTCAAAGGGGGACTTGTGTATAGAATATGGAGTATATATATGTATACGGAGATATAAGATTATGTATAAAAAATGTATAGAAGACAAAAAGTTTTTGTGTTAAGGGACAGTTAGCAACTTGGCCATATTCCTTTGTTGCCATCAATGACAAAGGGGGAGATTTTTGGCAAGTTGTCTATACTAAAGTATATGACTTGTTATAGTGTTTTCATTATGGCAACAAAGTCATAGATCAGTTTGGAGTCAGTGCACTTAGTGTAAAGATCAGAATTTAGTTAAGTGTTGAAGACTAGATAGTGTATAGAATTCCTGCAGCTCAGAGCATCAGTGCACATGTGTACGGATGAATTATGGTATGTTCCCTATAAGTTAAGCTTGTTAGAATATACTTATGCTTAGTCTATAAGTGCATAATTAGATATACAAAGATGTGAAAGTTATAGTCAGTTGAAGTTGCATAGCCAGTGTGTGCCAGCAGAGAACAGAGCATGGAGCCGACAATTAGTATTTTGGTTTGTAATTATAATTTAATGTTGTAAAGGCCATGCATCCATTGTATTTAGGTTTTTGACATGTTAATATGTATAATTGTAAGCACGCTTAAGCCAATTCATTTGGAAGTGTTTTTTGTAATTAGTTATAGGGCCGACCTAATTGTTTTGTTTGTATGAGCATATAAATATAAGATTCGCCCATTATATTTGGTATAGAAGTTGTAATAGATTTGTGATAAGCAGAGAAGAGGTATGCAAAGGCAACATAAGATGTATTATAGATTTGCTAGAGGTCAAAGCATTAGTGCACCAAAGGAACTGATCTGACAAGCAGTGTCACAGTGAACAGTTCACCTGCAGATATAGTGTGTATCTGAAATCAGAAGGTTGTAGCCTTCACCATTTGAGAAGTGAGCTCTAGGATAGTGAGTCCACTCCCTTAATAGGGATCATTGTAAAAGAATCCTAACAGGGTCTGACCCTTAACAAGGTCTACTATACTTAAAGTATTGTAAAGCTACTCCTTACAGGGTAAAGGATCTTCTAACAAGGATCACAAAACACTAGTACAAAATATTAGTGGGTATCAATTCCCACTAGGGTTTTTACCTATTTGGGTTTCCCCATAATCATATTGGTGTCATGTGTTGATTTCATGTTTATGTGAATGTTTATTTCAGTACTTAAGCATATAAGTTCATAATAAAGATTAAAGTGAAAAGTTAAAATATAGTGAACATTGATTCACCCCCCCCTCTCAATGTTCCCATTCCTAACAAAAAGATGCTAAACCTGTGGGAACACTAATGACTACTGGATGTAAATTGAATAAGGAAGATGAAACTATAGAGGTTAACCAGACACTATACTGATCTATGATTGGTAAATTAATGTATGTAGTGCATAGTAGACCAGACATAGCACATGCTGTGGGAATTGTTGCAAGATTTTCTGCAAACCATAGAGAGTCACACATGGTTGCTACAAAGAGAATCTTACAATACCTAAATAAAAAAGAAGATTATGGATTATGGTATCCTAAGGAAGGAAAATTTGAACTCAAAGTCTATACCGATGCTGGTTGGGCTGGATATGTGGATGACATAAAAAGTACCACCGGAGGAGCATTTTTCTTTGGTGAAAGACTTGTTACATGGACAAGTAAGAAGCAAGCTTGCATTTCTTAGTCTATAGCCAAAGTAGAGTATGTTGCTACTACTACAAACTATTCAAATATTGCATATATCAAGAAAGTGTTAGAAGGTATGAATGAGGTAATCACTAAGTCGGTGATTATATATTGTGACAACACAAGTGCAATAAAAATTTCAAAGAATCCAGTGATGCAGTCTAAAACAAAGCATATATCTATTAAGTATCACTACCTAAGAGAACAGGTACATGAGAAGAAAGTTAAGCTATAATTTTTTACATCAAAAGAACAACTTGCAGACATATTTACAAAGCCTCTATTGAAGGATACATTTGAATAATTGAGGACTAGACTTGGGGTCCATCTCTTGTCTATCGGTCACTAATGTGATCTGGATGTTGCATCAGCCTAATCTTATCAAAAGATCATTCATGTTGATGCATCATAGTTCACACTTTGGATCATGTCTAAGGTTGTGAAAAGTTTGAAGAACTAGAACAGATTGGCATATCATTATACCAAGATACAAAGATATAGAGAATGCATTGGATAGTAGAGAGTTACATGGCTACTACAAGAGTTGTATCTTTATTTGTTTCTTTGGCATTGTTGTCAAAAGGAGAGATAAACAATATGAAACAATATGCACTGATGAGAACATTGAAACATCTATCTAAGGGAGAGACAAACTGAAATAAAGGGAGAGCACTGAAGATTAGATACTAAGAATAGAAGAAGGAATCTGAGAGCTGAAAAGATCATATCTACAGAATGTCAAAGCTGCATAGGTAATGTTGTTGAGTAACGTAGTGATTAAACATATTAAGCTAGGGAGAGCCTATACAACATTTGTTCATAGAGTTGTAGAATACATGTTTGATATGTGTATGGTATATTTAATATTACTTGAGTTTCCATCAATGCCAAAGGGAGAGATTGATGAACTACAACTGATTTAGAACCAAATTGAAGATCTATGATTAGAGATCACCAAGTTGCTGATTAGATATGTAATATGATTAAATTAGTACTATGTTGTCATTGATGTCAACTAGTTTGACAACACTTATCTTGTAAGTTACAATACCTAAACATATGTAGAAAAGGAGTAAAAGAGATGAAGAACAAAAATATCTACATGAGGAAGATGTATATGATAGATGAGGATAAGGAATACATTGGGTAACTTTTTGATGAGTCTATGACCCTATGTTATTAACTTGATTATGTTTCATTCATCTATGATGAGGAAAAGAGCTAAAAGACACAAGGCAGTGTGGTCAGTGATGAAGCATCATAGTATACACCAAGTAGTGTAGTGTATACCGAGCATAGTATAAACTGAGCTTGTGTTCACCGACACCTTTCTTTCTTAACTAAGTAGGAGAAAGAAACTAAATGATTAGTTTAGCTGATAAGGATTGATGAGCTATAAAGTACCTCAAAATCAGAAATGGAGATAATGTTTGTTATGAAGATCAATGGCTAGCATAATTCAAGGAAGATCTAAAGGATGGAATTAAAATGTGTTACTAACACATCAGCCAAGAAAGGTTTAAGTGGCAAAATGGATGAAGGAGAATAAGCAGCAAAATCTTGTGGAGGAGAAGAAAATGGTTTACTTGTCTATTTAAGAGACTAGGGTTTTTTTATGAAACTTATGCCAAAAGAAGGAGACTACAAAATTATCGCATGAACAAGTTTCATGTATGTTTGATCAAACTAGTTAAGGAGAACCTAACTATAGAGATAACCGAGCATCAGAAAGCTATTACCGAGCAACAGTAAGTCATTGATTATTGTTGATACAAAATTGATATATTGATCAGAGGATTTGAATGAGCTTAACATAGATCTGATAATCTGAAATTGAAGTTGTATTGTAATCAGATCACCTACTGTTACATTTTAAACATTGTAAATAGATAAATCTCTTAACTGAGTGGAGTTGAAAGTCTTGTAATGTCATTCATAGAATGTACATTTGTTATCCTGTCAACCCCATAGTGAATACTGGTTGGACGATAATGGTTGGTCTAAAATCCTCTAACAATGTCACACCTCATAGTGTGTTTGTAACCTTTAATAGGGTTGGGTCTTCACCGACCTCACTTCTGAAGAGTGAACAATTTTTGGGTTGCTGGTCCCAGGTGGTTTTTCCCTTCACAGGGTTTCCACATTAAATATTTTGTGTTATGTGTTCATTGTGGTGATTATTTGTTATCATACTTTACATATTGCATGTTGGATTTGATCGGTAATCATTATATGTTATTGAATGGTAATCGGTAAAAGAATAGATAGTATAGTATTTTATGTTACCGAGCTACAAAAGTTTGAGTAAATTATTTTGGATTATACATTTTGATTTGGGATTGTGGATAATTGATTCACCCCCTCTCAGTTATTCTAACATAGTAAATTCATCATAAATAAATTCACCACCTCTGTCAGATCTCAAGAATTTTAGTTCCTTACCGTTTTATTTCTCTAATTTTTCCTTGTACCACTTAAACATCTTAAATACTTCTGATTTCTCCTTTAAGAACATAACAGTCATTAATCTAGTGTACTCATCAACAAACAGAATGAAATATCTATCTCCATAGTAGCTCTGTGTTCTCATGGAACCACATAGGTCAGTGTAAACTAGCTCCAAAATTCTCTTTGTTGAATAATAACATCCATGAAACATAACATGATCAGGCATTGATAGGCTAGGTAGACCTCTAAATTTTTTCTTTCTACTGATTTTAATCATGTTATCAAAGTTTACATGACATAACCTTTTATGCCATAGCCATGCATCCTCATTTTTTTGTTGGAAATATAATTGAGAAATGTGATACTGAGAGAGGGGGTGAATCAGATATCACCTACTAATCCATTTTAACATTGTATAAAATTTTTGCATAGCATCAAAAAAACTTCATCAAAACAAAGTATCTAATCTACTAAGCATCATTCAAGAAAGTACTCATAAGTTAGTAATTTTGGTTACCCATAAACCCTTGAAAGGTAAAACTGGGGTGGGGATGACACCTTCAAATCTTCACTACTACAGTAATGATTTTTCCTGTTAGGGATACAAAATTTGATCAAAATATGATCTACCCAGTGAGGGGTCTGCCCTATTAAGAGCTAAAAGACTTATACAGTCTACCTTGCTAAAGGATTTGAAACTTACAATAAAGTAAGCACTCGGTTAAGATATTATAATAGGTCTGTTAAAACCACTCAGCTAAGAGATTTACCCTGATACACTTGTTAGAATGTCTCAATACCTAATCCTTTAGTTTGTAATGTATGCTGATTATAGATCTTCTCCTTATAGTATTTTTTTGATCTCTTCTATCAAGTTTATCTCTATTCTATCCTTCACTGCTTAACTTGGTCACTGAACTCTATCTGAGTTCTTTACTGATCTAAATGTGCTTCTCTATTAATTCCTTCATTCCCTTCACATCCTCTCACTTACTCCTAACACATTTTAGGGTTTAGATCTTCTCCTTATATAGACAACAAAATATCTTCATGATTCAAGATCTACGGTTCAGATCAACTCTTTTTGCCACTTAAGCTTTACAATTTTCTAATTAGCTCTAAGTATTACATAGGGATTAATGATTAAAAAATTGGTGCATAATCACCTCTATGATTTCATCAACAAACAAAATACAAAACATTAATGTTGGCCAAAATGTTTTACCTTGATCACTGTGCCATAATAAACTCATATGTCAATTTTGGAAAACTCAGCAATTGATGTTCCTAATACTTGACATTCATTGTACTCGGCATATGTTGATATCTATATTGCTCGGTAATCATTTCTTACATAGCTTGGCAAAAACTTAACTTGGCTAATAGAAAAATACATAGTGAGCATAGATTTACTCCGTAGTACTACTACTTGGTAAGTATATATTTACAAAACTTAGCCTATACATGATGAATCGGTCATAATGATGACCGACCATCATTTCCTAGATAATGACTAAGTGTGAGTCACTAATAGTCAACAAAAATATAGAGATCTATAATCTCTCCCTTTGACATTAGTGGAAAAAGCACTTTGTCATGACATTACATTTGTATTTACAAAAGTACTCAGTATTAGAAAAATGCTCCCCCAAAGATATATATACATACAAAATTTTGTTACCTTCCCTTTGTGTTTGAATATGTCATGTCACTTAATTTCCCCCTTGTTTTTGGCACATCTAATTTCTTCTGGAGTGGGGAGTATGAGGTATTTCTCCAAAAATTGTTTATGCAACATCATAACCATATATAGTGCAGTTTCCCATCCTGTTGTAGCAACGTTTAGAACTTCTATCTGCACTTCTAGCTCGGAAGCTAGATTGAGTAGGCTCTTGGCTATAGACTGATTTGGATATTTCTAAGTCAAGTCCTTAGCCTTGGCTAACTCTCTTTGAATGGCCTCCAGATGAGGTGTCAAGATTATTTTCATAGAGAGTAGATGAGCCCTAATCTTACCATCATTAGCCATCAATTTGGCTATCCTTCCTTGTGTATGCATAAGCTTGGCATAATGTTTTGAACTTGATTATGCATCCAAGCTTAAGGCTTGACTGGTGGACTTGAGTTCTTGCTATAGTTTATCAACCAGCCCTTGGTTATCCTCAGTGAATTGTTCTACATTGCATAGTTTGGTAAACATAGATTATGCATTCACAACTACTTTTGTATCTATTACCAAAGTAGAAAGTGCTACCTATTTCACTGCAATCTTGGCATATACTTTTTCCATCATCTTGGTCTCAAAATTTCTTTCTGACCATTGCAACAACTTATCACTAGCTTCGCTTTATTCATTAGTCACTTTCTGAACTATATTGACAAGTTGTTCTAGTATGGGGGCAAAACTATTGACATCATAAAAATCAAAAGCATCATTAAATATTTCCTTTATTTCAAACAAGACCTACTTTTGCTGATGTTCTCTCCGTAGTTCTTCTTGCCTACTTTTCCTCTTTAATAAATCTTGCAGTATTTGCATCTGCTCATAAGATAAGTTATCAGAATCCCATTTTGGAATAACAATAACTTCATTAATAGTTACCTTCGGTGAAAAGACTTTTTCCTTATTTTTCAGTGCCTTCTTCGGTGTGCTCCCACTCGGTATCTATACAAGATCTTTTATTTCTTCTTGTTCCTTTGGCTCTTTTATATCAATATCTTTGTCCTTTTCCTCTTGTCCCTTATCCTCCACATGAGGACTTGCATCATGTAATATAGACTATTCACCTTTGTTTTGCTGAGACTCCTTGGCAGATGTGGACAGATGTGTAGTTGCTGAGAGATCCTGTTGCTCAGTAGCACTCATATTGGCTAGCATGTCGACTATAACAACTTTAGGTTTGGAGGGGGTAGTGTTAATAGTTGTTATATCAACAAGTTTTGGATAATCTTTCACTTGTAATAGTATAGTATTTCTTCCCAACAAAGATGTGTCTTTTGCTTCCTTGGCAAGTATGTCTGCCTCGGTCAATACCTAAGTTTTCACATGGCTATCCACTAGTATGTCAACAATACTTACTTCTAATAGCTTCTTACATCCTTTTCCTTAGGAGCTTCTATCTCCTCAATAGGTGACTCCATTGCATTCTGTACTTTGTCTGGCTCAACACCCTTGGATTTGCTTGCTTCTTGAGGTGCATTCTTCTCAATTATCAATCCAAAGATTATTTTCCAAGTCCTTAGACTTTCCTATATAACATCTTCAACCTTGTGTTGAAGGATAGAATAAGCTCTCAATTTGGGAACAAATTTGTTCCTGTATTTTTCCACAATTTTCTTGATATTTGCAGGGGTGAGATCTGGTGAAACTTGTGTTAGGAATAGTCCCAAGAGATAACTGAGAGGGTGGGGGGGGGGGGGGGTGACTCAGTTATCTACAAGTTTCAATTCTTTATCCAATTAAGTATACTTAAACATAAAGCATAAACACAATGAAAGAACGCTTGAACACAACACCAATATTTTGGTTACACGGAAACCCAAACAGGTAAAAACCCTAGTGGGAATTGACATCCACTAATAATCTATACTAGTGTTTTATGATCCTTGTTAGAAGATCCTTAACCCTGTTAGGAGTTTATTTACAATGTATTTAGTATAGTAGACTTGGTCAAGGGTCAGACCCTGATAGGAGTCTTTTAAAATTAACCTTGTTAGGGGTGAGGATGCATTGTCCAAGAGCACACTGCTCAAAGGGGTGAAGGCTACAACCTTCTGAATAATAGATACACACTATATCTAGATCTTGGTGAACTATATTTTGACCTACTATCTAGATCAGTTCCAATGTCTAGCACAAACTCTTAACTTGGTAACATAGACCTCCTTCAGATGGTTCAACACTTCACACACTCTACTTTGCTCTTCACAATCAACTCTGAACCATACCTTAGCAATAAAAAATGATTGCCTATAAATATCATTCCTCTAAATGATATGATCAAGTTGGCCTATTAGAACCACCTTGAAATCATATTAGAGAAACCATAAGATACACCAATAATAATTCTATTGGCTCTACTAAGCATGCAACACATTCTAGGACCTGTCCAATATTAAAAAATATAGACACACGCTACACACTATCGACTCTATCAAAGTAACTGAATCTTTCTCCTCAAGCTGAATTACATGATGCACTCTTAACCAAAAATTATTAAATTTTCTCCAATCACTAATCCAAGGGTGTGTACTGTAATGATAGGTGCAACTACTATAGCAACATAATCTCTGTTGGCTCTTCTGAATAAACATAAGAATCTACTACTGGTGAATAGCGACTGCATAACTTCACTTCTACTAATCATTAGAATCTATGTCCATGAATGTAACATCACTAACATGTCTCCATCACATATCCAAACACACAAGGCTCCATGATAAATATACGAACAATCATTCACAGAACACTATCTGTAACTCTGTCAGGAACACTGCTTACACACACTGCTATACAACTGTCTCTACTAATAGTTAACCTCTATGTCCATGATATCATGATGATAACATGTCCATGTTGTATATACTAAAATCTTACTATATAATTCCTCCACTCATGCTACTTACCATATGTTGTCATCAATGACAAACATACAGTCAGTACTTACTTGCTGGCAAATCTCCAACAATCTCCCCCTTTGGCATTGATGGCAACATGCAAAATATGGAATGAAAAACACCACCAACCCAAATGAATAATTATTTTATAACATTCTCCATTTCTTCATCAAAACTCCCCCAAGGATGATCCTCCATTTGCTGCAATATTCTTTAATATTCTCCATTTCCTCAACTGAACTATTTCATGATTGAATATTACTCCTCCTTAGTGTATTAATCCTTCTTTACTTCTATTTTTCATGAATATATATTACTCCCCCTTTGACGTCAATGGAAAAGGGTGCCAAATAGTTTAAGCTATGGTACTACTCCTGAGGTAGAGTAGTCAACCACCCATCAATCACTGAGGACTGATGCTTTCTTCACTTTTTCTAATTAGAAGAAGGGAAGGGAATTACTCCCAGCTTCTCCCTAAGATACTCAAAAGTATTCTTTGGAAAAGGCTTTGTGAATATGTCTGCTAGCTATTCTTTTGTACTCAAAAAATCCAATTTGACTTCTTTCTCTACCACTTTCTCTCTAAGGAAGTGATATTTGATCTCTATGTGCTTTGTCTTTACATGCATCACTAGATTTTTTGACATATTGATAGTGCTAGTGTTATCACAGTGAATAACAATAGGATAATCAATCTGAATGCAAAAATCCTTTATCATCCTGCTTGATCCACACAATTTTAGAATAATTCAAAGCTGCTACAACATACTCTGCTTTTACTGTTGATTGATAAATGCAATTCTACTTCTTGCTTGTCCAAGTGACAAGTCTATTACCAAGAAACACTACTCCTCCTGATGTACTTTTTCTATCATCAACACATCCTACCCAATCGAAATCTATATACACATGAAGCTCAACATTCTCTGAGTTAGGATACCATATACCATAATCTATAATGCCCTGCAAATATCTGAATATTCTTTTTACCGCCATGAGGTGACTTTGTTTAGGCTTTGCTACAAATCTTCCAACAATTCCAACTACATTGGAAATGTTTGGTCTTGTTTGAGTAAGATATATGAGCTTACCAATCATAGACTTGTACAATGTTGTATCTACTACTAGGGAATCATCTTCTTTTGTAAGCTTGCATCCTATTATCATAGGTGTACCCACTAGCTTGTAATCATCCATCTTGAATTTCTTTAGTATCTCTTTCACATACTTGGACTGATTAATGAAAATACCTTTCTCTATCTACTGCACATTCAATCCTAAAAAGTATTTGATAGGTCCAATCATGCTCATCTCAAACTCACTCTGCATCTCCTTAGTAAATTCTACACTAAGTTTGTCATTAACCCCAAAGATAATGTCATCAAAAAGTATAGCTACAAGTAACAAACCTTCAGATATCTCTCTTATGAATAGATTACAATCTACAACTCCTTTTTTGAATCTAATCTTTGTTAAGTATTCATCAAGTCTTTCATACCAAGCTCTAGGGGCTTGCTTAAGTCCATAGAGGGATTTCTTCAGTCTACATACCATATCAAGCCTGTCTGATAAGATGAATCCTTTTGGTTGTTCAATGTAAACTTATTTCTTTAGTTCTCCATTCAGGAATGCTAACTTAACATCCATCTAATAAACCTTGAAGTTTTTGAATGTTGCATAATCTAGAAATAACTTAATAGCTTCTAATTTGCTCACAGGTGAAAATGTGTCTGAAAAATCAATACCTTCTCTTTGTGCATGTCCTTTACATACTAACCTTTCTTTATTCCTTACTATTGTATGATCTTCATTCATCTTTTTTTTGAATATCCACTTTGTTCCAATCACATTCTTATCACTAGGTCTTGGGACAAGTTCCCAAGTATCATTCTTGATAATCTGATCTAGTTCTTCTTCCATACCATCATGCCAATCTGAATCATTACATGCATCTTCAACACTTAAAGGTTCAATCTAAGATAGTAAACATACCACCTCATTTCTTGTTGAACTCTTTTCTTTTGATCTTGTTGTGACTTTTCCACTCTGATCTCCAATGATGTCATCCTTAGAATGATATCTAGAAGTAAACTTTGGAACTTTAGGTGATGCAGTCTCATCAGTCTTCTGAGTTTCTGCTTCACTTGTCTCAGGGTCATTGAATAATACATCAATATTGTCAAACATCTCTTCAAGTAATGTCTCACTAGTGGAAGGTATGGGTTCTTCTTCAATCATAGGTGAATAATCATGATATCTTTCTTGAACCATAAAATTTTCATGAATCTTAACATGCACACTTTCAATCTTAAATTGAAACATCTATAAGCTTTTCTTTTAGTAGAGTAACCAAGGAAAATACCTTCATCGCTTCTTGCATCAAACTTGCTTACTGCTTCATGCCTCTTGATGTAGCACTTGCTTCGAAAGATTCTGAAGTATTTCACTATGGGAACATTTCCAAACCATAGCTCATAAGATGTCTTGTCCGCGCTAGGCCTCAATTGAATTCTATTGAAGGTATATACTATTGTATTGACTGCATCTCTCCAATAGGTGTTTGCAACTTTTCCTTCAATCATGATGGTGCATGCTATATCAAGGATGATTCTATTCCTTCTTTCTACAATCCCATTCTACTGAGGGGTTCTAGGTGCACTTAACTATCTTTTTATGCCATGTTCTTCGCAATACTCATAGAATTTGTCAGAGGTGAATTCTCCTCCTCTATCCAATCTTAGACACTTTATTTTTAGTCCAAATTCATTCTCAACCTTTTCTTTGAATATTTTGAACTTCTCAAATGCTTCTGACTTATCTTTCAAGAATGCAACTCACATCATTCTGGTATAATCATCAACCAAAAAAAAGAAATACCTTTCACCATAGTATGATCATGTTTGAGTTGGTCCACATAGGTCTGTATGAATCAGATCCAACTTGTTCTCTACTAAATTATGCTTGCTCCTGAATGAATTCCTCACATGCTTTCCCATTAAACATTCCTGTAGATAGTATCAACTGACTTTGCTATGCTAGGTAGGTCTCTAACCACCTTAACATTACTGATCTTTACTATGTTATCAAAATTGATATGACATAGTCTTTTGTGCCATAGCCAGCTGTCATCTATTTTAGCAACAAAATAACTTGCTTCTGAATTGATTTGGAAAACATTACCTTTAGTCTTTGAGCCTGATGCAATCATAACACCATCCTTGTTGTTAATGATGCACTTGTTGTCTTTGAACTCCAACTGATAACCTTTTTCAAGTAACTATCCAACACTAAGAAGGTTATGCTTCAAACCATCTACATAAAGAACATTATCAGTGTTGTTCTTTCCATCCAAAGTAATAGCTCCCCTACCAATGATAGGTTTAGGAGTGTTAACCCCAAATCTAACCATGCCACTATCTAGATGAACAAACTTGTCTTTATCACCTGTCATGTGATGTGAACAATCACTATCTATGATCCAATCTGTCCTTATGTTTGCTTGTGAAATCAATGCTAACTTTTCTTCATTTTTCTCATCTCCATGATCCATTTCATTATTCATTTTCTCTATAATAGCAATGAATCCAATTTCATCTTTAGCTGAATCATCATCTGATACTCCATCTCTAGCATAGTAACATTCCTTAGAATACTTAGGCTTGTAGTCATTTTTGAACTTTTTAGCTCTTGTAGGACACTTAGATGCAAATTGACCAATCTTATTACATGAAAAGCATTTAAATGGAAATTGACCTTCATATTTCCCTTTTCCTTTCTTTTCTCTTTTAACAATCATAGAAATGAAATCATCTAGTGCTTTTCTTCTTCATCATCATCAAAATTACCATAAATGTTTGTAGATTTCTTACCATGGACTGATTCTTTGAAGGCTGTTTCACTTTTAGGTCCTGTCTTCAATCTTGAAATCGCAAAAGCTGAAATTTTTTGGATCAAGGTCTTTCTTTTGAAATTTGATGTAAGCTACATGGTCTCATCAAGGATGTTGATCTTGTTTTCATATTCTGATGTGAGAGTAGTCATCAATTTATCCATAATGTCTTCTTCCGAGATCTCTCCACCATTGTTCCTGATTCCTGCAAGCACTTCATTAATCCTTTGGTTATAAGATCTAATGTTTTCTTTAGGTAGCATCTCTAATGCATTGTATCTTTTCTTCCATGTTTTTCTATGCGCATTCTTTGCTTGTTATCTCCTTCAAACATGTCTTCTAGGTGCTTCCATATCTTGTGGGTTGTATCTACTTTCTTTATTTATGAAAACTCACTATAAAATAGGGTGCTAATAAGGGCCTCCTTGGCTATTTCATTCTAATGGAATAATTCCTTATGCTTGTCAATAGCATCATCGTTTGCAAGATCGGCTAAAGTAGGGATCTTGACGTCTTTGATAGTCACATCAAAAAATTCAAAAGCAATACATTGCAAATGTGTCACCATCTTGTTCTTCTAGTCAAGATAATTCTCTCCATCAAACTTAGGACTTTCTTTTCTGAAGAATGTCATTTGATCAGCCTCAAGCTATTAAACTTTCTCTCTGAGGTACTTGGATCTGATACCAATTGTTAGGAATATTCCCAAGAGATAACTGAGAGGGGGGGGGAGTGAATCAGTTATCTAAAAGTTTCAATTCTTTATCCAATTAAGTATACTTAAACATAAAGCATAAACATAATGAAAGAATACTTGAACACAAAACCAATATTTTTGTTATAGGGAAACCCAAATAGGTAAAAACCCTGGTGGGAATTGACACCCTCTAATAATCTATACTAGTGTTTTATGATCTTTGTTAGAAGATCCTTAACCCTGTTAGGAGTTGCTTTACAATTTATTTAGTACATTAGATCTAGTCATGGGTCAGACCCTATTAAGAGTCTTTTACAATTAATCCTATTAGGGGTGAGGATGCACTGTCTGAGAGCACACTGCTCAAAGGGGTGAAGGCTACAACCTTTTGGATAATAGATACACTGTATATCTAGATCTTGGTGAACTACGCTTTGACTTACTTTCTAGATCAGTTCCAATATTTAGCAAAAAATCTTTACTTGGTCACATAGACCTCCTTTAGATGGCTCAACACTTCGCACACTCTAGTCTACTCTTCACAATAAACTCTAAACCATACCTTAGAAATCACAAATGACTGCCTATAAATATCATTCCTCTAAATGATATGATCAAGTTGGCCTATTAGAACCACCTTGAAATCATATTAGAGAAACCATAACATACTCCAATAATAATTCTGTTGGCTCTACTAAGCACGCAACACATTCTAGGACCTATCCAATATTAATAAATGTAGGCACACGCTACACACTGTCAACTCTACCAAATTAACTAAATCTTTCTCCTCAAGTTGAATTACATCATGCACTCTTAACCAAACATTATTAAATTTTCTCTAATAACTAATCTAAGGGCCCATACCGTAATGATAGGCGCAACTACTATACCAACATAATATCTGTTGACTCTTTTGAATAAACATAGGAATCTGCTACTGGTGAATAGCGACTGCATAACTTCACTTCTACTAATCATTAGACTCTATGTCCATGAATGTAACATCACTAACATGTCTCCATCACATATCCAAACATGCAAGGCTCCATGATAACTGTACAAATAATCATTCATAGAACACTGTCTGTAACTCTGTGAGGAACACTGCTGACACACGCTGCTATATAACTATCTGTACTAATAGTTAACCTCTGCATCCATGATATCATGCTGATAACATGTCCATGCTTTATATACTAAAATATTACTATACAATTCCTCCATGCATGCTACTTACCATATGTTGTCATCAATGACAAAAATACAGTCAGTATTGACTTGCTGGCAAATCTCCAACAACTTGAGCTAATGTGCTCTCTCTAATCTCCTCAGTTTTAAGAGAAAAATCCCATTTTTGTGTAACTCTATGGCATAAATCCTTAGGAATGCATTGTTCCAACTGTATAGGTAACACCTTGAAGATGCAAAGCATTTCAAGAATAGCTTCTTCAACCTTTTGTTTATCTCCTATACTCAAGGTTCTTAAAATTTAATTCCTTCAAATCATCAAGACTAGAAGAGCTTGTGATGGTTTGGCATATTTCATCCACATTTTGTGTTACATGTTGTGATGCTATCTTCTTCTTGACCTCTTCATCACTTTCCGTCTCCTGATCATCTTTTTCTAAAACAAGTTTCCCTCTAGGCCTTTTGTTTGCCTGAGTTGGCACTGCCTTAGGCTTAAAAACTTTTCTTTTACCTGAGTTAGGGGATTTATTTTGTGTCTTGGTAGTTGAAGGGACTTCCCTTGTTCTAGGCCTAAGCATAGGTGTCGATGTTACTTTAGGTTTCTATACTTTTCTAGGTGTAGGCTTGGAATGTACTGTCTTCTTTCCTTTCTTCTTTTCTACTTGTACCTCTTCTTCTTCTTCACTATAATTGTAATCACTTTCTTCATCTTCTCCTAGTCTTTGAGTTAATTCAAGCAGCACATCTTTCTCTATTTCTTTCACATATTTTTCCAGATTCTTCACAATTTTCTTCCTCTTTCTTTCTACAGTTGCAGCCATCAATCCCATAGTTATTTTGGATTTGGCTTCTTTATATGTTCCAAAATAAGGTTCCTTATTATCAACTTCTTCAGATAGAAGGGTTGTAATAGCAGTTGTAGTCTCATCAATGTTTACCTCATAAGGTAATGGCATTAGCCATGAAACCCTCGATAAAACTTCTTGTACATAGGTGAAGTCTATGTCAACTAGAAAGAATATGTCTTGGGTATACTTCTCAACTAATGACATAGGGACTCTACTCCTCTTCCTCATTTTATTTTTAAACTCAATGAAATAATTCTCCATTACACCATTAAAAATTTCTCCTATCTGACCTATGAACTCATTGATTTGAACTGTAATGGGTTTCTTCTTGTCCCATATCACACCTCCAATAGTAGGAAAACACTTCTGAATGTAAAAGAATAGATAGACTAGCAAAGAACCAAACATACACATATAATTCTTTGTATTTCGGATTGATTTATGGTTCTCAGAAAGCTAAGTCAGCTGGAGCTCGGCAAGGTCATAAGTGTGTCCCTTCTTAATGATTTTACATGCCTGGTCCACTACCATATAGGGGATGCTATCCAATTGAATGGATTGGTAGAATTTATGCAAGATAACCCTAACTGCAAAGTCAATCTCAAAATCTATGATGGTGTGAATCATTATTCCACGCTTGTTCCAAACTACCTGTGTGTTCACCTGGATTTCTTCCTTACTTGAACACTTCATTGTTCCTTTTCCTTGAATGGTAGGGTATCTGGTTACCTGATGGATCATTTACTTCATTAACTTTACTGGTCCATCTTCTAGCCACAATTGCATATCATGCACTTAACTCAATACAATTTTTATCCATTCAACTTTAAAATTCTACAGGAAATCTAGGGCATGCACTAACCCTTACTCAGCAACCGATTTATATTCCATCTTCAACACACCATTATCACACAATTTTTCATATGCCTCCCTAATCTCGTAGTCTCCAATCTCTCTGATTTTGCACATATAACAAGACCTAATATCATTCATTATTAACACATTCTCTAGAATCAAGGATAGAGCGCCGGTAAGATCTACTTTAATCACGCTCTCTAAAATTGCCTTAAACTTCTACAACTTATAAAATTTATTCCTTACCAATTGTGCATTGAAAACCTCCATCCCTTGTTTCTTCATTGCATAAGATGATGATGAGCCATTTTAATTTAAAATTTCAAAAAGAAATATTGCTCGGTAGGGTACCTTTCTTGGAAGTCTTCTATAGATGATTTTGCTGACGACACGCTGAAAGAGATTTGGAATTTCCCTTGTTAAACTAGTTACTCACTCACTGAATCACTCAAAGAAATTTCACTTCACTTGGTGAAATGAAATGAATGACAACTTTCTACTTTTTAGATTCCAAAAATTCAAATTAGGGCCTCATAAATGCTATGTACAAAATTTTAAGTGGAATACAACTATCTCAGCAAACCTATGTTAACCTCGGCTAACACAAGCTTAGTCAATATAAGCTTTTAGAAATAGCTTGGTGTACATCACATCTCGGCTACAATAGGTGCTTGACAACAAACATGAAATGCTCTACTTTTCTCATATATGTCCTAATGCATCTTTATCTATGCAGATATGGACTTTTACTCAACTTCATGTTAGGAACTGATGTAAGATAAAGCATTGTAAAATTCAGTTCCAGACATACCTTATTTTCTTAGTTATAATAAGTGTGATCACCTGATCCATCAGATTGGGTGACCTTAGATGTGCAAGCTTCACTTGTGCTTTCTTCTTCTTTCTTCTTCTTTCTTCTTCCATGTCTTATTCATCTGATTTCTTGCTTTCTCATAGATATATTCATTTTGATTTTGATCATTTCTCAGCATAGGTGATCTACAATCTTTCTTTAGGTGTCCTATCTTGTTGCACTTGTAACATACCATGCTTCCATTCATCCAACTTTTGGATTTACCTCTGAAATGAGTCTTCATACAATTTTCTCCAATGTGTCCATAGTTTCCATAGTAATGAAAATTGTACCAAGTATTATAATCCCAATTGTATGAGTTATTCTTCATAGGTGACTTAGTCTATTCATTTGATGACCATTTAGGTTTAGATTTGCATTCAAATGCTCTATGCCCATATTTTTGATAGTTAAAATAGTGTCCTTGAAAATTTGGTGAGGTAGGTGGACTACTGACCTTAGACCTGAATTCATGTGCCTGATGTCCATGTTTCTTACTGTTAAAGCAATGCCCATTAAATTTAGGTTTCAGATCAGACTTACCATTTTTTCTCCTGTATATGTTGGCTGTATGTCCTAGCTTTCCATAGTGATGACATGTGGGCTTGTTGTTCTTTGGTTTTGAATTCTTTTTCTCTCCTTTCTTTGATGATTATCCTTCTTCAATGGATGATGAATGCTCATTTAGTCCAAGTCCAGATCTATCACTAGATCTCCTAGGCGACCTTAACAACTCTTCAAAGTATTTTGTAGCTTCATTAGGTTTATTCATCCTTTCATTGATTTCATTTTCAAATCTTAGTTCATTTCTCAATTGATCATTATCAGATCTCAGATTGTTGATTTCCATATCTTTCTTGCCCAACTCTTGATTAAACAGTAGTAGTTGGTTTACCATGTCTAGTTGATTGTTGGTCAACCTTTGCATGTCACTTATCCTTTCATCAAGTCTCATTGATATTTTTCTTTTGTCTTCTTCAGCCATTGTCTTGTCTTCTTCAACTTTCTTTTTCTATTCAACTACTTCATAGAGTCTGACAAATTGAATTTCTTGTTCTCTTTTTAGATTTTTGATGTCATCATTTAGTATAGTATTTTTCTCTAGTAGCTCCTTTATGGCTTTGCCAATTTCTACAGAGTTCCCATTATCAAATACTCCAGTGATATCTTCTTCTTGATAATGAGAATCATTTTGTTGAATAGCAATTTCTCTCCTTCTGTTCAAGGATTTCTTCAGTTCACCTCTGGCTGCTTCTAGTTGTTGTAATGCCAACTGTAGATCAATCTTCTAATTCTCTATAACCATTCCCATCTTATAAACTTCCATCTCAAGATCTTTTTCTTCAGGTGGTTAGACTTTCTATGAGAAACCTAGATGCTCTGATGCCAATTATTGGAAATATAATTGGGAAATGTGATACTAAGAGGGGAGGGGGGGGTGAATTAGATATCACCTACTAATCCATTTTAAAATTGTATAAAGTTGATAATACCCTTATCAACATTATCCAGCATAGTATGGATAGTATGAAGGCTTCTAGTACCAATTTGAAGGCTCTAGTTAACTTGCTGGACAATACTTTGGAGGATGATACTGAGGTTAGGAGTGCTCATCCGCTGGATAGTGGTGGTCCCAATTCTTAGACCCATGGAAAGAAAAAAGCCCCTATGATTAAGACTAATATGGATGAACTGAAAAGGGTTATTGGCAGGATGGATAACATTCAAGCCAAGATGGAGAAAATGCTAGATGAAAAAGTTGGGGTTCTATAGCCTGGTGCTCCTGCTGGATTTTTTGTGTCTCTTGCTATCTTTCTGGCTGGGTTTCTACCCTTTCTTCGCTAGCTCTGTAGCCCCTAGTATGGGTAGGTCATTTTTGTATGTCTCATCTTTTGATGTTTATGCTTAATCTTTCTAATCTTTTATTCCTTAAGTTGTAAAGGGTTTCGGGTCCCTTCAAAATGTATTTTTCCAGTAATCAGAACTTTTTCATAACATAAAAAAAACTTCATCAAAACAAAGTATCTAATCTACTAAGCATCATTCAAGAAAGTACTCATAACTCAGTAATTTTGGTTACCCAGAAACCCTTGAAAGGTAAAACTGGGGTGGGGATGACACCCAAAAATCTTCACTATGGCAATAATAAGTTTTCCTGTTAGGGCTACAAAATTTGATCAAAATATGATCTACCCTATGAGGGGTCTACCTTGTTAAGAGCTAAAAGACTTATACAGTCTACCTTGCTAAAGGATTTGAAACTTACAATAAAGTAAGCACTCAGTTAAGAGATTACAATAGGTCTGTTAAAACCACTCAGTTAAGAGATTTACCCTGATACACTTGTTAGAATGTCTCAGTACCTGATCCTTCAGTTTTCACTATATACTGATTACAAATATTCTCCTTATAGTATTGTTTTGATCTCTTCTATCAAGTTTATCTTTGTTCTATCCTTCATTGCTTAACTCAGTCACTGAACTATATCTAAATTCTTTACTGATCTAAATGTGCTTCTCTATTCATTCCTTCATTCCCTTTGCATCCTCTCACTTAATCCTAACATGTTTTAGGGTTTAGATCTTCTCCTTATATAGACAACAAAAAATATTCATGATTCAAGATCTACAGTTCAGATCAACTATTTTTGTCACTTAAGCTTTACTATTTTCTGATTGGTTCTAAGTATTACATAGGGATTAATGATTACAAAATTGGTGCATAATCACCTCTATGATTTCCTCAACAAACAAAATACAAAACATGAATGTCGGCCAAAATATTTTACCTCGATCATTGTGCCATAACAAACTCATATGTCAGTTCTGGAAAACTTAGCAATTGATGTTCTTGATACTCAACATTCACTGTACTTGGCATATGTTGATATCTCTGTCGCTCGGTAATCGTTGCTTACATAGCTTAGCAAAAACTTAACTTAGCTAATACAAAAATACATAGTGACCATAGATTTACTCGGTAGTACTACTACTCTATACGTATACATTTACAAAACTCAGCCTATACATGATGACTCAGTCGTAGTGATGGCATACAATCATTGCCTAGATAATTACTAAGTGTGAGTCACTAATAGTAAAAAAAACTATAGAGATCTACATTTTCATCATTAAACAAGAAGACTCTACATTATCAAGATAAAACAAATTACCTTCGATTGTGCTCCTGTTCCAACAAGTTTTCCTTCATCATCAAATATTTTTACCTTTTTTCTCTCAAAAGCTACTTAGTGACCTGAATTGTTAAGTTGTGCCACACTTAGAAGATTGTATTTTAGTCCTTCTTCCAATAAGAATTATCACATCTTATTCTATCATTTATCAGTAAAAATCCTTTTCCTCTAACCATACAAGGTGTATCATTACCCATTTTCATAGATCCTCCATTATATTGCTCAAGATGATCAATTTTTTCTACATCACCAATCATATGATGTGTACAACCACTGTCAATAATCCATGTATCATTTTTATTAACCTTAGAAATAAGTTTTGTCTCTACATACCTTTCTTCTTCCTTAGAATCATCCTTCATTGCAACAACTACTACGTCCACATCTTCATCAGTGTCGGTATTAGTGTCATTCTCCTCAGCAATGTAATACACCTTTCCTTTATCATTTTTGTCTTGGTTATCCCTATTGTAATGTCGGTAACTTCTGTTGCTTCTTCTCCCATAGCTTCCTTCACTAGATCAGTCTTTGTTTCTATCATCATCTTTCCCATTCGGACATCTAGCAGCAATATGACCAACTTCTTTGTAGTTAAAAAATGCTAAAGGTAATTTAACCTTATGTCTACCTTTACCTTTAGGTAATCTTCTAGCCATAAGAGCTTCAAGCTCATCAAGTTCATCATCAGTATTACTATCATTATCATCTCTATTGCTTCTACTACTAGACTTACTGATCTTCAGAGAAGACATAAAAGAAGATTCAACAGATGGTACAACACTATTATCAAAGTTGTTTAGCTCAAAAGTTGTTAGCTTACCAATTAGATTGTCAAGAGTAAGAGTACTGCCAGGTGCAGACCTCATTTCATGTATAGCAAAAATTCTGATTGCATAAACAGACAATAAGGTTCTCAAGATTTTTCTTACCATTGTATCTTCTTCAATAACTCCACCGGATCCTCTAATAGAATTAACTACCTCTTTTATTTGGTTTGTATACTACACAATGTTCTCTCCCTCTTTCATTTTCATATCATCAAATCTTCCTCTTAAACTTTCAGCTCTGGCTCTTTTCGCATTTGCATCACCACTATAAACTTGAGCAAGTTTATCCCACATTTCCTTAGAAGTAGTGCAATCCTTGACATCTTCAAATTCGGCATCAGACAGAGTAGCAACAATCTCCATCATAGTAATATTATGCTCATGTCTATCTCTTAACTAATCAAGAGTCCAAGCTCATGTAGGTGGTACTAAGTAGCCATTATCCAATAAAGTGATGGCAAAATTTCCAATACCAGATATATGAAGTCTCATTTGGCTTTGCCATATTATAAAGTTGTCCTTGTTCAGCTTCGACACTTCCCTCTTATATATTTTGTGATCTTTATGCTGAAGTCCTTAAAACTCTATTCCAAGAAAGCAATATGCTCTGATACCAATTGTTAGAATAACTAAGAGGGGGGGGGGGGGGGGGGGGGGGTTGAATCAGTTATCCTCAGTCTTAAATACAAAATGTATAACTTCAAAACAAATTCAACTAATTCTGTAGCTTGGTAAACATAAATACTAGACTGTCTGTGACTTTACCGATTATTATTTAATTTCTCATAGTGATTACTGACCAAATCAAATATGCAACATGTAAAGTATGATATCCAAACAATCACCACATAAAAACATAACACGAGATTTAACGTGCAAACCTTGCAAATGGAAAAACCACCTGGGACCGATAACCCAAAATATTTTCACTCTTCTAGAGTGAGCTCAGTGAAGAGCCAACCTTGTTAAAGGTTACAAAACACACTGTAAGGTGTGACCTTGTTAGAGGATTTAACACTAACAGTTATTGTCTAACCAACATTCACTATGGGGTTGATAGGATAAAAATGTACATTCTATGAATGACATATAAGACTTTCAAGTCCACTCGGTTAAGAGATTTATCTATTTACAATGGTTAAACTATAACATCAGTTGATCTGATTACAATACAACTTGATTTGCATATGTTTAGATCTAATTTAAGTCTGTACAAATCCTCTAATCAATATATCTATTCAATTCTTCAACATTCAATAACTTACTGTCACTTGGTATAAGCTCTATGACGCTCGGTTAACTCTACAATTTGGTTCTTCAACTAGTCTAATTAGGCATTCATGAAGCTCTATTGATGCAATATCTCTGCAGTCTCCTTCCTTCAACATCCTTTCCACAATGAAATCACTATCTCTTAAATAGACAAGTAAACCATTTTCTTTTCATCCATCAGATTTTGCTGCTTCATCTCCTTCGTTGATTTTTTTGCTTAAACCTTCCTCAACAGATGTCTCAATAACTCATTTTATTTCCATCCTTTATCTTCCACCTCAAAATCATACACTTTACAGCTCATCAAATTTTGTTGGCTAAACTAATCATTTAGTTCTTTTGTCCATTCTCAGTTAATATAGAAATACGTCAATGAATACAAGCTCGGTTGTAATTGTGCTCATCAATATACACTACATTGGCTTGATGTACACTAGAATGCTTCATTAACCGACCACACTATATTGTAACACTTTTCTTCCTTCTTCATAACTAATTAATGCAACATGATCAAGTCAACAATATGAAGTCATAGACTCATCAATAAGTTACCCAAATTATTCCTTATCCTCATTTGTCATATCCATCTTCCTCAATGTAGATATCTTAGTTCCTTATCTTTTCTCTCCACTTTATAGATGTGTAGATGGTTGCAACTATCATGATAAGTACTGTCAAAACTAGTTGACATCAATGAAAACATAACTATTGATTCAATTATCTTACATAACCATTCTGTACTCGGTGATCTCTAATCACTTGTAGTTCATCAATAAAGTCCTCAATCAGTTGTAGTTCATCAAGTTACTCTAACCACCTATGCCGCAGGAATGGTCTACCAATTCTATTATCAATGGCTATAGGAACAAAAAAGTTCTACTTTACTTAGAAATGAAAAGGAAAATGAATTCTACTCTAACAGTGAAATTGACTCACCGAGTGGGCCCCCTTGGATGAGTGAATAGAAAATACAATCAAGATAAAATATCTAAACTCAAACTGTGCATTCTATTCATTCATGGAAAATGATTCCACTTGATTAAAAAATAGTATCACAACATCAATAGTTCTCTTATGAAAATCGACTCATTCCACTAACTCCTAAAGAGTTACAATAGTCATTTATTTGAAGGAAAACTACAACTACCTCCCAAATCTAAGATCAGTCCATAAATGAGGATCATTATAGATTCATAAAGTTTCAAAATAGAAACAACATTAATCATGAATAAATCTCCCAAGAATCTAGCATGTTGAGGGAATTAAATCCGCATTGTGCATGCAACAAAAAATAGTAATTGACTTGCCTCACTTGCGAAGATCTTGCAACAACAGTTGGCTTTGACTATTCCAGCAGCACAATGTTGGTCCTTGAATGCCTGTGATAAACACCTACAAAATAATCAATGTGCACACAACCTCCCATATACATATATATTCTTATCATTAATATTAGGAAAAAGGTGTAAAGTTTTAATTAACACTCTTGCAAGTCCTATGCCTACAGGAGGAAGACTACCCAAAACATAGCATAGGCAAGGAAACATTCATCAACATGTATAGCTACTGCATTATACCATTCCTATCCATGAATTCAAGAAAATATCATGTCTTTAAACTATCCACATTTCTATTTCATGTCTTCACACACACACACACACACACACACACACACACACACACATATAATATATATATAAAACTCATAAGTTCGTATGCCTGAAAACCATAAATTCATGTCTATTTGCAAATAACTATTTGAAAGGAGGATAAAAAGAACTAAGAAAGATGGTCTTTTAGAGGCTTATCATTCCCCCCAACTACACTATTTCTGGTCCCTAGCAACCCTAAAATTATGGATTCTAGCACATAGTCTCAAGTCACTAGCTGTCTTTTCCCCAGGCTCATCTTTAACATAATCGAAATACCCATGATTTTCTTTGAGCGTTTCCCATTGCTGGACTTTTGTAGATATATCATGATCTATAGCATTGTCATTCATTTCTAGTAATGGCTACAGGAGTACAGGAGGCTGAAACCTTAATGGAAACCAGTAATTGAGCAGACTCCTTCCCAACATGATGTACCATGGGACTCTTCTAGTAGCAATGGTTAAATTTTGTGGAGAGTGAGGTTCCCTTACCTTCAGATCATGTGACATCTGTATCCATCTCTATCTTGAAGCACTGATTGCTACTACAATATCATGAGATGAATGTTGATCCCAATCTATAAAAGCTTTCTCTCTTACTGGGTACACTTTGTTAGCTTTGCTTGGGTTTACTATAACATAAAGCCAGTCTAGAAATGTCCACCTAGAATGTTGAACTTCAGGCCTCATAAGAAAGGGAGCTGTCATCTCATTATTTCTATAAGGTGCAGCTTGGTGCTCCCTACTTATTTCATTCTACATCTAGGACATAACTACCCTTAATTGCACATCTCCTACATAAAGGAGTGAGTTCCATTCTGTATCATCTGGCACTGCCACGCTATGTATGTATAGTTCACACAATAAATTTTTTAGAGTCATTGGAGTAGACTAGAATGCATCATAGAATTCATGGGGGATTGAAATAGAGGGATTGAGCCCTTCTAAAATTCTTGTCATTTTAAAATTAACAAGTTGTTCCTTAAGGAACAATGCATACATCAGAGAGGGTGATCTGCATGAAATGAGCTTAGGAATTAGCTCTGTGATTTGATCAATTTGTCTCTTCAAAACCTCAATTTGGTTTGATTTCTACTCTATTTGATGGCCTTTCTCATCAATGGAACATTTCAATTTTTCCCTCTCTAATTTCCATTGTGCCCTTTCCCACAATAATTATTGATATAAATTTATCCCTGCAGCCAGGGGTGTAGACAAATCAGGTGGTGGAAAGGGTTCTTGATTGAGAATATCTACCCAACTAGATGCTAGGTGAGGGGTTTTTACTATGCTTTTTGGTGTGGAAGATTCTTCTTTCCATAAAACAAGGGTTGTCACTACATTTCCCTCCTCACTAGATTCAGTTGCTACCCTAGCTAGTGTCTCTAATCCATCTTGATTAAGTTGTTCTAACACTTCTACAACAATATCTTTTCCAAACTCTGGGTACTCTTTAGAAGGAGAGTCCTCTGAATCACTATGAATGTCTTGCCTAATAGGGTTATCTACAAACTCTTTGGCATCCTCAAAATCCTCATCATTTTCAATAAGTATATAGTTAATACTAGGGTTAACTTCTATTTCTAGATTTTGGTTGTTGAATCCAGTGTCATTAGCTACATTTTGTTGAAACATTTCCTCCGTAGAGGACCTCTCCATAGATTTAGAGGATTATAGGTTAACAATTAGAACAAAAGCCTCAGCATCCCTATTACTTTCAAAAATCCTTGCACTTCTTCTTCTGGGGGTTGTGGACGAGCATGGAGGATTCTTTCGTTTCCTCCTGCTAGTGGTCATTTCCTCCATAGCTGCTTCAGTAGACTCTTCTGGAGTTTCTTCCCCATATGAATGTAAGGTTTCATCAACATTATCATTATCACTACCATGTTGTTTCTTTGATATTCCCTCTTCTATCTCCACAGTTTTACCCTTGTCTCTCCTAGAGGTGGACATGGTCTTTACAGATGGTGGGGTTTCAAGCACATTAGCAGTTTCTTTATTTTTGTTTTTCTTTCTTCTAGAAGTGAAGGCACCAACATTGCAAGTTCTTTTCCTGGATGGTCTAGAAATGGAAGGGGAAGCTTCAAGAACATTTTATATCCTTTGGATGAATTTGCAAACCACAGTGGATGTTTTTTCTCTTTTCCCAACACCCTAGCCTTTAGGGCCAACCATCTTAGGTTCTATCTCATTCATTTGCAAAAATTCTTCCCATGTCCCAATCAATTGTTTATTTAATTCTCTCTCTACAATAAAATTTATCAAACAATGATGTGAAATAGACTGGTCTTTTCCTAATTGAACTAAGGAAGCTTTCTTTTTCACAATATTGAACAGGAAGTTGGGAAGATTTATCGGTCTATTGTCATGGCGAAGATGAATCAGAATTTTAAAATGTAGGCCATGAAAATACTTGTAACGCCCTTCACAGGTGAATTACTAGATGATGAATGCAGCTGGCTAAATGAATTCCAAGGGTAAGGATATTCTAGAAGTGCCTTGCTTCTTATCTATCTCTAGTTGGGGGTCACCGTGCAAGGTGAAGTGAGCCCTAGCCAAATGCAAGTCAAGGTCCTTCCTCCACTATTCATCTTCTTGTGGAAAACCGGTCACTTCAGCCACAATATGCTCTGTAAATTTAATTTTTAAAACTTTGACCACTACAAATCCATCCTTCAAAGTGCTTAGAAACTACATAGAAAATTCTTCATCAAACCCCTTGAGACTCAAGCAGTAGTCCAACCACCCTTTCCTTTTGAACATTTCACAACTAGATGCATTGCCCAACAAAACCCTGTGATCCACTAGCTCATGCCTCTGAAGATCTCCTCCCATTGTTATGAACAAAAAAATTAAATTTTGCAGAAGCTTGGTATTTTCACAGAGCACAACAATGGAAAATCAAAAGAATTCAAAGTTTTATGGCACTGGATGTTGTAGACGGAAAAGGCAGCATACCAAATGCTACTTCATGAAATTAAAAGAGTTTAGTGCATGAAATCTAATGATATTTCCACTTGCATCAAATCTCATAATAGTTCACTCATGTCAAGGCCTACCACCCCAAACACATCATGAACATATCATTAGAAGTTAAACTTCAACTTTTAACATCTTTAATTTCCTTATAGGTATGATGATGCAATCATGGAAAGACAAATTAACAAGCACATGACAACAGTCATCTCATAAAGGAAAGAAACTCAATGTTTATATGCTAATTTGAAGTTTTTGAATATAGAATATTTCCCTCCCCCCAGCTAAGTAAAGGCATGGGTCCCACTAGGCCAAGACATGCAAGAGAAGAAAATTAAAATGACACGCATTCCTATTAAATAATGAATAAAATAAAATATGTATGAAGGTATGTGGCACAAACCTGGCGAGCGTTGTAGGAAGAGTGTTCTAAAAAGATCACCTGCATTAATGGAGTGATTGTTAGGAATGGGAACACTAAGAGGGGGGGTGAATCAGTGTTCACTGTATTTTAACTTTTCACTTTAATCTTTATGATGAACTTAAATGCTTAAGTACTGAAATAAACATTCACATAAACATGAAACATGAAATCAACACATGACACCAATATGATTATGGGGAAACACAAATAGGTAAAAACCCCGGTGGGAATTGATACCCACTAATATTCTGCACTAGTGTTTTGTGATCCTTGTTAGAAGATCCTTTACCCTGTTAGGAGTAGCTTTACAATGCTTTAAGTATAGTAGACCTTGTTAAGGGTCAGACCCTATTAGGGGAGAAGATGCACTATCCAAGAGCTCACTACTCAAGTGGTGAAGGCTACAACCTTCTAATCTCAGATACACACTATATCTGTAGGATGAATTGTCACTGTGACACTACTTTTCAGATCAGTTCCTTTGATGCACTGATGTTTTGACCTCTAGAAAAGCTCTAATACATCTTCTAGTGTCTTCACATACTTTTTCTCTACTTATCACAACTCTATTTAACCATCCATACCAAATACAATGGGTGCATCTTATATTTATACGCTCATATGAAATACACAATTAGGTCAGCCCTATAACTAATTAAAAACAATGCTTCCAAATTAATTGGCTTAAGTGTGCTTATAATTATACATATAAACATGTCAATAACCTAAATACAATGGGCGCATAGCCTTTACAATATTACATTATAACCGTAAACCAAAATACTAACTATTGGTTCCATGCTCTGTTCTCTACTGGCACACACTGGCTATACAACTTCAACTGACTATAACTTTCTCATCCTTGCACATATGATCATGCGCTCATAGAATAAGAAAGAATATAGTTGAATGAAAAAGGTGAAATCACTAGGAACAAAGCTAGACTAGTATGCAAAGGCTACGCACAAGAAGAAGGAATTGATTATGGGGAGACATTTGCCCCTGTAGCTAGATTGAAAGGAGTAAGAACTCTGCTTGCATATGCTGCTTATAAAGATTTCAAGGTATATCAAATGGATGTTAAGTATGCATTTTTAAATGGTATACTGGAAGAAGAAGTTTACATAGAACAACCAGTAGGTTTTATTGATCCAAACAGAAGACACATGGTATGCAAACTGAACAAAGCTTTATATGGATTGAAACAAGCTCCCAGAGCATGGTATGAGCGGTTGAATAATTATCTGATATAGATTGGATTTTCCAAGAAAAATGACACAAGCAATCTGTACATGAAAGATGAAGAAGGTAGAGGTATTTTGTTGGCCAAATTTTTTTTTGATGACATTATTTTTGGTGGACAAGATGCATTGTGTAAAAGTTTTTCACATGAAATGCAAACTGAATTTGAGATGAGTATGTTTGGTGAGATCAAATTCTTTGTTGGTTTACAAGTATATTAGATGAAGAAAGGTATTTTCATTACACAGTATAAGTATGTTAATGAAATACTGAAAAATTTTGGAATGGAAGATGCTAGACCAGTGGGAACTCCTATGGTTACTGGACAAAAGTTATCTAAGAATGATGATACTGTAGAAGTTAACCAAACTTTATACAGATCCATGATTGGAAAATTGTAGTATGCTATACATAGTAGACTTGATATTGCATTAGCTATTGGGATTGTGGCAAGATTCTCTGCCAATCCTAAGGAAACACACATGATGGCGGTGAAAAGAATCATGAGATACTTGAAAGAAACTGTTGACTATGGGTTATACTACAAGAAGAATGACAAATTTGAGCTTAGAGTATATAATGATGCTGATTGGGCAGGAAATGTAGATGACAGAAAGAGCACTAGTGGTGGAGCTTTCTTTCTTGGATAGAGATTAGTCTCCTGGACAAGCAAGAAACAAAATTGCATTTCCCAATCTACTGCTGAAGCCGAGTATGTTGTGGTTGCAGTAAATTGTTCAAATTTGATATGGATAAAACAATTGTTGATAGGCATGAAAGAAGAAATCACTGGACCTGTTATTATTTTCTGTGACAACACAAGTGCTATCAATATTTCTAAGAATCCAGTGATGTGTAGTACCTCACCCCTAGCTTGATTTTATAAATGTTAGGAATTGGTTGATGCTTATGATTTTACTGACCCCATACTTGCATGTGTATGGTTGATGTGTTTGTTTTATATTTCTATTTGATGTGCTTGATGTGGTTGAGGGATGGAGTCATAGTTACTTCCTTGCAAGATCCACACGATCTGCCGATCCCCGCCATTGTTTGTTATATCTTTATATATGGACATGCTTGTCTCTTATGCAGGTTTGCAAGTACCACACATCGACTTCCTTGAATTTTCAGGATGAGTGTGCCCTATCGCTAATCTCAATGGTAAAAGAGGGGAGATAATATTCAGTTCCAAATCCTAACCTAAGCCAAATATTGTCCTACTGTAGGGGACAAGATTTTGTGTTTTCACCCTTCTAAACTCGTCCAATTGGCAAGAGTTTACACCTAAGTCCTGAGTTTGAATGTGGGTCTTTAGGTCTTTCTGATTCTTTGATTGTGGCGTTTGATGTGTTTTCTATTTTTAGATCATGCTATTTTAAGCTATGGCATAGTATTTAAATGGTAATTAAATAAATGTATTTATTTAGTTTAATTATTATTTTTATTATATAGTTGATGCATAAATTAATTGTGAATTAATTTTATGCTAATTTGAGTGTGGTTGAATTATTTAATTAATGTGAATTAATTAAATATCCTCACTTTTGAAATATTTAATCATGAATTAACCTTTGTTTAATTATAATGTATTTATTAAATTGAGAGTTATTTTGGCATGTGTTAATTATGTTAACTAAATGTTTTAATTATTATTTAATTGAATGCATTATGTTGCACATTCATAATTGCATGAAATTGAATTAGTAATCCAAGTTGAAGTTTGGTTATGTGTTTTTAACTCAAGTCAAAGAAGAAAGGAGACTCCAGTTCAACTGAGGCTGAACTGTGAACTGAAGTTCGTCTTCATGCAAAGCCCTCTTGGAGTTGAGTTTATATTTTTGCATGAGAAAGGAAGTTTCTTTAAATATTAGGGGTTTTGGCCATTATTGGTACACACAGGTTTTGGAGGAGGAATTTTGGAGACAGATTTGTGACAGATTCGGGAAAGATTTTCGAAAGGCTTGGAGTCTGTGTTCTTCGTTCTAGTCATCTTCGAATCTGAATAATTTTTGTTTGAGGTAGGTTTTGAAGTTTATTCTTGTTATTCCTTTTCAGATCTCTGTAGAAAAGAAAAGTGTGTCTTCATCGTGCATGTGGAATTGGGTGTTGAAAAGCTTTGTATTTATGCAATTTGATTTGAATAGTTTTGCCTATCTATTTTATAATTTAATGGTTTTGAAGAATCTATTGAAAAATACTAGAAAACCCAATTAGAATAAGCTTTTGATCATGCTATGAATCTAGCGGAGATAATAATCATGATAATGGTATTTTTCTTTTGTATTGATGGTTTTTTTTATTCATGTTTAATATATATATATGTATATAATACCAGCTTTGGTATTATTATTGTTTCTTAATTTAGTAAAAATTAATTTATAATTATCAAATATGGTATATTTGATAAATTATAAATTGAGATATTTGTTAAAGTTTTTATAAAAAAAATATTTGAAAAAAAATTAATTTTTGAAAAGTTTATATATGAAAAAGTTTATAAAAAAATATTGTTTTGGGCTTTTTTAAAAAAAAAGACCCCTTACCTTTTTCGCGGGCCCCTGGCATACTGTCGTGTGTAGTACCTAGGTACTGACGCACGACAGTCCCTGAGGGGGCTGCCGTGCGGTAGTACCGTCGGTACTATCATCAGCGGTAAGGTCACTGGCCACAGGGGGGACAGAGCGACAGGGGACAGGGTACCCGCGGGCACCCCCCCTTAAATTGCTTTTTTTATTATTATTTTTTTTCCTTAAAACTTTTTTTATTATAGTTTATTTATTATGTTATTAATTTAATTTATTCAGTTAGTTTTGTTTTATGTTAAATTTAAATATGCTATGTAATATAAGTTTTGTTTAGTAATTTTTATTAATTAATAAATAATTTATTTAATATTTGTTTTATGTATTGAGCTTTTACTAAATAAAATTAGTTGATTCTATTCTTTTATTTTAGTTCATTTGTTAATTATTGGGTTAATAATTTTGGATATTAGTTTGTATTTTAATTGTTTTATAATTGGTTTGTAAAACTATTGTCTCAATTTGATTATGAATCTTAAATGTGATAAATTTGTTATCAGACTATTTATTTCTTAGATATATTTGGAAAAGCTAGATAAATTTCATAATGCTTTCGAATGTTTTTACCTGATTAAAGTATTAGATTGAAGTAGAACATTTGTCAAATTGGAGTTGTATTTTCTTGAATATCTAAGTGATGTTATCTTTTGCATTCATGGTTCAATGTGAAGACCTTTTTATGCCCTTAGTCTTTTTTTGACTTGGATTGATTTTTAGGGGTTATAGTTGACTTTTGGGATATAATCCTGAGGTGAGTTTTGGTTATCTTTTTGCCATGTTGTTTGTCTTGCATGCATAGTTAGGTTGCATGTGAAGTGCTAACCCTAGGTGGGTTTTGGATACTCTTTCTATCATGTTTGGTTGCCATGCATATTATGTGGTGGGTGAACTTGTTTTATGAAGTATCTGGTTTTGCATGAGTTGTTCTAACCCTAGGTGGGTTTGATCCTAGTGGTTTCTAGTTTTGCATGTTGAATCTAGTTGTAGAGATTCAAGAGTTGTGTTAACTCAGAGTTCTTATTGTTCATGTGAAACCCTAGAGTAGGTCTTCTAAGTGTATATCAAGAAGTGGCTTGTGAATTGGTGTTGGGGCCCAGAAGTGGCTACCAAGAGATCCAATTACAAGTAGTTTAATAAGTGATAATTAATAAACATTGAGAGTTTAAAATGAACCTAATAAGATATTTGTGCCTCGCCCATGCATGAGATCCCTGATTGAGTTTGGCCAGGATGGGAGTTGAGATGATGCTTGCCACTTATATGGACTGGAGATGGCATAGGTAGTACCTTGTCTACATGAGAGGTTACTATAACCACATAGAGTCACTAGGGCACCGGGGTCTGAAGGGACTACCAGGATAACCCTAGATTTGACTTATGTGATGACACTTCTTGTATGCATCTTAGGTTTCCTACATGTTCTATTTGCCTCTTGTAGAGTATGTTATACCTTGTTATACTTTTTGGTATCCTCGAGTTAGAATCTTTCAGGAACTCTTGGATTTTTGTTGTTTGTTATCCGAGTGGGTTTTGATGTTATCTCCTTAACACGATGGGAGTGGACCATTTAGGTTCACAAGGTCGGGTGGTAGTGATTCTTTTACCATTTGAGATTCTAACGTTCATGCACCGAGGCTGGATGATCCATGTTGCAGTTGTTCTTTCTTGTTCTTCTTTCTTCTTATGATCTTGTATCTTTGTATCAAATATTCAAAGTTTCATGATCTATTTCTTTCCATTTATTGTATTCACATACCCTGCAACATGTGCAGTGGATGCTTATTATTATGGTTACCTTAAGGTACCAATTGTATTTATGTAATCATGCATATGATGTTGTATTTGTCTTTCAGATGTAATCTTGGGATTCATATCTTTATCTTATATTAATTAATTAACTCTTTCGTGATCTTCATAAAGGAATCCTTGAGAGTTGTAACCTATGTCGGTTGTTTATGTATGCTTTGCTTTCACATTATAATTTTTGATGTTATTGATTGTTAACTTTAAAAAAAATATTTTGCAAACTTACTCGCATGTTTAGGTTAAGTTCTTTTGGGTTCCTTGGTAGGGCATTACATGATGCACACTAAGACCAAGCATATAGCAATCAAGTATCACTATTTGAGGGAATTGGTACAAGACAAGGAAGTTTGAATGGAATATGTGAATACAAAAGAAAAATTGGTAGACATATTCACTAAAGCTTTACCTAAAGAAGCTCATGAGTACCTGAGAAGTCAATTAGGGGTCCTTCCCCTAACTGAAGCTTCCTAGCCAAGCTAGGAGCATTGCATCAAATATGCTACAATAGAACATTTGACACATTGATGCAGAAGATTGTCACACTTTAGGACTGTCCTAGAGCTATGAAGAAGAAACATAGATAACAAATCAGTCATAAGCAAGATGACAGAGGAAGAAACACTATGCTAAACATATATATCTACATCTATTGGATGTATGTTTGAGTTGCTGCTTTGGCATTTTTGTCAAAGAGGGAGATTGAACTGAAATGATACTATAACACATGACACTAAAAGTAAGGGAGATTGAATTGAAATGAAAGATCAGGATAGAGGGAGATCCAGATACATCTAACGGTCACAAAAGTAAGATTTACTGATTCTGAATCAGAATGAAGCTAAGGATATTATAAATTTTCTCTGATGGACATATAAGTTTTTGGATTGGTTGGTAATCCATGTGTTATTCAGGTGATATCATATGGTGTTTCCATCAATGCCAAAGAGGGAGATTGTTGGAAACTACAATTGAAACAATTGTTGTATTGTCATTGATGTCAAACCTTAACTGGTAAGACTGTTGCTACTTAGGAAAGTACTATATCTATGGTGAGAAGGGAAAGAAAGGTTGAGTTATCTTGATACTACAAAGTGTACTTGATTATGTTGCACAATGATGAGACAATGTATTATTTATCTTAGTAAGATTGAGGACTAAAATGGTAGGCTTAACCAAGCAAAAATGAAGAAATCATGTTTAAGCTGAGTTATGACAGAGTCGACCGAGTTAGTTGATGCTGAGTACAAATCTAGTGTCGACCGAGTATCAATATTTGCTGAGGAAATAGTTTTAGTAGTGATCGAGCATTTTACATGGAGACCAAGTGGATGATCAAAATATTGACTGAGCATCAACAATTTTATATTTGAAGAGAATTCAGATTTGGAGCCGACATTGTTGAATTCTTGAATTATGTAAAATGTGTTGACTTTATTTATTGATTGTATGGAAGCATTTAATGCTTTGTAAAATTTTTTATTGTAAATCTTTATGAGATTTGAGATGATTCTAGAAGAGGAAATGAAGAACACGAAGTGGGTAGATTCAATGTATTTGACCTAACCCTAAGATCTACGAAGGAGATTAAGCGAAAAAAGATAAGTTAACCTAACAGAGGAAAGTATTGAGGGAACCAAAGCATTAGGTATGTGTATGCATGGGTGAAGTAGATGGTGGAAGAACAGTAAAGTTTTATTAACTGTATAAGTGAAAAGGCTGAAAGAAAAGTGTGGTGATTGCTTGAAGGAAAGTTTCAAGCATATCAAAAGTAGAGATGGAAAAGTTTCAAAGTCAATAAACCAGCATTTGTGTATGAAATTGGATTTGATATTTGCAAAGTGAGTTGTATATTTTTCAGATCAATACTACTACTACTTTCTAACCATTGTAACAGTCAAAATCCTTTTAACAGAGGTTGACCTAACAATCATATGTTAAATCCTTTGAACAAGGTTGCATTCTAATGGAGTGTATGTAAGTCCTTTGACCATGCTCACTTCTAACAGGGTGATTGAAATCCTTTAACCGGGTCACACTTGATAGTGTGTATTGTAACCTTTGACAGGGTTGGCTTTTAACCGAGCTCACTTCAGAAGAGTGAAAATAATAGTAGCATGTTACAAAGTGGTTTTTCCCATATTGGGTTTCCACTATAAATCCTAGTGTCAATACTTGTGTGAATGTTTTTGGGTTTGAACATTTTTGTATTTTACAAGTTAGATACAACTAGGTAGTGGACTGTTGAGTTATATGTTTGTATTATTGAATCAGTGATGACCGAGTTTGTTTTGGTTGCTTGATCTGATTTAAATTTTTTTTTTTGAAGTTATTTTATACATCAGGACCTGAGAACAATAGATTCACCCCCCCCTCTCTGTTGTTCTAAATCATATTAAAAATTGGTATTAGAGTTGTGTTGCTTATTGGTGTCTACAGAAAACAAGTTTAAAGGGACTTGAAGCAAATGATCAAGATGTATAAGAAGGAGGTACCAAAGCTGAATAAGGAAAACTTCCTTGCATGGAAAAGCTTGATGAAGCTGCATCTGGCCAGTATTGGTGATTCTGTAAAGTAATACATTGAGCATGACTCTTTTACACCTATTGCACCTTTGACTGCCAAGGAAATGAGAGCTAAGCAAGAACACAATCAGGCAATGCTAGAAATTGCATCTTCCCTAAGCTATCTGGAATTTGAGGACATTAAGGAGTGTACAACTACTAAAGACACGTGGGACACTCTTGCAAAGATCTATGGTGGTGATCTATATGTACTGAAAGCCAAAGCTGAGAGTCTTAGAGGTAAGTTTGATGAAATGAGAATGAATGAAGATGAAAACATTGCACAATATTGTGGTAGAATAAAAGAAGTTGTGAATGCTATTAGAGGAGAAAATGGAACTATTGATGATGAGACCATAATTGGAAAAGTGTTAAGAACTCTGCATCCTATATATGCTATTAAGATCTCAGCTATTCAGGAATCTAGATGTAACTCTGCAAATGTGCTTACTTTGGAAGGTTTAATTGGCAATCTGACTGCTTTTGAATTGTCTAATTATGATAATTTCACTGTTGGTAGTATTGGAAATGTTGAATTTGCTTTTAAGTCATAGTTAGTCTTGAACAAGCCTAAGAAGGAAAAGAAAGATGCATCAGTGAAAGTGAAAGTGAAAGTGAAGATGACAATGACACTTCTGATGAAGATCTTGAAGATCTAGAAGCTCTTATGGCTAGAAGACTGAGAAGAGGAAAAAGAAAATACAAAGGTAAACTCCCTATTATATGTTTTGCATGTAACAAGGTCGGTCATATAGCTGCTAGATGTCCTGACAGGAAGGATAAAGATGAAGAAAGAAACAGAAAACACAAAGAAAAAAGAGATGACAAAGGCTATCGAAGGTACAAAGACTACAAAGGAAAAGGTAAGAAATCCTATTACATTGCTGAAGAAGAGACTGACATTGATAGTGATCATTTTGAAATTGAGGCAGTCTATGTTGCAATGAAAGATGAATTTGATGAGGATGAGAAAACTGCATTGATTTCCTATGTGAACAAGAATGATAAATGGATTATTGATAGTGGTTGTTCACATCACATGACTGGTGACAAGAGTAAGTTTGAGACCCTACATCATTATAAAGGTAAACGTGTAACATTTGGTAATGATGCACCATGCCCTATTAGAGGAAAAGGATTGATTAAACTGACTAATAAGATCTCCTGTGAAAATGCTTATTGGGTTGAAGGACTGAATTATAATTTGTTAAGTGTTGCTTAGCTCAACAGAACTGGTTACCGAGTGGAATTTCATCACAAGAAAGCTAAGATATTTGATGCTACTGGTGAACTGATTGGAAGTGGTGAGCAGACTAGAGGTAATTTATTCTATCTTGACCTATCTGAAGAAATATGTATGATTGCACAACTTGATGACATTTGGTTATGGCATAAGAGGCTATGTCATGTTAACTTTGACAATCTGGTAGAGATAAGTAAGAAGAAGAAAGTAAGAGGCCTACCTGTGTGTGTGAAAATTGTACTTGATCTATAAACACAACACTTCAGTAAAACATTAGAGGTTAGCTATAATCAAAATCATGCAAAATTGAAATCTACTCTAACCAAGTGATTTACTGCCTTCTAGTAGGTGCGAGATTAATGTTCTCAGATTGTTATCAAGATTAGTGACCTAGACGACACCTAAATGAAGGATTTGAATGCAAAAATGATATAAAATATGAATGCAAAGTAATCTATTTTTTTTGGATTTTCTATGCAATAAGAATGATAAAAACTTGATATGAATCTATGCTAATATGAAAATTGATATGCAATGCTAATCTAGAAATGATATGATATGAGAATGAAAATTCTAACAATAATATGAAAGCTATGAATTTGAAATTGATCTCACAAAGCTTTGAATCCTCAAATTTATCTTCCAAGCTCCAATTGTGCAAATTCTCCAAATCTGATATGCTATGATTCCTGTAGAGTAAGTTTGCAATTTTGAGATGAATTATGAAGAGATGAGCCTTGGTTTTATAGAAATCCAGGGCTTTGGAGGTGCATGAGAAAAAGCCATAAATTGATCAAATAACTCAGGTTGATTTTTGAGTTATTTTTAAATAAAGATAATTAAGTCACAAAAATCATGCAAAAGCACAGTTCAACTCGAATTAGAAGTTTAGATCAACTTTAAAACTCAAAAAGATGTTGAGTTTCAAAAAGCTAACAACTTGCATTGATTTTCCAATTTGAGTTTAATTGGTCCTTGAATGTGCACATGGATAATTATGATTTAATAAATAAATAAAGTGATTTATTCTCAACTTAACTACTTTTTGAAATAAAATAATTAATTTATGGGTTAATTAACTATTTTATCAAACTTTTATTAAAAATTATATTATTAAATAATGACAACTTGCTTTAATCAATTAAATAAGAATTTAATCAATTATTCATAGGATATTGGATTTATTGTCAAAATTAAATAATACAATTAATAATAGATAGAATTAAATTTAATTACACAATTAAGTGGCAAGATATTAAATCTAATTAATTAAATACGAAAATATTCAATTAATCAAAATTAGGATAAATGTGATTTATCGTCAAATAATCATTAAATTAAAGATAATTAAGATAATTAGGAATATTGCTAGGAATATTCCCTGATGCAGAATTTAAGATAATCAATTATGATTCGATGATGTTTAGATGTGCCTTTGGTTAGGAATTTGATGTCGATTTCATTCGAATTGTTGATATAGAAGATTAATGAACTTATAGCCCATTTTTGGGGTATTACATTTTGCCCCTCTTTGAATTACTGTGCGAAGCACAGTGGTTCAAAGATAGTCTGTGCTTGATAAAGATATGAAACTAATGTTTGAAATTGATAATTGATATGAGATAAAAGTTGATTGATATTGATTTGATATGGAGATAATAGGTCTTGAATGACCAAAGATAATGTTCACTGTAGTAGCAAATGAACCTATGATTGCGAAAAAGTGTCAAAACACCTGATTCCAAACCTTAGGATTGCAAAGAAGTGAGTGACCGGTTCTAGACTCAATTGTCTTAGCAAAACTAGTAGGTATCACATCTGAATCCTTCAGTTGCCGAAGAACCAAGGAAAGAACACTATGATCTGATGGTTGCAAAAACTAATATAGTTTACAAGATTAGGAGAATACCAGATTGATATGGATCTCGATGAATCTGATATGCCCTAAGTGATGATAGATTTGCCCCAAGCGATGAGGACTTTTGATGATTCGGCAACTAGACATGGTTGTTGTCTTGATCACTGATGAAAGATAATAGATTCCAAATAAAATTAGATTTACAGACTTGAATGATGTGCAATACCATGCCCCCTTCGGGATTAAAATTGAAATCTGACAAGAGAAGTCAGTGTTGAATAGTTCAGAAGCATGTTAATTGATTTGAGAAGTGGTTATACACGTTTGAGAATGCATTCTACATCTTTGGAAGGTCTCAAAAGACTGAGTTTGACTAGGTTAAACCATGAGTTGACCATAGTTGACCAAGTTGAAATTTTGATAGTTTGATGTAAGATAATCAGTTAAGTTGAATACTAGATTTTTGTGATGATTGAAGGTCGATTATGCAAGTAGTTTGATAATATGAATGATCTCAGATTTTAATTTTGATCTCGAAAAAGGATTCTACTTGCTGTTTCATTGGAGGAACCTTCGTGTGAGATTCAGCTCTTGTTAGATTTGAAGATGCGAGTGGAGAATTGTTTAAGCATTGAAGTTTGTTTAATCATTGTGAGATCATGCAAACATGCAAAATACAAAGAGACATGCAAAATAAAATGCAACCTAAGACCTAGGACCTACTCACTGATCATATGTCGATTTGTTATCATCATTGAACTTTTAGGTAATCGGATAAATCAATATAATGCCCACTAGCTATGGAACCATAGACATATGAATATCGATTTGTATGCGCAAGAATCATTACAACACCCACTGGTCAACAACCATGGATATATGAATATTGATTTTATTTTTAGAATGTCGGATTAGATATAAGCACCAAGGCATAAACGCCAGGATGACCTGAATATCATATCCATTTTGATATAGTAATTTGTATAAGCATCAAAACATGAACATTGTGATGACCTAAATACGCCTTGCATAACAAACACATCAAATAGTCAAGAGAACATTCTAAATCCCATGCGAATTACCCGTAGTGACCCTTTATCATTCACATCCTTAGGTAAGATTGCGTTTCACATGTAGGAGAAAGAACTCACTCAAAAAGACAATAGTTAGATCAGATTTCCTTGAATTTTTTGGGTATCAATGGTCGAGGTACGCATGGCTATCCAATTCGAGATAGAGGCTCTTACAGTCGGACACCATTTCAATCCAGAATTTCCAAAGTTGTTAGATTTTCACATACAAGCAGAAGACAAAGAAAAGATTATGCCCCCAGTCATCACTCTCTAAATCCTATAAAGGACATCATCGAAGAGCTCGAAGGGACAGAATATGCAAAAATCTCAATGCAAATTAGTAAGCATACAAGGAGATAAAAGCATGTAAAAAAAAGCATAGATTGTTTTCAGTTTGATGTTTGATTGCATTGTTGTAGATGCAAAATCCTTTCTGGAGACAAGACTAATTGACTGACTCACATGAAGCTTCCAAAGACTCTAGCTAGATATGACATGTCTAAGATACATGGGAGACCATAGGATATGACATTGATTGCCCCCAAGTTTGAACATTGATAGGATACAGACGCTGGAGCTGATTGGTGGACAAACCAACTTGTTGAAAACTGGAAATGCAGAAATAAACCGGGAGATATGTACAAACTAAAGCAAAACTGAAAGCTGGGAAAGACCAAGATTGCACTGATAGATGGAGCATTTTGAAACAAGTGGCACCCATTTGCTAGGTTTTCACCATCTTGGTAGAGATTCTATTTTTGCTACCAAGGCGCCTGTTTCCAGGTTTTCACCAAGGCAATTTTTCTTTTTTTTCATTTTTCAAATTTTTTTTTTTATTTTTGATAATTTTAAATTTTTTTGTGAATCATCAAGGCGCCTATTGCTAGGTTTTCACCAAGATGTTCATTTTTTTCAAGACTTTTTCTAATTTTTCTAATTTTTTCAAGACATTTTACCATAGACTGAATGCCTTAGGCATAGAATTTCTTTAGATGGAGAACATTGATTGGTTCTTAGAGCTGTTCTCCTTTAGTCATTGATAGTTGATAGGCACCAGACCCAAAAGTCGCAATAATTACAAAGGGACCCAGCCAATTGGGTTCAAACTTCCCCTTGCTTTCTCAATGGGATTGATTTTTATGATTTTCTCTCAAGACTAGATCACCAACCTAAAATTTGATGTGTCTAACTTTCTTGCTGTAGCCTCTAGACATTCTCTTCTGATATACTCTGAGATGATCATATGCTACTTGTCTGCACTCATCTAGTAGTTTAAGTTCTTGCAACCTAGACACTCTGTAGTCATCATCAGTTACTAGACCATGCATTCTGATTTTTAGTGATGGGATTTCAACCTCAATAGGTAGTACCCGCTTCAGACCCATAAACTAAAGAAAAAGGTGTAGCCCCAGTAGGTGTTCTGATACTTGTTTTGACACTCATTCTGATACTTGTTTTGATACTAGTTCTGATACTGATTCTGATAATTGTTTTGATACTGGTTCTGATACTGATTCTGATACTGATTCTGATAATTATTCTGATACTGGTTCTAATACTGATTCTGATAATTGTTCTGATACTGGTTCTGATACTTGGTATACTTGATAGCATCTTTTTCCATTGCAAACTCCCAAGGAAGATCGTATCGTGCATTCCCAATGTCTAGCAAGGTGGAGAAAAAGAGGGATTGGCAAGTTGGTGGATGAGATGGAAGACAAGAGAATGAAGGAGAATGAAGGAAAGAAATCCTAAAGGGAAAACTCCTCAAGAATACCCAAGCTAGGGAAAAATTGTCATGTAAAGCATATTTGGACAAGCAATGAAAGGCTAGCATAGGATAAGTCACAAAAGTGTAATGCCAGAGTAGGAAAGGATGCAGTCCAAAAGAGTAGACATGTCAAGAGGCTTCATAGCACTATGTTTTACTCTCTTTTTTATTAAATCAAGACCAAAGGGGAAAAAGATAGAAACAGGTGAAAATGAATGGAGGAAGATGGATATGAAGGCTAAACATGGAAGGAATGAAAGCAAGATCATCGTAAGATAGCTCACAAAATAGCCAAATGTTCGTGTATAGATCAACATTGTCAAGATCAAAGAGAGAAGATGAAATGGATGAAATATGTAGAAGAACTATGCATGATGCCTGATTGCTAGGTTTTCATCATGGTACTTATCCAAGGTGCCACAAGGGAGTGGTTTTCACCATAAGATGAATTTATTTCTCTTTACTTTTGCTACCAAGGCACCTGTTTCCAGGTTTTCACCAAAGCACATTTTTAATTTTTATATTTTTCTTTTATTTTGGAAGAAGGCAAGCTTTTTAGATAATGCTCCTTGAAAAGATAAACCATGATATACCAAGGATTCAAAATGATACGCTCAAAGATGCTAATAGGGAAAGGGAGATGGAAGAAAAAAATGGAGGATAAGGTTTTATGTAAAGCGAGTGAGGTTGAAAGATAGGAGGAATAGACAAATGAGGAAAAATGATAGAAGGTAGAAGGATAATGAATGGAAGGATTGTAAAAGGGTAGGTGGAAAGGAAGGCAAGATCAATGTCAACACATACCTTGAAGGGTGGTGAGAGGATGGAGGAATCATGAATGAAGGAATATGGTGAATGGATAGCAGAGGTTGTGGTTTAGGCGCATGGAATGGAGGAATACTTTTGAAAGAAGATGAAGTGGAAGTCTTTGGAAGCTTGAATGTCAACTTCACTTGTTGCTCAACACCAGAATCTTTCAAGAGAGACTTTGGAATCTATATAGCCATAGGCTTTTCATTTTTTTTTGGTAATTTGGAGAGAATATCTTCAATTATGGATTTTGGAACCCATACTTGTCTTGTAGTTTTTTTCTTAGATATCTCTTTGGACTTTATGCTTCCATGTCTATTAGAGGAGACATGGTGATATTTTTTTGATGGATTCTTGTATTGCTTTTTTTTCTTGTATTGAACATTCAAGTTACTTCCAAAGAACTTGGGACTTGTGGAAGAAGAAAGAGGATATGACTAGTTTAGATGGGTGGGTGGATGAAAAGGATTCAGGGGTATGCATCTATGTTGATCTTGAGGAAAGATAGGAGATGGAGGGACATAGGGACCCAAGATGGATGGTGAATTAGGAGAGTTAGGAGGGGAAAGTGAAGGGACATAAGGACCCAAGATGGAAGGCAAACGTGAAGCTCTTAGTAGTGGTGGAAGAGGTCCAAGGATGGAAGTGGAAGATGCAAAAGGATAATCAATAAGTTCATCAGCATCTATATGACAACCAAGGATATCAACATCTTTAGAGTGAGCATTAAAATTTTCAATAGAATCATGGACATATTGAATATGATCACCTTCTTTGATAGGATTGTTCAAAGCTTGCAAAGACTTAGGAAGAGTAGAAAGTGGAAATGAACATGGAGTGGTAGAATAAGAAGATGGAAGACTTTGATCTTGACAAGGATCTTTGGATAGCACAAGCGTACAATTTTTTTCTTGATTTTCAATAGGCTTAACATTGGAAGTAACAACACCATTTGTACCAACCTTAATGGGAGTATCATCTTTAGAAAGTGCAAGTGTAGTAAGGTTATTTTGATTGTCAATAAGCTCAATAGTGTAAGTAGTAGCTTGATCTTGCTTAGGAGAAGACTTAAGATATGGTGGAATGCATGAAAAAGGGTGTGTAGGATCAAAAGAACCCTGAGGTGAATAAGAGACATCGTGAAAAGGAGTGGACGACATGGAGGGTTCTTGATCTAGATCTTTCTTTATATTCTTTTCTTTATCATTTTTGGAGTCCTCTTGACATGGAGCCACTTCTAAGGACAAGGAAGCATGTTGGGATTGTATGGAAGACTTTGGAAGAGATGGTGGAGGACTAGTTGAAGTAGGAATTATAGCATATGAAGGCTTAGGCTCTTTAGGTTTAGCATTATTGAAAGTATTTGCAGCCAAGTGAAGGTTAGCTTGAGTTTTTTTAAGAGGTAGACCTGGAGGATAACTATAGGGAACCGCATGAAAAGTATCAGAGCTTGTGTCAGATGAAGGTTTTGTGAAAGATTTGAAAGACTCGGAAGCTTTAGGAAATGTATGGGTATTGGAGGAAGTAGGGGATGGAAGGGAACCATCACTAGACAAAGGTTCAACATTAACATGACCTTGCTTGAGAAGATAATCTTTATTTTCAGCAAGAGAGTCTTTAGGAGAAGGATTCTTATAATATTGATGCTTCAAGCTAGCATGATGCATTTTATAGTCCTCAGCAGTAGTAGATGGATCATAATCAAGATATTGTCCACAAAAGCCATCAAAGTCTCTTTCAAAATCAGAATCATATGGATCACCATCATGATCTATCCAATGTGATGGCCCATTTGTAGTAAGTAGGAACACACGATGAGGAGGACTCTTAGAAACAGAGGTGTCATAGGTATCATTACATTGTCTGTCATCATAGTCATCATAGTCTCCAAAGCTGGATGTGTCACTCTCCATGGAAGAGGTATCATAAGGGTTATCACATTGCTCAAATTCTGTTCGGGGGCATGGTGACATGTACAAGCCTTTATCAAATGAAAAAGAGCATAGAGTTTCCATGGAGAACTCTTTAGGTTCCTTTTCTTTCTCAAGTTTGTCAAGCTAGACTTGCATAGCTTGCAGCTGCTTCATCATAGCGGTGATTAGAGCTTCTTCCTCTTGTGTACTAATTCTTTGAGACATGTGTACTGATTCTCAATAGCTACTGATCTATTCTTGACACAGTGATTCATTTGATAGATTCTGAAACTAGGCTAAAAAAGCTAAATATCTGGCAATTTTGACAATTTTTTGACAACTTTCAAAAATTTCCTAAAGTACACTCTACAGACTCGTACGATAGTGGGTATTCTATGAAATGACAGTTGCAAAACTTGTACGATAATTGCAAGAAATATTTTGACTCTTAGAATTTTTTGGCATCAAAACTCGTACGACACTGAGTTGGTTATCATATGACAGTTGGGTATCAATGAAACGACAGTTGAAAATCTCATACGACAGTTGGGTAGCAATGAAATGATAGTTGAAAATCTCATACGACAATTGCAAGATTTTGACTTTGAGAATTTGCTGGCATGGAAACTCATACGACACTGGGTACTCAATCATATGATAGATGGGTTGTAATGAAATGACACTTGATGATGGAAACTCGTATGACTTTCTGACCTCCTGAGATGACTTTTGACTCCAGAAAAGGATTTTACTTCAGATTTTGCAAATTTTGAGTTTTCAGATTTGAATTGTTTGCAAATTTCAATGTCCAGATTTGAGGATTGTAATAGATTTGTCCATTTTCAATAACCAGATAGATAAACAAGCACACAAAATAGCAAGCAAGTGATTTCAAGCATGTTTGAAAACAATGAACAAGGGCAAAAGCAACCTTGCGCATGAACAATCAAGTGACTTATTCATTCTAATCCTCAGAAGTGCTAATTGTGTATGTTCCAAAAATGTTTTGCAATAATGCACATATACCCTATAAAATGAAAATTTGGCCTCGCTAAGGTTTTTAGTAATGGTTTGACTCTGCAACTATTATGATCCAAAGGGGTGAACTCCAATCCTGGCGCACCAAGGTTTTGACATAGTCTGAGAACTTAATCTTTAGGAGCTGCTAGGGAGATCTGACAACCCAACAATGAACCATACCTGTGGAGATTTCTTCCACAAGGACAATTATATAGTGGCTGTCACTACCACGGTGAAAATGGCTATTACCGCTTGAGGTTCCATCAACATAGTTTGCCCTGTGAAGGGATTGTCTTCTACGGTTAACCCTCTCTAAAGGTGACTCACAGTAGTATACCACAAGGGGACTTGGCTCCAGATCCAAAGTTTTTGACACCTTTTCACCTTTAACCCAAACAAAGCAAGCAGATAAATCTGACACGCTAAGACAAAGTTTGTCTCACCAAGGTCTGTGATGTCAACTCCACGTGATCTATCAACCTCTTCGGGGAGAGAATAGACCGATCAATAAGAGAAGGCACACTAACCAATTTTGATTCACCAAAGCTCATGATGTCAACCCCACGTGATCTATCAACCTCTCCTAGGAGAGAATGTATCGATCAATAAGAGAAGATGCACTAACCGAGTTGAATGTGAAACGCACTAAGTATCCTCCCTACTTACAAGGATTTTGTCATCAAGAAGGATTTCACTGGGAATCTAATCTCTCAAGAATCATGAATAGTGTTCATAGGGCCTAATTACTATGTGAGCACAGATGTATGTTTTCAAAAGCAAATCTACCAAAAGTACCCAAAAAAGTAGAAAGAGGAACACTTAATGCTTAAAGTGAATATGAGATGAGTCCACAAGGTGGAACACTTAACACCTCACACAAGCTAAAAATGAGTCCCCAACTTAGAAAACAAGTGAGTTCCTAAAAGCACAAAAGGGTTGCCAAGTGGAACACTTAACGCTTCTGTCCTGTTGACCCCTCCCCTTTATGACACTGAGATTGCAACCACAGGGTGGAATGAGGGGCCGACGGATTAGCGAGTCCAATAACCCAAGATAGCAATCAAGATCAATCACAAGTAATCTAAGACTGCTAATAAATACTTAAGGTGTCACAACCTAGTATCAATTATGCAAGTGTGTAAAACAAAAGCATGAAAAGAATCACCCAAGCTAGACACACGAGAGATTTATTTTAAGCTCAAATTGAAATGTTATTAGATGAAGGAGAATACCTGGGATCCTCACAATGTGCTTAGTAGATTTTACCTAATTTTTAGCAATTCTTGTTGAGCTTTTCCATGCAAGCAAGTGATGAACTCTCCAACAAGCAAACAAGCAAACAAGCAAACAAGATATGCAACATATATTCAACATATGAAAACCATAGGGTTAGCTCTAAAAGTCAATTATTATCAGCAATAATAACTAGCAATTAACCCAAATGACAACTCATATCATTCATTGAACCATGTAAAAAAATAAGTGCATACCCATCACAAAACTTTATTTTTTTTGCTGCATTTGACCTAGTCAACAAGATCTAATTTTTTTGATATGATTTTGGCCACAAAAATATAAATTCAAAATAGAGACCCCTACTAAAAACTAGAGAGCTTTCCAAAAATGTAAAAATTATAGAAAAATCTCTTCATTTGTGCCTTAGAGACCCATTTTATCAAAATAGACCAATTTTTGTAAATTGACTATTTGAGCTATTATATTGGGTTCAAATTTAAAATACAAATAATGAACCCCCTATATAATTTAAAGAGATTTCCGAAAATATAAAAATTTCTAAAAAATATGCTGATTTGTGTCAGATATTAATTTTTTTCAGAATTTCAAAAAAAAATTATTAAAAATTCAAAACATGTTAGAAAATTCTAAGTTTTTTACTGCAACTTCCCTGATATGTGTCAAACTTGTAAAAAAAATTTTAGAGAAAAAATCCAAGCCGTTTGAGAGATAAAATTAAATCTTTAAAACTTTAGGGTTTTAGCTCCCCCAAAAAATCAAAACTAGTATGTAAAGGTGGGTTGCCCCACGGTGGGCGCCAGAAATGTGTGTGTGAAAATTGTACCTGATCTATAGACACAACACTTCAGTAAAACATTAGAGGTTAGCTATAATCAAAATCATGCAAAATTGAAATCTACTCTAACCAAGCGATTTACTGCCTTCTAGTAGGTGCGAGATTAATGTTCTCAGATTGTTATCAAGATCAGTGACCTAGACGACACCTAAATGAAGGATTTGAATGCAAAAATGATATAAAATATGAAAGCAAAGTAATCTACAGGGATAACTTTAAGAAACCCCTCCCGAAAAAAAAGCCTAAAATGCTGGCGAATCCAACATCTTGTGGGTAGGAAAATTTTAATATCAAGGGCAATTTTTTTGTTCCATATAGGGAAATAAAATATTATATGTTGGCGATTTTTTTCTTGCCCTAGCAAAAATCATTTTAAATGTGGCGAATTAATGTTTTTTTTCACTGACGGATATATAAATGATGGCTATTTTTTCCCTTGCCAAAAATGAATTAATAATTTCAGAGGCGAATTACTTGTTTTGTAGGAAAATGAATAATAATGGTCTTGGCTAATCTTCAGTGGTAAACTGAAAAATTGTTTAATCTGGGCAGATGGGAAAAGATTCCCCAAATCGGGCCGAAATTCATCCCGGGCCGTCGATCTATCAGATTGTATTACTGTTACATGGTTATATTTATATTTTATTAATAATTATATGGCTATGATTATATCATATGGCTATAATTATATTATAGTATAAATAATTATATTATATGTTCTATTATATAATAAATAATTATAAATAAAAATAATATTATTTTTATAATAATAATAAATCTGGTGACGGGTCGTCGATCTATCAGATTGTATTATTGTTACATGGTTATATTTATATTTTATTAATAATTATATGGTTATGATTATATCATATGGCTATAATTATATTATAGTATAAATAATTATATTATATGTTCTATTATATAATAAATAATTATAAATAAAAATAATATTATTTTTATAATAATAATAAATCTTAAATGATTACATAATATAAGTAATATTATTTTTAATTGAATGCCAAAAAAACATATTATAATTTATAAAAAATACATTATTAAAATATAAAATATAAACCAATGCAGTTACATTAAAAAAAATTAAAAATATTTAAAAACAATAATAATTTAATAATTTAATTAAAAATAATAGAACATATGATATAATTATTTATACTATAATATAATATAATATAATTACAACCATATGATACATTGATATAATCATAACCATATAATATAATATAATTATAACCATATAATATTTATATAATATAATAATAATTAATAATAATAATAATAATGACCATCGAGTCTGAGTCATCGACGGCCCGGGATGAATTTCGGGCCGATTTGGGGAATCTTTTCCCATCTGTCCAGTTTCATCCGGAATCGTGACACGTGTCACGATTCCGGATGAATCTGGGCAGATGGGAAAAGATTCCCCAAATCGGCCCGAAATTCATCCTGGGCCGTCGATCTATCAGTCTTCAGATTGTATTATATTATATTATATTATATGGTTATGAACTTATGATTATTATTATTATTATTATATTATATTATTTATGTATTATTTAATATATTATATTATTTATGTAATAATTATTATTATATTATATTATTTAATATTATTTATATGTAATAATATATTACATATAAATAATATTAAATAATACAATATAATAATAATATAATAATAATAATAATAATTATATTATAGGTTATGATTATTATTATTATTATGTTGTATTATTTAATATTATTTAATATTATATTATATTATATTATATGCTTATAAATTATAATTATATTATATTATATTATAGGTTATGATTATTATTATTATATTGTATTATTTAATATTATTTATAATATTAAATAATAAAATATAATAATAATAATAATAAATTTAATAAACATTTGATAGTCTATAGATCGACGGCCCAAGATGAATTTCGGGCCAATTTGGGGAATGCTTTCCCATCTGCCAATATTCATCCGGAATCGTGACACGTGTAACTTATGTACATTATTGAGTCTTGACAATTTATTACTGTTAGATGTACATTGTACATTAAAGTTAAAACCATTAATTACTTATTACTTTCATTTTAACTATAACTTCAAGTATTTACGAGAGTCCGATACGATAGCCATAGGGTTTTCAAATTTTAAATTTTCAAAGACTGGCAGAATTCCATTTTGTGTTCTGATTTCTGAAGACTGAAGTCTGAAAGTGTGACACTGTGAAACTTTGTTATCAGCCGACAACACCAATTATCCAATCTCAATTCCAGGTATTTAATTTTTTTCAAAAAAATTCCATTGCAATTTGCAGCAATAGAAATCTTGATTTTAATTGTCTTAGGTTTGCACTTTAAAATTATTTTGAGTAGGGCCTGAAGTCTAATAACCAGTAGCGCCAGGCATGGGCAAAACAAAGTCAAAAACCTCCCAAACGAGTGCACCCATAAAGGAAAAGAACACCATTATAGAACTCAGACGAGTGCTACAAACCCCAGGTTTCACCGATGAGTGTCATGATATTTTTGATCCTGTTATCCATGGAGATTCTGAAATCATGGCAATTAGACATTCATTGTTTAGTAAGTGGAAAGATCCACAGAAGGGGAGAATTTATTACAAATATAACAGCAGTATTGGGGCATATACAAATAAACTAGCTGCTGTGGTTACTGGATTAGCAAACCTCGCTGTACCCGAAGTATTCCCTTGCCCTGAAATTGTAATGCTATGCGCTCAGAATTATGATGAAAATAGAAAGGCAATTGTAAACCAAAACACTCAGGAGGAAATTTTATCAATAACTGAGAGTGAATTTCTGACTCTGTTAGACCTAGGGTTAGGGTTTAGAACAGAAAGCTCTAAGGAGCGCATTGACTTGGATAAACTAGCTCAGGCTTATGACAAGCTGGAAAGATCTTTTCAAGATTCATATATTAAGGGTTTAATACCCTCAAAGTCCACTCCTAGTGTTACATTGGACAAAGACCATAAGCCTCCTTATCAGTATGATATTTTTGTGCCATGGGTTCAGAATACTATTTCTTTGTTATCATTTTGTCTGGGATTGGACAGTAACAAGGAAGTGGGGGCCAGTGTTCTTGAAATGATTTATAATATCCATTGTCGAGGGCAGTCAGTTGAGCAGGTAGATGTAAGATATAATTTTGTTCAGCACATTGTTGAATCTATGCAACAACAATTACTGATGATTAAACAAAGTACAACTACAGGCAAGACCAAGACATTTAGGTTCACAAGTTACTTGTGCTACCTTCTTTTAGCAAAGCATCGCCCAATATTTGAGACAGAGAACAACAAGCTTGGTATTGAGGTCTATAAGTTTGATGAGAGAACCCAGAAGAAATCAGAGACTCCAAGTCCAGTATATGAGTGGACACATAAGATGAGGATGACTGCTGCAAATAAAAACTACAACCATTTTGTAGACTTCTTTTTGGCACCTATTTACCAAAAAATCATAGGCACTTCGATGCCTAGATTTCCTGTGTCTTGTAAAGATTGCATTCAACTGGGAAGTCAGATTCAATTGGCTGACTAGTTCTTTATGGAAGAGTACACTCTCTTAAGGTTTTACAGTTCAACGGTTGAACCCTGCAAACTTCCAATGCATGTTACAGAAAGGGTTTTTACACTGGAATATGTACGGCAGATGGAGAGCGCAGATGAACTTTTCAGTGGACAACAAAAGAAAATGATATTTCCTTCCTTGCCTTTCACAATTGGAGGCCTCACATTTGAGAGAAAGGCTTTCAAACTGGCAAATGAATTGGTAACTTTTTTTGGCTTTGATTTTGTCAGTCATTGGAATTATGATCCACTGAACATAATACAAATGAGACTTATTGCCAATGGGAACTCTACGAGCAAATATCAACATCAGGAGATGCCATTGATAGAAAAGTTTAAAAACAAGGATTCATGGGATGAGGTTAAGAAAGAGATGGAGAAACATGCAACAGAGAATAATATTTCAATGCAAGAATTGTCATCCCAAATTATGACATTGCACAAATCAGAGCCTCTGACATACTTAAATTTCTACAAGAAAGCATCTCAACCTTCTACGAGGTCTATGCCTAAAGAAATTAAAGAGGCATGCAAAGCTGAAATGTGGTGTCAACCCAAGATGACTGATTTCTGGAAAATGAGGCAAAATTTGGGTGAACCAAAGACATCAGCTGTTTTTGATGAAATTGAGGAGGATGAAATTTTCAGCAATTATTGGAATAAAGAGCATCCAACTGTTCTATATGATTTTGGCAGTGACGGTGATAATGAAAGGCAGAAGGACCTCCAGTCTGATGCTGACATTCAAGGTATTCAAGATTCCGGGTCAACCAGGGGCAGAGATATTGTTACACTTCAAATGATTGATTCTGTTAAACAAACGTATGGTAGAGGGGCAACTATGATACAAAAAATGGGTTATGCAGGTCTAGGGCCCATTGGTGCAAGTGGTGAAGGGATTTGGAATCCACTTCCAGTACTAGAGCCACCCAAAAGAGGATGTAAACCAATCATTGGACTCTCTGACAATGAAGATGATTCATCTAGAAAGGGCAAAAAACATTATGTCTCTGCTTCTGAAGGTCATCCCAAAACATTATTTGTTAAATCTTTGAATCCAGTTGTAGTTGATCCCACTGGCACTGGCACTGGCACTGGCACTAGCATGGATGAACCTTGTGCAAAAAAGCAAAAAGTTATGACAATTACACTGCCAACAATGTCAGCAGTTACTTCACCAATGTATGCACCAGTAGCTTCTGTACAAAACCCAGAAAATAGTCCTAAAACGCCAGGATTTGGAATGGGCCATCTTCAGTCTGTTGGCAATCCTCAAAATACAATTGTAGGTGGAGTAAGTTCAACTAGAGTTGGAGGAGCACACAAGGATACAACTGATAATTCACCTTTCAAACACTCAATTCTGTCAGCAAACCCAGATTTTAGTTTGAATGAATTTGCATCAAAGTTTGAACAGACAAGCGAAAGAAATAGGAAAATTATGAAGACTTTGAAAAGTGATGCAGTTGCTAAATGTCAGGGATCTACTAACAGAATATTTTCAACATATGATCCAAACAATGAAATGATGAACTTCATGGCTGTTATGCCCCTAGGTAGAGATAATATTCCACCACAAAATGTAATAAATCCTAACGATATACAAGTTACCAGTCTTCAAATGGATTTGTCAAAAGTGAAAAATATTGACAAAATCAATATATCTAAAGAGAGCAACAAAATAGTCTACTCTACACTTCTGAAAGCGGAGAGGGAAAACAAAAGGCTTACAAAGCAAATAGAAAAGTTACAGGCAGACCTTGATAATGTGAAGGCGAAGGAGAAAGCAGCAGACAATAGGTTCAAAGATTTGCAAAATAGGATAAAGAAATCTTCTCCTACAGAGGCAATTGTCCAGCAAGAAAAGATGAATGAACAAGTGGAAAAATTGACTAAAGAATTGGATGAGTGCCAAAAAAGACTTCAAGATGAACAAGCCTCTAGTGCACAGTTGTTCAAGTCTTTAGAGAGTAGTGCACAGGTCAACAATAAATTGAAAACTGACCTGGACTATGCTGTCAAGGGAAATAATATTTTGAAGACTGAATTGGAGAATGAAAAGAAACAGTCGATGTCTAGGGCAAATATGATTTTTAATTTGCAAAAGGAATTGGGGAATGAGAAGAAAAAAGAGGAGTCTAGTGCAAAAACAATCAACAATTTGAATAAGCAATTGGAGAACATGAAACAAAAAGAGGAGTCAACTGCAAAAATTATCAGTAATTTGGAGAAGGAATTGGAGAATGTGAAGAAAATAGAGTCTAGTGCTACTGCAAACACTAACATAATCCACCAAATGAGGAGGGAATTGGAGAATGCAAAGAAAAAAGAAGAGTCAGCTGCAAAGAAAATCTTCAATTTGAGAAAGGAATTGGAGAACACGAAGAAAGAGGAGTCTACTGACTCTACTCAAAGACTCCATGATTTGAAGAAGGAATTGGACAATGCGAAGAAAAAGGAGGAGTCCACTGCAAAGGCAATCCATGATTTGAAAAGGGAACTCGGGGATGAGAAGAAAAAAGAGGTAACTGCTGCAAATACAATCCAAGATTTGAAGAAGAAATTGGAGGATGAGAGGAAGAGAGCAACTAATTTGCAAGGGCAAGTAGAGGAAATACATAAAAAGAGTGAAAAAGAGTTGTCTCAAATGAAGAAAAAGATGGAGAATGTAATGGCAGAAAATAGAGCGACCTCTTCCGAAGACCATCATGTGAAGGATACTATAATAAACATGATTAAGCTTATCAAACAAGAAAATTGGGACAAAATAATGAAGAACACTGATAGTTTGTTTGAATGGCTTGATTTAAATAGCAATATCAGACTTCTCTTTGAAAATGTAAAAAGTGATTTTTTTGGTAAAAGACAAATCTTCACCAAATCCTTAAAAAATGTTTCTGACCAAATTTTGAGTAAAGTAAAGATATCCAGTGATAGGGATTTGGCAAAGCATGGAATAAATAGCCGCTTGGATGCCTCTGTAATGACCATTGATGTCGGTCACCATTGTGAACAACTAACAGAAATGGGTGAAGCTCTCAAATCTGTTTCCAAAGAATTGAAGAAGATGAATAACATCATACTGAACTTGCTGAATGCTGGATTACCAAATCCAGCTGACTCAAATGCCAGATTCATTAGAAATGAAAATTACATGAAAAGGTTGTAGGAGAGCATGAATCATGATTTAGGCAACTTGCCTGAGGATACCACTCCAGAAGGAATTGCAAGTTGCATCAAACCACTGTCAACAATGAATGAAGTTGTAGATAAATTCCTCGATTCATTTAAAAATATCTCTCAGAAGTATTTATTGTTGACGAGGTTACAACTATTTAGCTACAACCTCAAACAAATGGAGCCACCAAATGATGCAGAATGGAGCGCCCTAAAGAAATTCTTAGAAGCTGGGTCATCTTCTGAAATTGAAGCTGTTACTGTTGCTGTCATTGGCAGTCATGACTCATAGCTGATAGCACTAAGAAGTAACAACTCAGTAAGTGATAGTACTATAATCATTTTGTTACTTGTTTCTCTTTAATTTCAAATTTTGGATTTAATTTCAACTTTGGTTAATGTTAATTGTTACAGGAATCAAGAGCCAGCATATCAGGATAGTTGGGCAGCCAGGCACTGGCATACTATTACTACACAACAGATGGAAAAAATTTCCCTACTAGAAAAAATTGTACAATTGGCAATGTGATTGTACACACATAATGTATTATGTAGTAATAATTTGATTATATATACAATTACAAACCGACCTACAGCTATTGTTGCTCCCTTATATCTGCAAAAGGGAATTCAGGGTCATTTCAATTTGACGTTGAGTCATTTGCAAAGGGTTGTAATTGTTTGTAATTGACAATTGTTAAATGTATTATGTTACAGGCTGATTTATAATTATAAATTATAATACAATTTTTTTTAAATAGAGCTTATTCTGTTAAATGCATTATGTTACAATTTCTTAAAGAAACTAGAATCAATGAAAATCTCAACATGTTACAAAAATACAATCAATGAAAATCTCAACATGTAAGTTTGTATTATCAACATGTTCAAAACAAACATTTAAGCATCTATAAAAGGACAGTGAAACTGTGAATGAAGGCTATAAATTGACTTCTACAAACATAATAAATTAGTAGATAGAGTCTTAGATCAGAGCTACTACTTCTAGCCTACTACTTGACTCACAGAAGTTAGAACTTGAGGTTGAGAAGCTGCTATAGTTGCCATTCCGCTTGGACCGGCTCAGCATCACTATCATCAGAATCCTCCTCATTTATTGCATATAACATTTGATTGTTCGTTGTGTTTTCTTCAGATTCACTGTCAGCGTCAGACTCACTATGCATGCCAAAGTCAACATCATCTTCATTGCTTCCAATATCAGGATATGAACCACTGCCACTACCATTGCCACCACCACTACCACTGCCACTTGGGTTTGAAATGTTGGCAATCCCTCTTCTTTGACATCGTTTTCTCCAAATGCTGACAGCCCTGTCATAAGGGAAATTTTCTACCTTATACCTAGAATTATAGAGCCTCAGACAATTATCCAAATTTTTGTCTAATTTGTTTCTAACCTTTGACTTCAGGAAGCCCAAAGTACTGAAAACTCTCTCATCCTCCACTGAACCCAATATCATTGTCCAACATAAATCGGTAAGCTTGAAATATTCTGGTATTGCCTCTCTCAACTGATTGCTCTCACCAAGGTTTTTCCAAAGCTTTTTTACCGCTCCCTCTTCATTTGGGTTCTCCATAAGAGCATATTGTTCCCTCATTATGTTTGCAAAAGAATATGATTGATCTCTCAGTCGAGATTCATCTAAAATTCCATTTATAGTGATTCCATTGATTACTTTAGGTTTGCAAAAATGCTGAATCAGAGTCGTCATCCTTCTTCGAAAATCAGTCGGACAGTTTAGAGACCAATATTGTGGAAAAACAATTGACATTGCTTCGAGTAGTTCCTCTGGAGGGAATCTGTCTCTGATTTCTGATGAAAGATTGTAGAAAACTCGCTTGACAGAGTCAAGCACAGAGTCTTTGATCTTCTTGAAGTCTTCACTTGTAACACGTGAAAGTACCTTCTCTGGTTCTGATTCAACTTCACTTCCTGCTTCGTCAGGGTTGACGCGGGCATAGTACTGCATTGGTATGTCAACTCCACGTACCCTGGCATATACCTCATCATTTGCACCAATATGTAAAAAGTTCCCAGGATTGTTCAAATCTGTGATTTCTATCCACTTTGCAAACTTTGATTCATCTAATGGTAGTAATCAATATAGAGTATCCAGGCTACTACATGTCATTTTACGCAGCTTATTATATTCTGCAATGTACATACCTCTTTGTTGAACCTTTTTTATAATATTTCTCATGTCCTGTAGCATGGGGAGAATAGCTGCTAAAGTTAAGAGTACCTTAACATTAGTTAGGCTTGAATATAGCCGAGGGAATCTGTCTCGCACAGAGTGGATTAGTCCAAGCAATGACGGGTATTCAGACATTACTCGATGTGCCGGTCCATCCAAAGAGATCCATCTGGTATCATTGTCTTTAAGAAGCTTCTTCCCATCAGTAAGTCCTTGAGAAAAGTGTTGAAATTCCCGGACTCATTTTGGACTTTGACAGAAGTATTGGTAAATCTCTTTGATTAGAGATTCCACTTTACTTACACAACCAAAATTGCTAACAATTCCAAAAGCTAGATTCATTCGATGGGCCATGCAATGAATGGGAATAGCGTAGGGTGCCAAATCATCCTTGATCTTTTTGCAAAGACCACCTTTATGACCTTGCATAATCGAAGCTCCATCTGCTCCAACACACACCAACTTTTTGGCAATCTCCATGCTATCCAAACCTCCAGATTCAATTAGAGTAGTCTTTAATAATTCATATAAATTTTCAGCTGTCGCACTACAATTCAATTTAGCAACAGATAGTATAAATGGTTGACGACAAAGATTGTTTACAGTATAAACATGCATGCACACCCAGGAAGTATTATCAATTGCTGTAACTTCATCTAGAGACAATGCAAAGAAATTTGAGTCTTTTATTTTTTCCTTCATATCTTCTTTTTCAACCTGTGCAAGACATCTAGCCCATTCCCATCCGCTGTTTACTGACCAGTGACTGTTCGGATAGTTTTGAGTTTTCAAAAAGTGCAATAAGGCAGGAATTGAAGGGTAGTCTGTCATAGGACGTCCTCTACTCAATAAATAAAAGACCACACTTAATTGAACTACTTTTCCCATATTTTGCACTTCCGTTGCTTTCCCAATGAAATCTTCAATGGAACCTTTTACTGCAGAACGCTTATCCCGTAATTGCTGGTGTAACTTGTATTTTTCGGCATTCCTGATATGCAAACAGTTGTCCTTTGTTTTCCAAGTTAGCACGGATTTTTCAACTCCATCTATAATTTCCTTCTTGTAAACTTTACCGACATGCTTTTCTATGGTATCAATTTTAAGCTGCAACCTCTTCTCCTTCTTTGTTATCTCTGTGCAAATGTTACATCTGCATTCAGTAGGAGGGGCACCATCAATTGGATTGGGCACTGGTTCAATGAACCAGTACTTTTCCACCCATTCTAACTGAAAACTCCTTTGGGACAGATCCCAGCGAGATCGATCTTTCATCGATCCCAATTTTCTTTTCCCCTTTTGTGCATGAGCATGATTTATGGAATCAGTTTTGGTTTTCTCACCCGATTGGTCAGGGACCGACTCCAACTCTATAATCTCAGTTTGTGACTCCCTACTCAGGGGAAGTGCCTCCAAATCGTGTTCAAGTTCGTCCTCAACTGAGATATCAGGTTCACCAACTTGAACTTCAATATGGTCTGAGGGTCCAACTTGTGATGAATCTCCTTTTTCAACTGGAGATCTAACTTGTGAATCTTGTAGCTTGCCAACATTTCCACCACCAAAATATGCTGCTATGGTTCTGCGTTTTGGTAATGGTGGCTTCTCTTGGCATTCAGGGATCCTATCGAAACCCCTGTTACCCCTCTTATTTGACATGGCAAACCGATAAAGGCTGCAAAAAATATATCAACTTAGTTGTTGAACAAAAGACTCAACTACTTAGACTACATATAATAACAATAATATGATTCATTCTCAAAAAATGGGTTCTACTGCTACGGTACTACAGTCTATGGTACTACCCAAGGGCCAATATAATTCGCAAACCTATAGGCTATCTTAGCATTACACTGGACAGTAAAACTAAAAAAATAACCAGTACCACTGTACCAGTGGTCCAGTACCACTGTTGACATAAAAAATAAATTAAAAAGCACTTGCCTTTTAAAAAAACCAGGGTCCACGAGTTAATGGCCAATGCACTCAGCACTCTGAAAGTTCGGCAGCAATAAGAAATGCCAGTCTCCAGACCAGAAAAGAGCGAACTGTGTAGAATAATAATATTTTATAGTCCAATCTAGGTTGGCGAATTAGGCGGGATTAACAAGCGGGAATTTCAAATGCAGGAGAAACGCACCTTCCTATGCAAGCCCACAGTAGGAAACAATTGGCTAAACGGGGCTGGTGGTCGACACATGTCCGGAAAATGGTTGGCGACGCCCAACCCAAGGGAAAATTAATTGGTTGTAGTAATGGCGAAAGAACGTGGGCCAATAAGAAACAGCATGCAAAAGCTGGCGATATGTTTAAAATAAATGTATCCAAAACGTATATTGCATTGGCGATTGCACCGATAGTTTTGACCAATCATGTGATAACTAATGGGCGACTACCCCGGGCGTTGGACCCAAATCTAATAAATATCTGGCGATGCAGTTGACCTGCGTTGCGTGCTCTATTCGCCAAATGACGATTGACTCGTCAGACGGGATCGCCAAAAGGCGAAGATTCGCCACTAAAGTTATCTCTGGTAATCTATTTTTTTTGGATTTTCTATGCAATAAGAATGATAAAAAATTAATATGAATCTATGCTAATATGAAAATTGATATGCAATGCTAATCTAGAAACGATATGATATGAGAATAAAAATTTTAACAATATTATGAAAGCTATGAATTTGAAATTGATCTCACAAAGCTTCGAATCCTCAAATTTATCTTTCAAGCTCCAATTGTGCAAATTCTCCAAATCTGATATGCTATGATTCCTGTAGAGTAAGTTTGCAATTTTGAGATGAATTATGAAGAGCTGAGCCTTGGTTTTATAGAAATCCAGGGCTTTGGAGGTGCATGAGAAAAAGCCATAAATCGATCAAATAACTCAGGTTGATTTTTGAGTTATTTTTAAATAAAGATAATTAAGTCACAAAAATCATGCAAAAGCATAGTTCAACTCGAATTAGAAGTTTAGATCAACTTTAAAACTCAAAAAGATGTTGAGTTTCAAAAAGCTAACAACTTGCATTGATTTTCCAATTTGAGTTTAACTGGTCCTTGAATGTGCACATGGATAATTATGATTTAATAAATAAATAAAGTGATTTATTCTCAACTTAACTGCTTTTTGAAATAAAATAATTAATTTATGGGTTAATTAACTATTTTATCAAACTTTTATTAAAAACTATATTATTAAATAATGACAACTTGCTTTAATCAGTTAAATAAGAATTTAATCAATTATTCATAGGATATTAGATTTATTATCAAAATTAAATAATACAATTAATAATAGATAGAATTAAATTTAATTACACAATTAAGTGGCAAGATATTAAATCTAATCAATTAAATATGAAAATATTCAATTAATCAAACTTAGGATAAATGTGACTTATTGCCAAATAATCATTAAATTAAAGATAATTAAGATAATTAGGAATATTGCTAGGAATATTCCCCGATGCAGAATTTAAGATAATCAATTATGATTCGATGATGTTTAGATGTGCCTTTGGTTAGGACTTTGATGTCGATTTCATTTAAATTGTTGATATAGAAGATTAATTAACTTATAGCCCATTTTTGGGGTATTACACTACCTAGATTGAAGAAACCTGAGAATGTGATGTGCAAAGAATGTCAGTTAGGAAAAATGACTAAGCCAAGCTTCAAGAGAAAATCTTTTACTTCTGAACACATTTTAGATTTGGTTCATACTGATCTTTGTGGACCTATGGGTATACAAAGTTACTGTGGTGCTAGATATTTTATCTTGTTTGTTGATGATCATACCAGGATGATGCATGTAATGTTTCTAAAGGAAAAATCTGATGCTTTTCAATTTTTTAAGTGGTATTTGGCTAAGTTTGAGAAGGAGACAGGTAGGAACCTGAAATGTCTTAGATCTAACCGTGGTGGAGAATTTACATCAAATGAATTTAATCTATTTTGCAATGATAAAGGAATCAAAAGATAGATGTCCGCACCTAGGACACCTCCATAGAATGACATAGCATAAAGAAGAAATAGATCTATTTTGGCCTGTGCTAGGACATTATTGATTGAGAATAATATGACATAGAAATACTAGAAAGAAGCTATAAGTACAGCTATTTACACTCTTAACTGGGTATAGATCAAGAAAGGTACAAATCTAACACCTTATGAATTATGGTATGGGCATGCACCGAGTGTTAAATACTTTAGAATCTTTGGAAGCAAGTGTTACATATTGAAAGACAATAGGAATGGAAAGTTTAATGCTAAAAGTGATGAAGGCATATTCCTAGGCTACTCCACAAAAAGTAAAGCTTATAAGTGTTTGAACTCTAACACTAACAAAATTGTGGAAAGTGTGAATGTAAAAATTGATGAGTATGCAGAAATAAATGATGCTGATAGAAAAAGAGAACCAGAAGATTACAGATCTTTTATGTACATTGAGGAAATAGAAGAGGCAGGTAACAGACCTGCAGTTGATGCAGAGTCTTGGGCAAGCACTGTCAAGCGACAGATAGATGATGCCGAGCGTCAGGAAAATAATGTCGAGAGAGAGCAAGAACATGATGAGCTAAAAGATAATACTGTCGAGGATCAAGAAGAGGTTGTCGAGCATTCAGAAGCTAAATTTGACAATCTTGTTGGGGAACCTGATGAAATAGAAGAGAAAAATGCTGAACCTATTTTGGAAAAATATGTAAGAAGACATCATAGGCTTGAACAAATAATTGGAGATAGAGACACTAGAATTCAGACCAAAAGCAAGACAAAAGATCCAACATGCTTACTATGTGAATTTGAACCTAAGACAACTAAAGATGCATTAGAAAATGAAGACTGGATACAAGCAATGAATGAAGAGATTGACTAGATTGAGAAAAATGAAACCTAGACTCTGGTGCCGAGACCTGCAGATAAGAATGTTATAGGAACAAAGTGGGTATTTCGAAACAAGTTGAATGAAAAAGGTGAAATCACTAGTAACAAAGCTAGACTAGTATGCAAAGGCTATGCATAAGAAGAAGGAATTGATTATGCGGAGACATTTGCGCCTATAGCTAGATTGGAAGGAGTAAGAACTCTGCTTGCATATGCTGCTTATAAAGATTTCAAGGTATATCAAATGGATGTCAAGTCTGCATTTTTAAATGGTATACTGGAAGAAGAAGTTTACATAGAATAGCCAGAAGGTTTTATTGATCCAAACATAAGACACATGGTATGGAAACTGAACAAAGCTTTATATGGATTGAAACAAGCCCCTAGAGCATGGTATGAGAGGTTGCATAATTATCTGATACAGATTAGATTTTCTAGGACAAATGACACAAGCAATCTGTATATGAAACATGAAGAAGGTAGAGGTATTTTGTTGGCCAAAATTTTTGTTGATGACATTATTTTTGGTCGACAAGATGCATTGTGTAAAAGTTTTTCACATGAAATGCAAACTGAATTTGAGATGAGTATGTTTGGTGAGATCAAATTCTTTGTTGGTTTACAAGTATATTAGATGAAGAAAGGTATTTTGATTACATAGTCTAAGTATGTTAATGAAATACTGAAAACTTTTGGAATGAAAGATGCTAGACCAATGGGAACTCCTATGGTTACTGGACAAAAGTTATCTAAGAATGATGATGCTGTAGAAGTTAACCAGACTTTGTACAGATCCATGATTGGAAAATTACAGTATGTTGTACATAGTAGACTTGATATTGCATTATTTTTTGGGATTGTGGCAAGATTCTCTACCAATCCTAAGGAAACACACATGATGGCAGTGAAAAAATCATGAGATACTTGAAAGGAACTACTGACTATGGGTTATACTACAAGAAGAATGACAAATTTGAACTTAGAGTATATAATGATGCTGATTGGGTAGGAAATGTAAATGACAAAAAGAGCACTATTGGTGGAGCTTTCTTTCTTGGACAGAGATTAGTCTCCTAGACAAGCAAGAAACAAAATTGCATTTCCCAATCTACTGCTAAAGCCAAGTATGTTGTTGTTGCAGTAAACTATTCAAAGTTGATATGGATAAAACAGTTGTTGATAGGCATGAAAGAAGAAATCATTGAACTTGTTGTTATTTTCTATGACAACACAAGTGCTATCAATATTTCTAAGAATCCAGTGATGCACACTAAGACCAAGCATATAGAAATCAAGTATCACTATTTGAGGGAATTGGTACAAGACAAAGAAGTCCGAATGGAATATGTGAATACAAAAGAACAATTGGTAGACATATTCACTAAAGCTTTACCTAAAGAAGCTCATGAGTACTTGAGAAGTCAATTAGGGGTCCTTCCCCTAACTGAGGCTACCTAGCCAAGCTAGGAGCACTGCATCAAATATGCTATAAAAAAACATTTGACACATTGATGCAGAAGATTGTCACACTTTAAGACTGTCCTAGAGCTATGAAGAAGAAACAAAGATAACAAATTAGTCATAAGCAAGATGACAGAGGGAGAAACACTATGCTGAACAGATATATCTACATCTATTGGATGTATGTTTGAGTTGCTTCTTTGGCATTTTTGTCAAAGAGGGAGATTGAACTGAAATGATACTATAACACATGACACTGAAAGTAAGGGAGATTGAACTGAAATGAAAGATCAAGATAGAGGGAGATCCAGATACTTTTGACAGTCACAAAAGTAAGATTTACTGATTCTAAATCAGAATGAAGCTAAGGATATTATAAATTTTCTTTGATGGATAGATAAGTTTTTGGATTGGTTGGTAATCCATGTGTTATTTAGGTGATATCATATGGTGTTTCCATCAATGCCAAAGAGGGAGATTATTGGAAATTACAATTGAAACAATTGTTGTATTGTCATTGATGTCAAACCTTAACTGGTAAGACTGTTGCTACTAAGGAAAGTACTATATCTATGGTGAGAAGGGAAAGAAAGGTTGGTAACAATAGAACCTAAGGAAAGGTTGAGTTATCTTGATACTACAAAGTGTACTTGATTATGTTGCACAATGATGAGATAATGTATTGTTTATCTTAGTAAGCTTGAGGACTAAACTGGTAGGCTTAACTAAGCAAAAATGAAGAAATCATGTTTAAGCCAAGTTATGATAGAGTCAACCAAGTAGTGGATGTTGAGAAAAAATATAGTGTCGACCGAGTATTAGTATTTGCCGAGGAAATAGTTTTAGTAGTGACCGAGCATTTTACATGGAGACCAAGTGGATGATCATAGTATTGACTGAGCATCAACAATTTTATATTTGAAGATAATTCAGATTTGGAGCCGACATTGTTGAATTCTTGGATTATGTAAAATGTGTTGACTTTATTTATTGATTGTATGGAAGCATTTAATGCTTTGTAAAATTTTTTATTGTAAATCTTTATGAGATTTGAGATGATTCTAGAAGAGGAAATGAAGAACATGAAGTGGGTAGATTCAATGTATTTGACCTAACCCTAAGATCTACTAAGGAGATTAAGAGGAAAAAGATAAGTTAACCTAATAGAGGAAAGTATTAAGGGAACCAAAGCATTAGGTATGTGTATTCATGGGTGAAGTAGATGCTGGAAGAATAGTAAAGTTTTATTGACTGTATAAGTGAAAAGGCTGAAGGAAAAGTGTGGTGATTGCTTGAAGGAAAGTTTCGAGTAGATCAGAAGTGGAGATGGAAAAGTTTCAAAGTTAGTAAACCAACATTTGTGTACAAAATTGGATTTGATATTTGTAAAGTGAGTTGTATGTTTTTAGATCAATACTACTGCTACTTTCTAACAATTGTAATAGTCAAAATCCTTTTAACAGAGGTTGACCTAATAGTCATATGTTTAATCCTTTGAACAAGGTTGCATTCTAATGGAGTGTATGTAAGTCCTTTGACTAGGCTCACTTCTAGCATGGTGATTGAAATCCTTTAATCGGGTCACACTTGATAGTGTGTATTGTAACCTTTGACAGGGTTGGCTTTTAACCAAGCTCACTTCAGAAGAGTGAAAATAATAGTAGCATGTTACAAAGTGGTTTTTCCCATATTGGGTTTCCACTATAAATCATGGTGTCAATACTTGTGTGAATGTTTTTGGGTTTGAACATTTCTGTGTTTTACAAGTTAGATATAGTTGGGTAGTGGATTGCTAAGTTATATGTTTGTATTATTGAATTAGTGATGACCGAGTTTGTTTTGGTTGCTTGATCTAATTTAAAGAAAAGTTTTTGAAGTTATTTTATACATCAAGACCTAAGAACAATAGATTCACCCCCCCTCTCTGTTGTTCTAAATCATATTAACACTTTAGATCAAGTGTGCTAACTCCAAACTGATATATGACTTTGTTTCCATAATGATAACACTAAATCTAGTCATATGCCTTAGTTTAGACAAATTTCCAACAATCACCCCCTTTGTCATTGATGGCAACAAAGGAATATGGCCAAGTTGCTAACTATCCCTTAACAAAATTATTTTTTTCCTTCTATACATTTCTTATACATAATCTTATATCTTCCTATACATATTATACTCCATAGTCTATACACAACTCCCCCTTTGACATTAATGACAAAGTTGTACCAAAAAATTGTATCTGCACATACTTAGGGAAAACATTCAGATATGTTATCTTGATGTTTTGGATCTCCTTCTTCCAAAAACTTATCAAAGAGTTAACTATCTGGAGATGGGCACATAAATCATATTGAATCTTCTCCATCTTCTTCAAATCTATGTTCGGACCTTGATCATAGGTTATCATGGTGGCATCAATCTCCTTTATGTTTTGATTGAGAATGTCTAGTGAGGGTGCAAGAACATTCCTCAACTGAGTCTGTCTAGACCTTATCTTTTCCATCTCTTTCTCCGCCTTCTCAATTTTGTCTAACTGACCTTGGTAGACATTGTTGCACATGTTCACATTAGTGGATGTGTCTTTCAATGAACTCTTTACCTGCTCAATCATAGCTTCTTCTTCTTATATTTTCTAAAGATGGGTATTAGTAAGCTTATCTCAATCCATGTAGTCTACAATGAATTTCCTTCCTTGATTAGAAAATTATTTTAAGGATGCTTGTCATGTCTTGAGTGAATTCAGATCTAGTGCAAAGTTTCTCATCAACTCATTCAATCTCTTCTTCAGGTACTTCTCTTCTGCAACTTTGGATGCAGATTCTTCAAGGCTAGAAAAATTACTTTTGAACTATGAGATAACTATACTCACATCATCAACCGAGTGTACCTTATTCACTTTCATGTCTGTAGGAAACAAACTATTCAGTATGTTCACTGATTCCACAAGGAGATGATTTGTCATTACTTTTTTCTCCTTTTCCTTCTCCATAGCTAGGACACTGAACTTAATCAGGTCTTCTTCTCTCCATGAGTCCAAACTGGATGTGTCAGGTGTCAAACTTGACAACAATGCTGAGGAGGGAGTGATGGGAGTGCTATCCATCACTTCTAGTTTTACCTTGGCTAGTTCTACAAAAGTTTCATCTTTTTCTTGTTCTTCTTCTTTCTTTTCTTCCTCTTCTATTTTATTTTCTGATATATTTTCAATCAATACCTCTTCTTGATGAGTGGGAGGTGTGCTGCTGCATAAAATCTCAGCTTCTTGTGTGCTTACAAAAGCTTCTTCAAACTTGTCTAATTCTGTGTCAGTGGTCGCCATGGCTATCTCTACATTATCAATGATAATGGTTCTATCCTTGGATGACTCTGACATGGGTACAAATTTGTCTTCCACTGCAGGCGTTAAATCCTAAGGACCTATAGACTGAACCTTGATAGTCTCTGCTACTTTGTCTTGCTTACTAGGTACTTGAGAGATGGGTGCAGACATAGGTTTCATGTGATGTTCTAAGAATAACTTCTCAAAGGCCTTCTTTTTTTCCTTAGAGATCAGCTCATAGTCTTTGTTCATGAGGTGTAGTGTTCTCATTTTTGACCTTAAGTGCAGCTTCACCAAATTCAACAATAGTGACTTTTCTTCAACATAACATACTGGAAAAGTGGAATCGAGAATTTGTTCCCATATTCTGAAGTCTTCTTTAGTGGCTTGTCTCTTCAAGGTATCCATTATCTCCCATACTTTATCATATGTTTAACAATCATATCATGTATTTCTGATTTGTCAATCTCACTGTATGTTTCATAAAACTTGCCTACTTGATCAATTCTACCTTCATCAACAATTCTTGTGCTCAATACTTTGAGGCTTGGTCTGAATCCTACCTTAGGAGGTGTTTGAATGTTTTTCTTACTCCTTGTAGCTCGCGAGGATGGATGACTAGTGCTAGTTTCTTTCTTCCTTTTGACTATTGGCTTATACTCTAGAGGAGCATTAGAATCACTAGTTTCTTTGGGTGAAGAAGGAGTGTCATTAGTTATATCCTTCTAATTGTCATCTTTTTCAATTTTTATCTTCTTCATCTTAGGATCTTCTTGTTCTTCTTCTACTGCTGCACTTTTCATTTCCAAGGCAATCTTCTCTTCCCTTGCCTTGTCAAGGTTAGCTTGAGATACACCATGTATTCTCAAGATCTCTGATGTGACTTTAGCAACCTTTCTTTTTGTTGCTATGCTATTTAGCTTTGCATCTACTTCTCTGGTTTTCTCCTCATATGTTCCCCACTTAGGTTAATTAGGATCTTTGGGGGCTGATATTAATACCTATGCATATGCTTCAAGGACTCGTTCCTCTACTTTATAGCCAAGTGGATGAATCCACTTAGTTCTTGGCTCAACAACTTCCATACAAGTTGTATCTATCTCCACCATAAAACAAATTGTATCTTTGTACTTCTCCATAATACTCTCTAGAATCCTGTACCTCATTTGCATCTTGAACCTGAAGGGCTTCAATTCCAATGTCACATAATCTCTTAATATGCTCTTTGTGGATGCTTTGTTGGATATCTGAGGCATGGTAGGAATGGTTTTGTCCAAATACAAATCTGATACTCTCCCAATAGTATGACTACATGTAGATGATTAATGAACCAAACCTAAATATCTTTGTCTTGTCATGCTTGATGGCCTTGATGTTATCAATCAACTATGTGTGCAAGATCTCACACAAAGTGAATTCCCCATCTTCCTTCACAAGTCTGATGGCAGCTAGAATAGTGCCCGTAGACACACTATTCACCCTCCTGGTGTGATGAAACCTATAACCCAATATCATTGACATCAATTTGATGTCTTCTTATTCAATAGGCTCTATAGTCATGATGTGCCTATCGCTCCTTGACTTACATGTTTTCTCAACTATATTTCTAACATCCTTGCCCATAGGAAGGATGATGCCTATCCTAGAAAGGCCTGTCATCTCATGAATCAAGTCACTGGTGATTCTAAATAGTACATCACCAATCCAAAACAAATCATCATAAATTCTACTCAATAAAATATTTATCGATTCAGTCTCATAGAATTCATATGTCGTAGCATACTCAACAATAGGGTGGGCATTCCATTTGACATATTCATCCATGAATGTCTTATCTAGTTTCACCATGGTATCCATGTGCACTCTTAGCCTATCCAATCCAATTGGTTCCTTCTTATAGTAGATATATGCCCTAATGTCTTCCACATGCATGACGCCCATAGGCATGCAGGAGAAAGATCCCTCTAAATCATCTAGGGTTGATTTAAATGGATATTTCTTGAAAACATATCTCTTCTTCTCAGAGACATCATAAACAATGGGAGTGGCCATGACTTACTTGTAAATGCTTTCCAACTAAGCTCTAAGATAATCTGAAGGCTTCTGAATCGGCGCAATGAGCTTAGGGTTTCTGCAACTAACCAAATGCACTACAAACATTGATAGATCAATCTCCAAGTCTTCACAACAACTTCCAAGGCTCTTTCTGCTCTCTATCACTCTAAATTTGAATGTAATGAACAATCAAATAAGTTTCTATGTACTTAAAAGTGAAAATTCTGCCATTAATGCAAGCCACGTAAACCAGGTTGTTACTTCAAAATTTGCAACTTGAGCTCTATTCACAATCAGCATGTGCACTCTTGCACATAGGTACCTTTATACTCCAAAAGGTTAAGTCTAAAGGTGCATACTTTGAGGATGAGTATACCAGCCACACAGGGGTCTAGAGCTAAATTAGCTCCCCATATGACCCTGAGGGCCATTCATCCAGATGTAGAGGGTGCGTCCATTGCAAATGCATCCAATACATTCTCATTAGTTGTGTCCTTTTTTTTCTCTAACCAAATCATGCTCACATCATCTGAGGCTTTGAAAAAATTAACTTCTCCTACGGGATCCAAAACTGGTTCTTCAACCTTTTTAGGGCTTCCTTGACCTTACATCCTTGATCTACCAAACCTTGAGACATGTCCAACCTTGTTACAAGAGTGACAAATGACTAGAGGTCTTATATTCCCCAACACATTGACATGAGTCACCATTCTACATTGTTTTGCTGTGTGACCATTATAGTTACATATCTAGCATGTAACATTCTAAGAACTTCTTACATTTGTTTGATTTTGATTCTGATTTTGCTGAATCCTATTCTTCTTGCTAGTCTTGCAATTTATAGGTCTATGACCAAACTTTTTGCATGAATAAAAGTAACCATTAAAAGGTCTTACCTCTATATAGTTTCTCGCTATGTGTCCATGCTTGTTACATGAAAAACAAGTGTGTTCTACTTTCTTGCACTCATTCTTAGGTGGTGCACCATTATCTTTGGTTTGATCTTTAGTCTCCTTAGCATCAATAGAGTCCTTTTGTGAATCCTTTCTTGATCGCATATTTTCAATCTTATTTTGTGCTTCAGTGTATCCAATACAGCTGGTGTCTCCTTTGGCTCTTCTTGCATACAACTGAGATTCTACCAAATCAGAACTAGTTTGTAACTTGTCAATATGATTCTTTGCTGCTTTCAATTCAGACTCCAAGATTTCCATGTTTTCTTGCCTTAGTTCTTCATTCTGCTGAAGGTTCTCTTTCATTTGTTCATCACAGACTTTTTGATTATTGGTTAGCTTATCATCAAACTCTTCAAGTTGTTCTTTTAAGGATTTATTTTCTTCATTCAGCTTCTTCACCATTGTCCCTAGATCACTGGTAGAGAATTCTTTCAAATCTTTCCTTATTTTTTTGATGACTAATTGAGCATCACTGAGTTTATCCTTTAGTTCTTCAGATTCTCTTTCTGACTTGTCTAGGTCTTCAAGAGCAACTTCAATATTTCTTTTCAGATGTTTCATTTCAGCTTTGTCCATGATCTCCTCAAGTGGTTAAAATTCTATGCTGAGGACTAGAGCTCTGATACCAATTGTTAGGAATGGAAACACTAAGAGGGGGGGGGGGTGAATCAGTGTTCACTGTATTTTAACTTTTCACTTTAATCTTTATGTTGAACTTAAATGCTTAAGTACTAAAAGAAACATTCGCATAAACATGAAACATGAAATCAACACATGATACCAATATGATTATGGGGAAACCCAAATAGGTAAAAACCCCGGTGGGAATTGATACCCACCAATACTCTGCACTAGTGTTTTGTGATCCTTGTTAGAAGATCATTTACCCTGTTAGGAGTAGCTTTATAATGCTTTAAGTATAGTAGACCTTGTTAAGGGTCAGACCCTATTAGGATTCTTTTGCAATAGTCCTTGTTAAGGGAGAGGACGCACTGTCCAAGAGCTCACTACTCAAGTGGTGAAGCCTACAACCTTCTGATCTCAAATACACACTATATCTGTAGGATGAATTGTCACAGTGACACTTCTTGTTAGATTAGTTCCTTTGATGTGCTAATGATTTGACCTATAGCAAAGCTCTAATACATCTTCTAGTGTCTTCACACACTTCTGCTCTACTTATCACAACTCTATTTCAACATCCATACTGAATACAATGGGTGCATATTATATTTATACGCTCATACAAAATACACAATTAGGTTGGCCCTATAACTAATTAAAAACAACACTTCCAAATGAATTGGCTTAAGCATGCTTACAATTATACATATAAACATGTCAGAAACCTAAATACAATGGGTGCATAGCCTTTATAATATTACATTATAACCACAAACCAAAATACTAATTGTTGGCTCCATGCTCTATTCTCTATTGGCACACACTGGCTGTGCAACTTCAATTGACTATAACTTTCTCATCCTTGCACATATGATCATGCACTCATAGACTAAGCAAGAATATAGTGTAACCAAATTAACTTCTAGGGTGCATACCATAATTTAGCCATACATACATGCATTGATGCTCTGAGCTGTAGGAACTCTATACATTGTCCAGTCTTTAATACTTAACCAAATTCTGATCTTTACATCAAGTGCACTGACTCCAAACTACTATATGACTTTATTTCCATAATCACAACACTAAATCTGGTCATATGCCTTAGTATAGACAACTTACCAACAGTGATGGGATGGTATGGAAAGGTGGTTGAGAGAGAAGGTGAGGTGGAGTTTATTACAGAGATATAATTTCATTGAATGTGAAATGTTTATTATGTTCTTGAATGGAATCAAGAATCGATAGAAATATGGGTAGGAGACCTAGATGCTTCTACTGCATGAGTGAGTGTGCCATCGCTATGCTGAAACTATTGTAGGAACTCCTCGTGACTGACTGGTTTTTTGTAGAGTTTGAGTCTATGCCCATTGACAAGTAGCTTGAACCGTACAAGGTCAATGGTAGAAAGTTGAACTACTCCATTATCAAATACTAAGATTATCTCATAGGGTCTGAGCCACCTTCTTTGAAATTTTCTTGGCATGTGCTGGTATATGGAGTCATACAATAGTGCCCAATCACCCACTAAAAATTTATTGTCTCAGATGAAATTGTCATGCCATTGTTTCTCTATTGCTGGATCAATTTAGTGTTGTGGAGTGTAGATTTCCTGTATTCATGTAACCCATTCAATTTTAATAACCGGTCTTCTTGGGATCTATTAAGATCAATGTCTAGGTCCAAGGTTGTTTTGAGCATCTTATGCTGAAAGTCGATAGGCATGTATAAAGATTTTACATACACCAGCTCAAAAGAGGTAAACCCAGTTGTGCTTTTCCATGTTGTTTGGTAAGCCCACATGGCTTTAGGAAGACAGGTAGCCCAATCCTTCTTGTGAACAAAAACTATCTTGGTTAGGATGGATTCTATCTCCTGGTTGGTTATCTCTACTTGGCCATTGGCCTGGGGGTGATATAGTGAAGATTTACCATGGTGCACCATATATTCCTGCATCAACTTTGAGATAAGATTGGAGGTAAACTGTGCTCCCTGATCCATGACTATCTCCCGTGGTACTCCAAATCTAGTGAATATACATTCATAGAGAAATTTAGTGACTTTGTGATCCATGGCATGCCTCATGGATTTATCTTTGACCTACTTTGTGGCATTGTCAGTACATACTAAGATATATGACTTCCCATGAGAAGATGGCTCAATGGGTCCAACAAAATCGATACCCCAGTTGTCAAATGGTGTCACCACTACCTGAGGCTGCAAGGGAATTTTATCTAAATTTGTTGGGCACCCCATGTGGTGGCATCTATCACAGTGCCTTGTATGTTTTATTGCATCTTTATGCAAAGTAGGCTAGTAGTATCTAGTTCTTAGAATTTTATAGGCTATCCTCTTCACTATAAAATGGCCTCCATACAGCTCATCATGACATGCCCGTAGAATGTCATAAGTCTCATCCTCTCGAACACATCTTTGGGTGACCTAGTCTGGACCTATATAGAACATAAATCTTGAGATCCATGATAATTTAAAACTCTTCTCAACCAAAAGTCAGCGTTGTTTAGGTGAGAAGTGAGGTAGTGTTCTTCCTATAGCAAGGTAGTTTTCTATGTCTGCATACCATGGATTGAAAGAATCAATAGAAAATAGGCTCTCATCAAGAAGCTATCATCAATTGTTGTAGGATTATCTAGTACTTGTAATATTAATAAGAAATTGGCCACCACATTATCCTTGTCTGGTTTATCAATTATCTTCACATCAAATTCCTGCATGAGGAGTAACCAGTATGCTAATCTGCCACTGATGATAAGCTTGTTCATCAAGTATTTGATGGCTGAATGATCAGTGTATAGAAATGTTAAATATGATTTAGAACAACGAAGAGCGGGGGGGGGGGGGGGGGGGGTGAATTAGTTGTTCTCAGGTCCAGATGTATAAAACAAACTTTAAAACTCTTCAATAGATAGATCTAATAACCAACAACTACTCAGTCATTACTAATTGCATAACAGAAACATATAACATTGCAGTCCACTACCCAACTATACTCAACTTGTAAAACACATAAATGTTCAAACCAAAACATTCACACAAGTATTAACACTAGGATTTATAGTGGAAATCCAATTAGGGAAAAACCACTTTGTAACATGTTACTATCATTTTCACTCTTCTAAAGTGAGTTCTATGAAAAGCCAACCCTATCAAAGGTTACATACACACTGTCAGGTGTGACCTGGTTAAAGGATTTCAACCACTCTGTTAAAAGTGTGCCTTGTTATAGGACTTACATACACTCCATTAGAATACAACCTTGTTCAAAGGATTTATACAAATGACTATTAGGTCAACCTCTGTTTAAAGGATTTTGACTAATACAATAGTTAGAAAGTAATAGTAATATTGATCTATAAGCATACAACTCACTTTGTAGATATCAAATCCAATTCCGTACACATATGCTAGCTTACTAACTATAAATCTTTTCCATCTTCATCACTGATCTGCTCGAAAATCCCTTCAAGTGATCACAACACTTCTCCTTCAGCCTTTTCTGCTTAGACAGTCAATAACATCAACATATCTTTCCTCCACGCTCAACCTTACACTTAGGTTTCCTATATACCTCTTCAATTAGGTCAATACAATTTTTTCCGCTTAATCTTCTCCGTAGATCTTAGGGTTTGGTCAAATTCATCAAATCCTTCCAACTTTATGTTCTTCATCTCCTCTTCTAGAATCATCTCAAATCTCTTTAAGATTTGTAATAAAAATTTTTACAGTGCATTAAATGTTTTCATACAATCAATAAATAAAGTCAACATGGTTTACATAATCCAAGAATTCAACTATGTCGGCTAGGAGTTTGAATTCTTCCTCAAATGTAAATTACTGGCACTCGGTCAATATAGTGTTCAACTTCTTGGTCTTCACTAGAAAGCTCAGTCACAACTAAAATTATTTCCTCAACTAACACTGTCTTCCTCAGAAATTAACTGATGTCCAAACAACACTAAAATTACCCGGCATATACTAGCTCGGTCAACACTAACATCACTCGGCTTAAACATGATTTTTTCATTTTTGCTCCGTTAAGCCTACCAGTTTAGTCTTCATTCTTGCTAAGATAAATAAAACATTATCTCATCATTATGCAACATAATCAAGTACTCATTGAAGTATCAAGATAACTCAACCTTGCCCCTAGGTTCTATTGTTACCATCCTTGTCTAACCCCTTTACAACATTCAAATAGATATAGTACTTTTTCAGGTAGCAATAGTCTTACCAGTTAAGGTTTGACATCAATGAAAATACAACAATTTCTTTAATTGCAATTTCCAACAAGAAATACTTCATAACTTGTGATGTAGTGCCTAAATTTGTTGAGTGCATAGACGATTGCTAACAAATATTTTTCAGTGATAGTATAATTTAGCTTAGCACCTTTTAAATTTTTATTAATATAGTAAATATCATGCTCAATGATACATTCCTTCTATCCTAGGATTTCTCCAATGGCATATTCAGATGCATCAGTGTGGATGTGAAATGAAAGCTTCTAATCGGGTCCTCTGAGAATAGGTGTTTTTGTCAAAACATCTTTCAATTCCTAAAATGATGCTTCACAGTCTTCTGTCCATTCAAACCCAACTTCCTTTTTTAGCAAGTTGTACAAAGGTGCTACAAGTTGGCTGAAATCCTTTATGAATCTTTTGTAATAACCAGCATGGCTAAGAAAACTCCTGACATCTTTTTGCTTGACTGGTGTGGGAAGTGTGTTGATGATTGCAATTTTTGCAAGGTCAACTTGGATTCCAAAAGATGAAAGGTAGTGTCCCAAGAAAACTCCCTCCTCCATCATCATGTAACACTTCTCACTATTAAGGGAGAGGTTATATTCCTAGAATATCTTGAGAACCTTCTCCAAATTATCTTGTGCCTCCTCAAATGTAGTTCCACGAGTAGTGAATTCATACATGTATATTTCAACACAGTCAACAAAAATGTCAGAGAAAATACCAAGCACTACTCTCTGGAAAGTAGCAGGTGCATTGCACAATCCAAATGGTGAGACTAAGTAAGAAAATGTTCCCCATGGACAATTGGACATTGTCTTATCCTGGTCTTCTGGTTATATCCACTAAAGCCATCTAGAAATGAAAAATACTTTTTACCAACAAGATTATCAAGCACTTGGTTAATGAAAGTGTAGACACCTAAATTTGATTACATAATTTGGTAATCATATTTAGTCTTTTCCTAGGACATCTTATTAATTAAATATTATTTATTTAATTAATCTATGTCATCCCCTAGTTAATTAATTTAATTAATTAACTATAGCCCAATTAATTATCAAAATGACAAACTTATAGTCTGATAATTAATTAAATCCTTATTCATCTATTAATTTAAATGGATACATTTATCTAAATAAATTAATTCATAAATCCCCTTTTCCTCCCACTTAGAATTAAATAAAATATTTAATTCTAATTTTCCCCTATTGGCTAATAATCCATGCTTAGCTAATTTAATCCTCCACTCATTCTCTCTCCTCCATCACATCTCCCTAATCCTCCACTTACCAAGCCTAATCACCTCCTAAGCATGTGCACAATCATAATCCAAGATTAAAGAATGCTAATCCACCCCAAAGTCAACCCCTTATGACATCACCTCCACATCCTCCAATGAGAAATCAAAAGCCTCTTACACCTCTTACACACTTTTCCCCTCTCACACCTTCCAAAGGTGCCTCTCCTCTCATCCTCCCCCATTGTGACACTTGTCACAATGCTATGAATTTGAGAAAGCACAATCCATGTGCTCTCCCTTGGATGCATCTCCACCGTTGTTCACTCCTCTTTTGTCCCTTAATCTTGACTATCCATTTCACCTATCTTTCTATAACAGAGAAGCTCTCCTCCTTCATTTTCATCCACCATTGAAGCAAAGTTATCATGTCATTTTCTCTATTGAAGCTTGAAGCATAGATCATTGAGAACACATTCAAACCTTTGGACAAATCTTCTACATCTTGGAGGTTTGCTTAAGGGTTTTATATTTCTTTTGAGTTTGTTTGCTTCCATTTTGTAGGTCTTAGCATAAGTGTTTATCTTCTTTGTTTTTTTGAATGCTAGCTTAGCTTTTGTGTTCTTAGAAATTGCATTTTAGGTACTTACAGAAAGGTAATAGAAAGTGATCCTTTTTAGTGGCTTTTTTAAGCTCCCTATAGTCTACACAAACTCTCTATTCCCCCCCCCTTCTTTGGGATAATTACTAGAGGAGAAACCCATCAGCTGTCAGAAATAGGATAAATGAAACTAGCAGTAAGGAGCTTCTACAACTCTGTCTTCGCTATATTTCTCAAAGCAGGATTAATTCTCCTTTCTAAATGGCTTGCACTCAAGGCTTATATAGATTCTATGGGTGCAAAGTTTAGGGTCTAACCCCTTCATTAAAGTATAGTCCCATGAAAAGGCTTGCTGACTTTGTTGCAAAAGTTTGAGAAGACTAGAGATCTGAGATGTACTGAGATTCTTATTAACATTCAACTATTTCCCTAAGGCAATTTCATCTCTTTTGACCTTATCCAACATCAAAATTTTTGTAAGTGATGGTGACTTTATTTCATAAGGAAACAAGGTGTGGAGATAATCAAATGCTGTAGGAGACTGAGGTGAGGTCTGCTTGGGCAATATTGTTTGGAGGGAATAGTTAGGGACAACACAAGAAGATGCCTCAGAACCATATTGGTTAGTGAGAATTGCTTCTAGTATATCATCTTCTTCTTGTGACACCATAAATGGATTTCTTTCAATAACCATGAGCTTTTGCACTGATTTTTCTTCAAGGGAAGCATCGCCTAAATCTGGCCAAACAACCTGGTTAAGCTCTACCTAGGGTTTTGTTGGAGAATAAAAAGTTAGCTTCTTGGTATTTATCCCATCTAATATGGTCATTTTTCCTGAGCAAAATGCAATGCAAGCATTAGTTGTGGCTAACCAGGGTCATCCTAGGATTAATAGATATCCTCCTAGAGTGGCTTTGGGTGATAGGACTATGAAATCTAAAGGGTAATCCAATGAATCTAGTGTTACAACAATATCTTCAACCATTCCATCTAGCTTAATAGTGGAATTACTAGCTAATTGTAGTATTGTAGGTGTATCTCGTAAACCAATAATGCTACACCTCAACAAAACCTCCCTAGTCATGGCATTGATTGATGCTCCAAGGTCAATCAGGACATTCTGTATTTGGATACCATTAATATGAATAGTGACCACTGGACTCCCTAGATCAGAGTACTTGGGAATTAAGACTTTTCTTAGCATGAGATCAGAAAGCTGTCCTAGAACATGGACAGTGTCAGGGTCTTTTTTCTTCCTTCCGGGCTACTTAATACAAGATTCTTTTATTTCCTTGTTATAAATTGGGACTTCTTTAAGGGCATCCAACATGGGGATTCACACTATCATTTTCTTGAGTTAATCAATTAAATCACCTACTATAGGATTTTCTTTTTGAGGAGCTGATTGAGAAAATATTTATGGATAAGGGGGATTTTTTAATACTGGTGCAGATTGAGGAATAGGTGGAACATCAGTAGGTTGGTTCATAGGTATGTCCTCAACATCCACAACTTCATTTATTATAGGCTCCTTAGGTGCAGGAAACATAGTTCTTGATCTGAGATGGATATCATTTACTTGCAAGGATTAAGCTTGCTGCTTGTTGTTAGGATTTGGAGTTGGTTGTACAGGAAGTTGTGTTGGCTTTTGAGGGTTATTATTGGCTAAAGGAGGTGGAAGCATAATAGGTTGCTACTGAGGTGGAGGCATGAGAGCTTGTTGTTGACTAGGCTGGTTAGGTCCCCACTGAGGTTGTTGTTGCCAGTTACCATATGGTTGCCATTGGTTATTCTGATATGGCTGTTGATAGGAGTTAATTTGTTGTTGGTATGAGGTAAATGGTGGTTGTTGCTAATAGGCTTGGTTATAGTGTGGATGTTGGTTAGACCAGTTATAATTCCAATTCTGCCCTTGAGGGGAAAATTTTTGAGGGGCATGTCTTGGCCATTGACTACTATTATTATTATACCCAAAATTATTCAAGGGGTCTAGAGGTATACCTTGGTTTTGAGCCCATGGAAGCCTTTGAGAAACATAGAAAAATTATCCATTCTCCTTATCTATGGCTTTAAACTTAGTGGGCATTGAATTAGTGTCCATAGATGCAACTATCTCACACCTATAATTTCTCTTCTTTTCTCTGCAATGAGAGCAAAATTTAGACAACATGGCATCTACCTCCTCCTTCTTCCTTCTCACTTGCATACTATCCAGTTGAGTGGCAACATCATTGATGATGTCTTTCTTGAAGTCAGACAAAAGATTGTATAGATCCATCTTAAATACCCCCAAACCACCATTGGACTTATGTGGTAGGTCTCTAAGCCCCCTACCTTTCTTCACAGTAGCCCTTGAATAATTCAAACATATATTCTTTATGTCAGCCCATTTTTTCTGAGTGATGTCACCACCTAACATAAGATCTAAGGCTTCAATGCTACAATCATGTATACCTTTCAGAAAAAAGATGCTTTTTTAATTCCTCATTTAGCTGGTGCTTTGTATTACACTGCAGGTTGAACATAAACCTTGAGACATAATCCTCCAAGGTTTCTTCCTTTTGGGACATTTTGAAAATGTCATCTCCTTTCAAATCTTGACCCCTACAGTACTCTTTATACTTTGAAAGGAACAAATTTCTCATTGCAAGCCAATCTGCTACAATGTTGGAGCCTAACCACATAAACCATCTCAAGACAATATCTCTTAGAGTAGATGGGAACAACTTCATCTTGTGAGCGTTAGTTGTGTAGTCATAACTCCTGCAAAGGATGTCAAACTCAAAGATGAAGGTTCAGGGTCTTCTGTGATAAGGCCATAGAATTTGGGAAGTGTAGCGGTAGGTATGTTCTTCAAATTTTGACTACCTTGCTAAGGAGGGATAGGGAAAGGAAATGTAGGCTCAACCATTCTTTGAGGAGGACCTGGTCATGGTGCCTAATAAATAACAAGAGAAAATGGGTTGTCTTGATACTTAAGTTCAGCAAAAAGGTCATTCAAATGTAGTGATCCTTCAGAGGATGAAGGTGAGGATATTTGTTCTTGAGCATTAGCAAATAGATTTTCAAAGTGTTCTCCTTCTTTGTTCTCATTTTGTGGTTCCTCGGGCTCTGGATGAAAAACATCAAATGGATCCTCTTGATTATTATGAGGAAGAAATCTCCCAAGGTGGTCTCTCCTTTTATGCATAAAATTATTGCATAAGACTAAGCTCTAAATTATTAGAATTGAAAATGTAAATACTAAGATAAGTTTGAATTAACACCATCCACAAAAATGATGCCAAAAATGCTTGGCCAAATAATGGTATTAGAAACCCACAACAATGGACTACCTATTTTATGATTGGACACCCTAAATGGTTTCTAAATGAATTATTCAGTCTCATTTAATTATCAACCAAGGATGTAAAATTGGAATGGCATTCGCAAAGTATATGCTTCAAACTCTCTCAATCTTATGACTAACCTACAAAATTCAAATGTTTGAGCTTCAGAAAAACTATGCTAAAACTAGTAAATGAATTTACTCTAACAAATAATGTAATCATGAGTAGGAGTTACTCTAACCGCCTATGCTATAGGAACAGTCTACCAATTCTATTATTAGTGGCTATAGGAACAAAAAAGTTCTACTTTACTTAGAAACAAAAAGGAAAATGAATTCTACTCTAATAGAGCAATTCACTCACCAAGTGGGCCCCCTTGGTTGAGTGAATAGAAAATACAATCAAGATAAAAGATCTAAACTCAAACTGTGCATTCTATTAATTCATGGAAAATGATTACACTTGATTAAAAAATAGTATCACAACAAGAGTAGTTCTGTTATGAAAATTGACTCATTCCACTAACTCCTAAAAAGTTACAACAATCATTTATTTGAAGGAAAACTACAACTACCTCCTAAATCTAAGATCACTCCATAAATGAGGATCATTATAGATTCATAAAGTTTCAAAACAGAAACAACATTAATCATGAATAAATCTCCCAGGAATAAAGCATGTTGAGGGAACTAAATCCATGCACTGCATGCAATAGAAAATAGTAATTGACTTGCCCCGCTTGTGAAGATCTTACAAAAATGGTTGGCTTTGACTATTCTAGTGCCACAATGTTGGTCCTTGAATTTTTGTGATAAACACCTACAAAATAATCAATGCACACACAACCTCCCATATACATATATATTCTTATCATTAATATTAGGAAAAAGGTGTAAAGTTCTAATTAACACTCTTGCAAGTCCTATGGCTATAGGAGGAAGACTACCCAAAATATAGCATAGGAAAGAAAACATTCATCAGCATGTATAGCTACTGCATTATACCATTCCTATCCATGAATTCAAGAAAATATAATGTCTTTAAACTATTCACATTTTGATTTCATGTCTTCATATATATATATATATATATATATATATATATATATATATATATATATATAAACCATAAGTTCATATGCCTGAAAACCATAAATTAATGTCTGTTTGCAAATAAATATTTGAAAGGAGGATAAAAATAATTAAGAAAGATGGCATTTTAGAGGCTCATCATTGCCAATTCATTGTTGTCATAGAAATCAGAATTAGAAGAACTCGCTTTGAGCATGCAATCCTAAAAACTAACACACACATCATGTGAGTCAAAACCCATAGTGATGTCCACAACATCCTCTACACTTTCCCTATCATCAATGTCATCACTAGGCTCAAATAGAGGACCTCTATCATAAAAATTAGAACCCATATTATTAGTAATTTCATTGCTACCTGTTGAAGTAGGGCTACCATCAATGGTGGCTATCATGTCATCAACATTCTCATGATCATGAGTTCCTGTCACATGGAAATAATGAGACTCAATGCAACTATCCTCAAGAAATTTTTTCATAACCATATGCTCCTGGGAAGGTCCTCCATCCTCATGCATATAGGGACTAGTAACTGCCTAAGTGAGAAAAGGCTCCACTACCTGATGGTTGCTAGTTGCGGAAGATACACTTGTACAATCCTCCTAGTTCTCTTCCTATTTTCTCTGTGAGGAAGACCTTTTAAAAATGGAAACCATATACCTTGCCACATTGTCTATGGTTAACAGATTTGAAAGCAAAGAACTCATCCTTTCCTATTTTTGTCTAAGCTTTTCCATACTTTCTATCATGGCATTTGTTTTCTTCCTAAGATTAACCATGCTATTCAACTACTTTCCCTATTTACTACCCTTTGGTAGGGGTGAAGATCTACACTTACAGACATAATACATACTAGGAAAAAACTTGTCTGCCATAGCTAAGCCCTCATAACATCTAGGTTGGAAAGATCAAAGCTCTGATACCACTGTAAAGAGCTTTCCTGGCTCTTTGCTAGAAATTAACTTTTCTTCCTGAATTGTTTGCAAGTTGTATTTATTTTGTTTTGATAATAATTGATTTTTTTAACTCTTTTCTAGAATTTAAATAATAATAAATGATAAAAATTATTTCTACTCCAAACTCATCAAACAACTGAATTCTATAATTTTCCAGAATCTAATTAACATTTACATAAAATGAGTACAATATGGCACCTTAAGGAAATGTAGCATGCTGAAGTTGAAACATAGCTGCTAGAAAGAAGACACAACCTTAAAGAAAATGAGGCTTGAATCCCAAGGATGAATTGAAACCTCCCAAAACTAAAACACAACCTCCCAAAATTGAAACACAACCCTTCTTATTTTCCATGCAGCCTCCCAGATTTAAAACAGAGCCTTCCAGGAAGAAGTTGCAAGCTGCCAAAGAAAAAGACAGCTTCTCTAAATAAATTCGCAGCCACCAAGTAAAATTTTGTGGCCTCCAGATGTATTTTATAGAAAAGGAAGATACAAAAACCTTCCGTATAACTAACAATCACAAGAATAAAATCAAACCAGTAGATGGCAACACACTATAAATTATAGATGCTCAATACTCAACAAATCTGGTATACAATAGCACCAAATTTGCATCCACAAAATCAGAATTGAATTTCTAGAATTCAATAGCAAAATTCACCACCAATAATTGATGATTCAAATTGTAGAAGAGAGGAATCAGTCCTCAAACCCTAGCCAAACTTCTCCACTTCCAAACTTCATAAAAAATGCTCAAGTCATCAATGAATTCCTTTTTTCCCAAAGCATTACTTTTTCAATAAAAAATATCTTCTCTCACACACTTTTCACTTAAAAAAGACTTTTCTTTATGTGCACATTTAAAATATAATAAACTATTATATTTCATTTCACTTTAATGCTGAAAATGACCCTTTTATTAAAATAATTCTATTCTAACACATAGGGTCCCTATTTTATGAGATCAAGATTTAAAACTTCTCAACCCGGTTCCAACGAGCTATAACACTAAGATGCCTAGAATACATTCCCAATAAAAATGGCAACCTTAGCTGATTTAATTAAATAATAATCATAATTCACCCGTCTTGTGAAAATGATTGAGGAAGCATCATAATCAAAATATGATAGCACAAGAGTGATCCTGATGATGAAAGATGATGAATGAACCTACCATAATGACTTTCTAAAAATAGACACTCCCTCCAAGAATCTTGGAGTCAAAACCGGAAGTGAAAAATAAAATTTGAAAGCATCATATAACTCCTCTAAATCCTCTGAGTTCACTAGAACCATAAGTTAACTTACTATAAATAGTAAGTCCCTCAAAAAGGGGCCAAAACCCACAACATGGTCCTCTAATCACCATTATTAGCCTAAAAGGACCTAATGATAGGCTAAATCCACTAACTCCAGTGCTAGCTCAAAATGGGAACATTACAGTCTGCCCTCCCTAAAATTTCTTGTCCCCAAGAAATCTCAAAAAATAAAACTCATAAGTCCACCTAGATCCCAAGGATAGAATGGAGTAATGTCCCTGTCCTCACCACACTCCCATGAATAAATCATCAAAATTTGAGAAAATGCACTCAACACCCAAACTAAAGATGCTGCAACAGTATCACAATGTGGGAGAAACTCAACCGAGAGTAACCCACATGGAAGTAACTCAACCAATAGACTGGACTTGCTCCCAGTCTTCATGCTAACTAAACCATCATACCAGTCATCAAATGGATGCACTGAAGAACTCTGTAACTGGTAGATATCTTGAACATGAATATCAAAAGTGAAACTAAAAGAACTCCTCATTGTGTACACCCCTATAAACTGCTCAGCTAGACCTGAATGGCCTCCTGTAAAATCCTCCTAATACCTAGGTGTACTAATAGGATCCAAAACATAATCATCATCATACAACACCTATAAGGGATCGTCACTGAGCTTAAAAAATAGATTTTCATAAGTCATAACAACATCCACATCAAATAAGGCACTACTCACAAACTGAACAACACCCATCTATTGATCTGAGACATAAAACTGTGAATCGTGAGAGACATGATGTGTATTCTGGTCTACCTGAATGGACTCGTGTCTTTGAAAATCCTCACTATCTACCTTAAGTCCCTAAAACTATGGTCTTGAGTCTTATCATCACCCAATAACCACTCTAAGGCATCATCCAATATCTAATATGATATCCCAGACTTGTTGCAGCATGAATCAACCTCATAGATAACATTGGTAGTGTCCACATCATCAATGCCAATATCACCAACCTATAAAACCTCTGATATCTCATGCCACTGCCAATGTGACTCACTGCTGTCATGGAAATCAGAATTAGAAGAACTCACTTTGAGCATGCAATCCTAAAAAACACACACATCATGTGAGTAAAAACCCATAGTGATGTCCACAACATCCTCTACACTTTCCCTATCATCAATAGGCTCAAATAAAGGACCAATGTCATAAAAATTAGAACCTATATTTCTAGTAATTTCATTGTTACCCATTGAAGTAGGGCTGCCATCAATGGTGGTTATCATGTCATCAACATTCCTATGATCATGAGCTCCTGTCACATGGAAATAATGAGACTCAATGCAACTATCCTCAAGAAAGTATGTCATAATCACATGTTCCTAGGAAGATCCTCCATCATCATGCGTATAGTGACTAGTAAATACCTCAGTGAGAAAAGTCTCCACTACCTGATGTTTGCTAGTTGTGGAAGCTACACCTGTACAATCCTCCCGGTTCTCTTTCTATTTTCTCTATGAGCAAGACCTTTTAAAAATGGAAACCATATACCTTGCCACATTGTCTATGGTTGACAGATTTGAAAGAAAAGCACTCATCCTTTCCTAATTTTGTCTAAGCTTTTCCATACTTTCCATCATGGCATTTGTTTTCTTCCTGAGATTAACCATGCTATTCAATTGCTTTCCCTATTTAATACCCTCTGGTGGGGGTGAAGATCTACTCCTACAAACATAATGCATACCAGGCACAAACCTGTCTTCCATAGCTAAGCCCTCATAACCTCCAAGTTGGCAAGATCAAAGCTTTGATACCACTGTAAAGAGCCTACCTGGCTCTTCGCTTGAAATTAACTTTTCTTCTTGAATTGTTTGCAAGTTTTGTTTCTTTTGTCTTGATAATAATTGATTTTAAAAAAAATCTTTTCTAGAATTTAAATAATAATAATAAATGACAACAATTATTTCTACTCCAAACTTATCAAACAACTGAATTTTATAATTTTCCCGAATCCAATTAACATTTACATAAAATGAATGCAATATGGCACCTTAAGGAAACATAGCATGTTGATGTTGAAACACAGCTACTGCAAAGAAGACACAACCTTAAAGAAAATGAGGCTTGACTCCCAAGGATAAATTGCAGCCTCCCAGATTTAAAATGTACCCTTCCAGGAAGAAGTTGCAGGATTCCAAAGAAAAACATAGCTTCTCTAAATAAATTCACAGCCACCAGGTGAAAGTTTGTGGCCTCCAGATGTATTTTGTAGAAAAGGAAGATACAAAAGCCTTTCATATAACTGACAATCACAAGAATAAAATTGAACTAGCAAATGGATAAAATAGTATAAATTATAGATGCTCAATACTCAACAAATCTGGTATACAACAACAACAAATTTGCATCCACAAAATCAAAATTGAATTTCCAGAATTCAATAGCAAAATTCACCGCCAATAATTGATTATTCAAATTGCGGAAGAGAGTAATCAGTCCTCAAACCCTAGCCAAACTTCTCTACTTCCAAACTTTATAAAAAAATGCTCAAGTCATCAATGAATTCCTTTTTGCCCAAATCATTTCTTTTATAATAAAAGATATCTTCACTCACACACTTTTCACTTACAAAAGACTTATATTTATGTGCACATTTGAAATATAATAAACTATTATATTTCTCTTCACTTTAATGCTGAAAATGAACCTTTTATTAAAATATGCTATTCTAACACATAGGGTCCCTATTTTATGAGATTATGATTTAAAACTTCTCAACCCAATTCCAACGAGCTATAACACTAAGATTCCTAGAATACATTCCCAATAAAAATGACAACCTTAGCTGATTTAATTAAATAATAATCATAATTCACCCATCTTGCGAAAATGACTAAGGAAGCATCAGAATCAAAATTTGACAGCACAAGAGTGATCCTGATGATGAAAGATGATGAATGAACCTAACGAAATGACTTTCTAAAAATAGACGCTCCCTCCAAGAAACTTGGAGTCCAAACCAGAAGTTGAAAATAAAATCTGAAAGCATCACATAACTCCTCTAAATCCTCTAAGCTCAGTAGAACCATAAGTTGACTTACTATAAATAGTAAGTCCCTCAAAAAGGGGGCCAAAACCCACAACATGGTATTCTAATCACCAGTATTAACCTACAAGGACCCAATGATAGGCTAAATCCATTAACTCCAGTGCTAGCTCAAAATGGGGACATTACAGCACACCATCAGTGGTGGCCATAGTAAGTAGAGCCACCGATGTGTGGTCATTCACGATGGTCGCACCCTTGCAGCCTAAGAAGTCACTGCAGCTCCCCACCATGCCTCTGCTCAGTTGGAATACCACTGTGCGTGTCATAGTGGAGGCACATCGTGTCCTCCACTGTGCCCCACATAGTGCTTTTGCCACTGTGCAATGACTAGGTAGGGCAAGGTTGTGGGGTCAGGGCTTCGGCCTGCCCCAACCCCCTTCAAAAATATTCACTATCATTTTTTTTTAAAGTTATAATTATATTTTATTTTTATTTGGTTCTTTTTAAATTTCATTTTATTTCTTTTTTTTTAAAACAATAAAGATGATTAAATATATAAATATATATGCAGGGGTAATATATATTCATATGTTTTAAATAGAGTTTAATAATTGATTAAAATAAAAACATTCACATATTTGTATTAAAATCTATGTATTTTTATATCCATGTATGCATCTATATATAGTTTTTAAAAAAAAACATATCTCTATACGTAAATATAAAATGTCTTTTAAGGATTAAAAGTATAGAGGATTATATTGATTAGATCATACACATATACTTTTCTTTTAAATAATCTAAAGTAGGAAACTATCATTTTTATTAAATAAACATAAATATATATATTATCCCTTATATATATAATTTATTTATTTTAACAAGATAATAGATTTTTGTTTCACTTATTTCCTATACTCATTAGTTGAAAATAGTAAACTAATTAATTAGATAAGATTAAATTTATGTTTATACATAAGCATTAATAAAAGGGTTTAAGATATAGTCTAAGATTATTCAATTCTATTATACTATTCTTAAAGTCGAGGAGACAATCCAATTACTTATTCATTGAAACTATGGAAAGTAAAATGATATATTTACACCATTAAGGTATTTAATAACCCTTATGAAAATTTATCAAATTCAAAACTCAATCTACTTTCATGCTTAGCTTCTAAATATATTAACTTGATACTCCAAAGATAAATCAAATAATGTTAAAGAGATATTGCCCTTTAAATCATCATAATGATTTAATTTAGTTGCAACTCAACTTTACCTATTTAAATCTTAACAATTATATTATGGTACGGTTTTAACAAAATAACTAATTCGAAGAGAAAGAGTATTTAACCCCCTTATTTTGATCTTTATTCAAATATTCAATTGAAAATTTTACAACTTTGAAATGCATCTTTTCTTCCTTTACAACATGGAAAGATTTTATCATAAATACAACCCGAAATTATATAACTTCCTTTTACAACATAATGAGTATTTACAAATTTCTCCTTAAAGGAAATTACAATAAAATCAAAGGAATAACTTGAAGATACATATTCTCCTAGACATGCTTGTTCCATCCAAGAACTTTGTAGAACCTGCAAATAAAACCCTATAGGTTGACCATGGAGGCTCACCTCCAAACCTACACCTTTTAGGCCACCCTTGAGCTAGGGGTTTTAAACACTAATAGGTACACACATACTCAAAACAACAACATGGAGGAAAACACAACAAACTCCCAACCAAGGTTGTACACATAAGCCTTTGAAATACTATATTAACATGGGTGAAAGTGGACCAAGAACTCAGAGCAGACAACGAAGATAATATTAAGGAAATTTATGTGCCACACTTGGACACAAAATTCCTTTTCAAATTTGCCTTATTCCATCGCTTTCCCTTAGGAAAACTTGACCACATGGAGCCCATAACATCCATGCTTATACTTCCCATACATGGAGAAGCTCTACTCTATATAGGGCTGCCCAATATTCTTTCCCCCTCAAGATTACCCAACCTTCCCATGGGTGAGTACACCTTAAAAAAATCTCCCTTAACAACACATTATACCTCAACACTAAAGTAAACACAATACTTAGCATCACAAAATAAGAAACAACACTTTCATACCTCCATGGAAATCCATGGAGTTGAAACAAATAACATAGAACTCCATTAAAATGCCTAAAGATTCTACATATGAAACATGAAATATGCTACTAGTTCTAGAGAAGATCCAACCTTAAGTCCAAAGATGAAGAGAGGGAACTGTGAATCTTTCTCCTCCTTAAGCCTTTTCTTCCTTCTCCAATTCTAGTGGTCTCTAAGAGTAGAGGGTGGGTGATCAACCTTTCTCTCCTTACCCCATCTCCCTAAATAGGCTCTAGCCAAGAAAATATTTTATTCCTACATTAATGAGGAAGCCTCTAGACTCTTCCCCTTCCTTCCTAAGTCAAGGTCCTAATAAATAGCATTAGTGGCTCACATGGTAAGGATTGAATACATTGCCCAAAATTTGCAAACTCTTCAATTTTTGCCACTTTGAAGAGGAGATATTTTAGGGGTGTCATAAATGAGTCCCAAGGCTCTTAATGGGTTGAAAATTACCCCTAAGGTACCAAGTAGGGTGGTCAAAACTAACCCTAACTACCTTCTAGAAGCCTATTTGGTCCTCCTAAACTCCACCTGAAGTTTACATTCAAATTTCAACTCTCTTGATCCAATCTAATCTTCCTAACTCTAGGGTTTGCATAGGTACTACACTAGGTAACCCTTGTATCATGAATAGGTCTACCTTAGTTACATTTACTAGCCATGCCAACACATTAAGACATAGGTGTCAAGTGACACACAAATTACATTAGGCATGACCTTTTTAACTTTTGACAAAAACTAATTTAAATACAATCATATGACATACATTTACAAATCAAACACATAAAAATGAGGTCCAATGTCTCTTCATAGACATGACCTTAGCTTTATAGTGAATATACATAGGTTAGTCTCTAAAACCCTGCATTTACTACCATGGTCAACTACCTGCACACTCATTTCACACATCATTAGGTCTAATAAATCCATATATAAATGTAACAGAATACATAATGTAACACACACACCACTTACATTTGCATTCCTTTATACATTAGAAATTTGAACAATATCTGCATTTTGAAATATCTTAACATGTATATTTCACTCAATGCATCATAAACTAAACCATAACGATAAACTACATAATTAAGCATAAGATATCTCCTAAATAGGTTCACATCAACATAATGACTAATAACATGGTATAGGCTCTTACATATCCTCAAAAATAACATATGTATCCAAGTACTTAAGAGTCTCAAATAGCAACTATTGAAAACATAAACATGGAAATATAGAGCTAAGCTATGATGGTCTGGGTTAGGCCTCACAACAACCCTCTCTCTTTTGATTTTTTTAATATCTAAGATTGTGTTAGTTAGATTCCATTATGGGTAGCTTTAGAATTATTTTCTTTGTAGGTATTCCATTATTCCAAAAAATAAAACAAAAAATCTTAGAAACCATTTTCTAGCCATTCTTTAATCAAATAAAAAAGGTTGACCTTTTTAATATTCACCTAATCTTCTCAGAATTCCAAAACAGATATGATTTGACCTCTCATAACCTTGAGAGTGATTTCTCACTCTTTCAAGAGAGAGATTATGATTCCAAAATATTTTTCATTGCATCATGCTAACAACTTGGTCAACAATATGCAAAAAGAAACTCTACCATCCCAACATGGCATACACTTAATACAAGGGTTAAACTCGATTAGAGAATTACATGCACTAGAAGTATTATGATGTTAAGAACTTAATACATGTGATCACTTTTAATATAAAATTCACATAAATGGGTCAGGAAAAGGTAAACTATGTTTTCAAATACAAGAACATACTTAATCCATCATGTGTGGATATGAACATAAACACATGAGCATTAAATTCAATTTTGGATGATTCAATTTCATTGAAGTTGTTATATGGAAAAATTGGTAGAGAGTCAAGTGCACTCCTAGATGCCCAATATATTTGTCACAATGAAAAAATCACCAAAATTTTAGAATTTCATTGTGTACAATAAGAAAATTTGGGTGGGTATATGTATAAGTGGAGAGAGATAAGGGGGTTCAATCTAATTTCCTATTTCACATTAGGAAGGAAAGATAACCCAAAAGGATTAGAAGGATCCAAACAATAAATAGGTATCTAGATTCCTTTATTAATATGGACAATTAATAGGAAGATACGGGAATTAAGATGAAATGGGGGAAATGGTTAAATTTATGTGCACGTAGATTGACAATAAATAACTATTTCTATATGGATACCTGAAATAAAAACCTGAAGAGACCATTGAGATGAGATTTGATGCAATTTTACAGGGAAGAGGTTGCCAGGTTGTCTTGTTCTTAGCACTTTTTATTGAATTTAGTTGCAGACTATCCATCAAATCCTAAAATTTCTAGATCTAAATTAATGCAAATGACACCTATACCTGAACACAAAAAATGGGAATTTTTTTGGCGTAGAAATGATTTTTTCTTAGTCAAACTTTTGTTGAGGAATGAACTTTGAAATAAAAATAAAATTGTATGAAAGGAAATCTTGTAAATGTAAATTAAATATTAGATCTACTTTGTAAATGCATATACCTTCAAAAATTGATATTGACATTATGATGTCTATGGAGATTCTTGCATGCTTCTTGAATGTAGTTGTATTTTTTCTTTGAATCTTGAATTGTAAAGAAGAATCAAGGATGTCTTGTTATTCTTGATTGACTCTTGCCTTGAAGAATGGAAAAAATAATTAATGTATATGGACAAAGTATCTTCTTGATTGATTGAGGGCTCCTCTACTTGGTCATTATGGGATAAAATCTTGCTACAATTGAGAATAATGCCTTCTAAGATGCTTTGGATGCTTGGAAAATTCTTGAAGTATTGATCTTGAATGATTGGATGTGGAATTGTAGTGGTGTGCTTGAAATGTTGATCATGGTTTCCAAAATGAGGATAGATAAAATCTTGAGATCCCTCTAAATCAATGATACAAGTCCATGATTCAAATTTCATGGATAAAACTAGGGAAGAGGCCAGCTTGGGAAACCTCTTCCAAAGAAGAGGTCAGCCTAGGTGACCTCTTCTCACAAAAAGTTGATGAAATTTAATTTGGAAGTTGGGAAAGTGGAAAGAAAGATGGAAATGTAGGCGGTGTAGGACTAGATCAATAATAACATACATGAAATATTGAGAAAACTAAATTGGGGTCTAAGTAAGTATCTAATTATAGGTGCTTAAAATTTAGGATGATACCTTTATCCCCCACTTTATAAGGAGTATGAGTCTAGCTCATGATCATGGTAAAGTAGATCAAATCATTGGAAAAAATTTATCAAGGTCAAGGAGACAAGGAGATAACATGCCCCAAAGTGACTTAGGTCCTCATCAAATCCAAAATAAAGATAAAAAGAGATAACAATGTGTGTGTGTGAGAGAGAGAGAGAGAATTTGACTTACTATTTTGTCTTAAGAAAAGTTGTCTCCTTAAGGGATCCATTAAATAATGAATAGGGCATGATAATGTAATGAAAAGAATAAATATAAGGACAAAATTGTCTCCTTAGCCATATACATAAGATATTACATTGAATCATTCTGTATGTGTGCACACAATGTGAAACAAGGAGTAGAGTGTATGATACCATGTTAAAGAAATTGCAAATGTATGAGAGCATTGGCTTTAACAAAGCATACATACACACACAAAATACATTTCCACTATGAGATGCCCCCAAGTAGAGACAAACCAAAGGAAATTAAAAGACATGAAAATAGAGCACAAAAGAGGTCTAATAAATCTAGGGTCAGTATGATCATATGATAACTCATGTATATCAAGAGTTATAGAAAATGAATTGACATCATCCCTTAAAGGTAGAAGAATTACAAGCACAATGGAATATCACATAAGAGATAAAAAGAAGAGAGTTTTTTGGGTTGACATTGAAAATACCAAAAATAATATTTTTTACTTCTTTGCATCATCCCTGATTAGACAACACAAAGGAATATTTACAAAGAATGGAACATGCAAAACATAACATGTATATGAGACAGAATAAATGAGATAAAAATAGAGGAATATCACAATAGGTTGATTCCTTTATCACCTTTCACCAAAAAAGAAACAAGGTTCATTTAAAAAAATATAAACAAAACATATATCAAAAATAACATCACATGGGAAGCACAACACAAAAGGAAAACACACAAAATAATCCACCATGCAAGAGGAGCTAGTCAAGTATATTTCATACCATCCCATCTTATTTTTTATGATTTAGGGAAGTGGAAAATATGCAAGAGGCACAACATTAATAATAATAGATAGAGCTATCAAAATTTCTAAACAAGGGCCATGACCTAAAGATAAGTCACATTGTTTGTCACTAGGAGCTAGGGATAATTGTTTTGCAAATATAGCAGGTAAATCATGATTAACATAATTAAGCTCATTGATATTATCAACATTTTAGCATTAAAGTCATTTTCACTAGAGATGTTGAGAATTAGGGAGTATAGAGAGGCAACCTTGTCATTATTGTCAGACATTGCAGGTTCCCCTTATATCATGTTCCTTGAACCTTGAACTTTGAACTTTGGTTTTTCTTAGTTCAAAGTTAATAAGGTGCTAATTGTCTTCATCATTGGTGGGTCCCATCATGTCAAACCTTTTGAGGTTTTCAGTATTTTGATTTTTTTTTAACTTCAAACCTCTCTTTTAATGGTTCAGAGTTTAAATTTCCAACGTGTGGTATGACAAGATCAGGTTGACATGCACCAGATCTTTTGCTCACTCAAAAAGAAATGATTGAAGGGAAAGGTAATAAATGGTGATTACTCAAGGTGACATGTAATGAAATAATTATGTGCGAGCACTTATTTTCATTAAAATCAATGGGTGCTATTATTATGAAAATGAGTATCTATAAATGTGTCTCCAGGAAGTTAAAGGAAACACACATCAATTTTTTATTTCTTTCATTGTATAACTGGAAGTACCCTTTCTCTACAACAGAAGAGTCGAATAGCATAGAGGTAAAATTTGGTCTTTTTGGAAGCTATGTGCACAACAAATATAAGTTTTGAGTTATCCCCTACCAACATTTTCTTAAATCAAATAAAACTTACCTATTATAAGCAGTTAATTGTTCAGAGTTTTTGCAATTTTTCTGCTCTACAGAAGTTTTCCCATTTTCAAATTATGTCTTCTACCAAGATAAAAATCTCTAGGGAGATTAAGCCTTCCCCCATAGTCAACAACCTTCCCATAATTGGAGACACCGCTCTGGCAGAGGAAAGTATTAAAGAGATAATGGGTAGGTTTAAAGCTGTGGAAGCCGGTTCCATGGTTGCTAAAATCACTAAAGTGGGTTGCTAGAAGCCAATAGTTTCCCATAATTTGTTCCTTGACTAGAGCTAGTAATAGAGTGTTAGAATAGATATAACAAGGTGAATAGGTGTATCAAAAATCCTTTTGGAGAAGCTGATTTGGTTTATATAAATAGACAAGTGGTTTTAGCCACTTTCAAGATTTCTAAAGCAGAAACATATGGAGATTGGGAAATCAGTAAAGAAATGGTTGAGTTCAATGAAAATAAGAAGGATTATAATAGTATCATTGCTCGTTATTGGTTGAGAAAACCTGAGAAAGGAGGTTCACATTTGTTAAGACCTCTAAGAAATGATCATTTAATTCAGAATGTGGTAGATGTAGTAAGAATTTTAAATAGGGTAAAAGGAAATCCTTAGGATATTTTATGGGAAGACTAGATGTACACTTTCATACAAGATATCTTGGATGATGGTAAGTATGTAGATTGGGAAAAAGTTATTGCTAAAAGGCTTCATAAGGAGTTTTCCCAATCAGTGGAAACAACCAATTATCACATGTCCTCATATCTAATCTATATCTCAGCTTGTTACAGAGACTAGGAGGGTTTACCTCATGAATCATGGAATGAAGATATGAAAAACTATGAATATTACCCTGTGCTACATCAAAAGAGGTGCTCAGAAAATTTTAGAAAATTCCAAGAGATTTTCATAGCCAAATTAGTCTTTGAATTAAAGGGAAAAGAAAATTCTAGAATGTTAGAGGAGGACATGGAATTAATAAAGGTTTACGTGAGTTTTTACATCCAATTTCTTAGGTTCACCTACTTGAGGGTTGGTGGTTTCAGTGGAGAACCATTGAAGTTGCCCAGATACTACTTGGATAAGTATATTTTGGTTGAAATATGTAGGCAGTTAGTTTAGGTTGAGAGAAAGTATAGGCTCAAGAGAGGTGCTAGTTATTTATTTCCCATAAATTGGCCACTACAAATGTAAAATGATGCGTGACACCTCTTCCCTAGAAATAGAATTAGACCTAATTAATATCAAACCCTACAAGATGAGAAACTACTTTGATGATTAAAGTTTTGGTTCTCATCATTTTAGAGTAGATGCTACTTTTCTTCACCAGCCTCAATTAGAAGACTATTGGGAAAATTGCATCGATGAATTTGAGCTCAGAAAAGGTTGTGGTCAAGATTCACATTCAATCAAATTATCAGTCTACAAATACCTATGGACACCAAAGGAGTTGAAGAAGATGATGAAGATGTTTTGGATCCACAATATGTTGAACTAGTTGAGTGTGTGCCCATTCCCTAAATTGACTTGAGTAAGCAAGAAGAAGAAGATGTGAGACTCAAGACACACAATGTAATTAAGAGGACAAAATGCGGGCTAGCTGAGAAGAGAAGGGAAAATGCAGTTGTGAATAAATCCAAATTAGAAAGAGAATCTTCAAAACTACCAGAAGTTCATTCTCCACCTATTTACACTAACATAGTTGAAACATTGCCCCCTATAGGTAAACTTGAACTTGAACCGAAGTCTCTTCTGGAGTAACCAGAATAAGTGATTATTTAGCCAACTATTAGAGTCACTCATTCCTGGAATAAGAAGACCACCAAATCTTCCAAATGTACCTATATTATAATTGATTTGGAACCAATAGAAAAAGAAAAGTTAGAATAGTCTGAACTAGGCATGGATACTTCCCAAAATATCTCAACTATCAAAGAAAAATACGCAGCAACATAAACAAAAGTGCAAGAATCTCTGACACTAGGGAATCCGTTAGATTTCCAGTCTCCTCTGGAAAAGGGTGATACATAGGTGCCCAAATGGCTCTAACTTTTAGTGAATAAGAAGTAAAGCATTGTTCCTATTTCCACCCTAGTTAGTGACATGGTTAGTAAGTACTTGGGCAAGATGCCTAAAATCAAAAGGCAAAAGATAGAGGCACTCCTGGATCTAGATGAAGACATGGCTCACTAGATGGAAAATGTTTTTACTCCTACTATAGACAAACTTGGTGAGGAAGTGACTTTGAAAGATTTCAAAATAGAGAAAATTGATCTGGGACATGCCACAAGAGCAGAAGACATGAAGGTGTTCAAATCGAGTAGCAGTAAGATTAGTCGTAGGATATGGAATGATGCTAAAGAAAAACAAGAACTCAAACAATCCCTGAGGTAGATGTCCCAATATATATAGGTTATTCAAAGTATGACTTTGCAACCCCTAGCTGAGATGCCCCAGAGAATCGATAGTAAGTCTCCCAAGAATCAAAAGTTCTTGGATCAGATTCAAAGAGAAAGATCTGTAGCCAAACAATTTGGTGAATGGATTGACACTCTTGCTAAAGAAGCTATCGAATATTTGGCTAATCTTAGTAGATATTTTGAGGATGTGTTTGGGATTACTAAAGGATTAGAGTTAGAGATCACTTCTTGGGGAAGTGAAAAGAAAGAATGGGAGGATGTGGTTTCTAGGATAGACAAAATCATGGCCTATGATCTTGATAAATTCCTAAAAGAAAAACCCATGTCAGGGTTGAATGAGAATGCTTTGTTTTCTTTAAAACTAAACATAAGTTGGAGGAATGATGTTTTTGAAGAAAGTATTGAAGTCTGTATTGAATTATTGAAATAATTAAAATTTATTCATGAGATAATGGAAAATTACCTCAAGGAAATTAACTTACAAGTGATAGAAAATATGCCCAATCCTGACCGCAAGGTAGAACATGTAAAAATATCTTTGAAAGAAAAGATGAGAAACCTGAAAAGTGCTAAAGATGTTTAGATAAAAGACTTCATTATAGTTGGATAGATTGATTCTCTTTTGATAATGGGAAATGACCATTTGAGAATGCATAAATATAAGATAGAAGATATCTGAAGGGGAATAGATATCCAGACCGAAAGGATTAAAACACTTGGCCTACCCAGTAAGCAATGGTTAACCCCTTTTGTGACATCTTTCAAGGAATGGAGCATAGAGAAACCAACCAAGATAGTTCCAGATTGTTCAACCATTTCCTAATGAATTAAAAGTTTCCTAAGATAGTTTTTTCAGTTGAATAGTTTAAGGGCCTAGTTAGTTAATAATTCCTAGAAAAAGGGGATGGGTAGTTTTCCTTGACTCCGTTTGGAGTTAGTTTTAAAAATGGTTTTAGCCCTGTGAGGCTATAAATTTTATTTCACTTGACTTTGGAAGGGTCGATTCTCTGGCATTTGAAAAACTTATGGTACTTTGAATTATTTTGTTGAAGTATGTTATTTGAATACTATAAGATCAGATAGTGTTGAATATAATATCAGTTGGTTTTATAAGCAGAATTTTGTGACTTTTATAATCAGTTGGTTGGATTAGGCATATGTTTTGGTTTCAATTGGAATCAGTTTTATGCAAATAAATTTGTAGATGCACTGTTAAATTCTTGCAGTAATTTCTTTTCTTATTCTTATGTTTCAAAGCTGGAAACCAATCTTCTTGATAGCTTTATGAATCCTTATTCAGTTGGATTATTGATTATATTGATCTTAATATGTGATATTCCTTTATAGTTTTGTAATGGAATATTACATGTCCTTTCATACTTTCTAGTAAAAAGTATGCTACACAATCATTCTTTTTAAATAAAGGAGCGAAAAGTCAAATTGTTTTAGAAGGAAGCTTCACCTTAGATGTAGAGAGTGTAGTTAATAACTACCTCATTCTGATAGTGATAAGATTTTCTTTTCATTTGGGTAAGGAGTTAAATATTTTTGGAAGTTTGAAAAAGAAAAATCAGCTCACTAACATGTAGAAATCCTTTTTAGAGGATAAAAAATGTGGTGGGGATGACACCCACAAGACTTCACTATTGCAGAATAAAGTTTTCTCAGTTAGAGCTACAATTTTAGCTATTTCTAATAGCTTACCCTATTAAGAGTATTAACGAAGTTAAGAGTCTAAAGACTGCTAAGTATACCTTGTAAAAGGATTTAATGTGAGGCCTCACCCCGACCCATCATAGCACTATTGATACATTCACATTTTGATACTTTATGATTTGATACTTTGATACACTTTCTAATCATTCTAACAAAGACTCGTGATATTATGTTTTATGATGATGATTATATTGTGTGGATTACATTTTGACATGGATTAGGACCTAGAAAATATTGTTGATTTTTGTTATACATGCTTATATATGTGATTTGATGAGAAAGAATTAATCATGATTAGATGTGATTATTTCATGGATTATGCTCTAAGTTAGGAAATAGCATGGATAATATGTCATGATGATTTATGAAGGTACTATGTTTGAGCATTACTAAATGAAAATTGTAATTAGAAATTTAATTCTACATATCAATTAATGTTGCTAATTATGAGTTGTATATATATATTTACATGTGATTTTACTACCTTGGACTACTGATGCTTGAGTTTAGTGTGTAGGAAAGAAAACCATGGAATTATTTGGAGAATCAGGGTTACACATATGTGTTATTGAGTAAGCCAAGGTTTAATCTAATGAAGAGATTGAAACCTCATTGTAATTTGATTTCTATTTATAAACATAATTTGTATGTATGTGAATAGTTGAAATTCATGTTGTTAATTGGACATGTCATTTGTGAATGTGATGTGTATTTTATGGTGTCACTTAACACTTGTATTATCCATGTGGATGGTGACATGTCAATTAGGGTTTGGGCAAGAATCACCTAACCTTATAGGGTATTATATTAATCCCACTTGCATGTAGATGTCTTGTAGGGATCACATCAAGTTAGAATTCGGATTTGAATTTTAGAGGTACTTTAGAGGGGTTAAAAGTGACCCTAGAGTGCATTTTTGCCCAAAATTAGCTAACCCTAAGGGGGTACCTTGAGTTGGGGGCTAGTTTTTACCTATGGGAATGTCTAGATCACCATTATGGCCCTCTAAAAAGGCTACTCTTCAAAAGTGACGAAAATAGAGATTGCCACATGCATTTGACTTGTCCCACACTCTTTTCTAAACTCACCATTAAGAGTGGGGACAAGAGGTAAGGAAACAAGACTAGAGGGCATGTCTCATTAATTGCTAGATCTTGAGTACATTTTTAGAGGTCTTTTTAGAGGGCTTGGAGAGACTTAGTGGGTGTTCACCCACTCTCTAATTTTAGAGACACTTAGGGTTGGAGAAAGGAAAAGACAAGGGAAAAGGATAAGGGCTCTTCTCAACAACTTTCTTGCCATTTGCTTTGGACCAAGGTTGGTGATTCTTGCTACGAAGGATGGTTATTGCATTTAAATTTTGATATTTTATAGTGTAGAATGAACATGTGAAATCTTGAATGATATGTTCATTGTGAATCTTGTTAATGTTGTGTTGGGTTGGGATGCATTTGGATTTTGAATCATTCTTTGTTCTTTTGGTTTTGGGTGTGTTGTTCATGGGAGTTGAAGGAATCACTCACCCTTGGGAAGGGAAGTAGTGGCCTTGGGTGAAGGGGTTATTTGGGCTCTCCATTGTAGTGAGAGTCTCTTCTCTTGGAGAAGAGGGAAATTTTCATGGAGTATGGGCTCCATGAAGCCATATTGTAATCTTGCATCTTGAGGATGATAATGATGAAATTTGTGTATGAAAGTTTTGATATGGTAGCCTTTGGAAGGCATAAAGACTCTTGTTGAAAAATTTATAATGTAATGACATTATCCTCCTTGGAAAAGCCCACCTTCACCCTACTTCAATGGGTTTGGAAAACCTATTTGTAAAGCCATGGTTGGGAGTTTAATGTAGTGTTTTTCATTTATGTGTTTGTGAGCATTTTGTTGTATATACCCGTTTAGTCTTGATTCTCCAAGCTCAGGGGTGGTCTCCTTGAGACCTTGGATGGGAGGTGAGCTCTCTATGGTTTTCCCCTTTTATTTTCAGGTTTTGAAGCCAAGTTCTTGTGGAAAAATCTTTGGAAGAGTTTCATTTTGGAGTCTTTGTGGAAGCAAAATATGTTGTTGCATTCTAGCAATCATGTAATGGGAAACACTCCTTTTGTTAAATATGTAGTTGCATTATTGAGAGTATATCAAGATGTAGAAAGAGTGACCTTCTTCATTTTAGAATCTCCTTGTTGTTGATAGGAGGAAATGTATCTTGCTCTAAAACAAATGTAAAAATCTTAGTGGAAATCAACTAAGGATGAAGAAATTATGTTACATCCTCTTATTGTTGTTGCATGGTATTGCTCACTTTTACTAAATAAAGATTATAGTAGCATTATTTCAATAGAAGTCTTCAAAATTGATATTGCAAGTGAAGTCATCCGATGTTGAAAATGATAGAAAGATTAAAGTTTTAGACATTTTGGTTGTGTATTTATGATATTAAATTGATGTTAAAGTTACATTTGTTAGCATTTAAACCTAAAGATGCTTGAAAGATTCAGAATTTTTTTTGAAATTAAGACTCATGTATTCCCAATAGCTACATCTAGAAAAATCCAAATGCTAAGGTATAAGGCTTTAAGCCTTCTTCACTTTGACTGTAAAACTCAAGCGGGTTTACCTTTCTCAGTTGCTTCTACAAAGCATTACAATGTTGATCTATGTACTTGACATAGACAATACAATTTAGAAACATACAAATAAAAGTAAATTGAATAGGTTTTTTATATTTAGGTGGTGAACAAATGCAAATTAAGCTTAAACCAGTGCCTTATTCATTGGGCCAGAGTTAGAACCTAACATCAATAGAATCCTATCAATACAAAGTACTGAAACTTAAATGAAATGACTAACAATATATTCTCCCAATTCCTAATCCTACCATCAAATTCATTTATAGATCTTTAATTCCCAGAGACCTCCCTAAAGATTTATTCCCTCCTTGAGAGAAACTTGAGTTCAACCCCTATATTCACCTTGTGAATAATGCATTAAAGAGCCTTACAAATTAATGCATAATTAAAACAAAGAATCCATACACAAAGACAATAAGAGATAACAACAAAATTCTAGTATATTTGTATTAATTCTTAACTATATTAGTACAACCTTAACAAAGACTTGAAAGAAGTCAGATCCTATATTTAGAACTTTCTTTGCAAAAAAATTCAGCCACCTTCACAAAAGAAGCAAAACTTTCTACTTATACCACTAGCCATCTTGGAATCCTTGAGAGGATGCAACAAGCTTTAGATGGCTATGAAAATGACTTGCACTATAGACAAAAAGGTACAAACAATAATGACAAAGATTTGAAAAATAGAAAGTAGTTCCCAACTACTAGCATCTTCACAGCTGGCACCTTTGTCCGGAGATATTTTAGAGCATGTACTTGATTTGTTGCATGAATGATGACCACCATTGCAAGCTAACCTACATCATCCTTTGTTTGGTACATGCTCTCTCTAGAATTTTGGATCAAGTGCCACATGTACTTCACTCTTCTTCTTCTGCCTCTGACTCTAGGACAGCTGGCTTCTTTTTCTGTCTCTTGATGCTCTTTTCCTATGATGCCACATCATCATCAGATGGCCAATTAAAACTTTATAGTTCCTATAGTGTCTTCAACTGCACCTCCCACTTGGAATGAGTTATGCCCTTCACATTTGTAACAAACCTTGTGCAATCATTCTCAACTTTTATCAAGTTTTCAATTATATTGTTACAACCTTGTGTTTCCAAAGAATTTTCACCCACAAGAAAAGCCTCCTTCTTAATTATTATCTAACTCATGCTTAGATTCCATTCATCTACACTGATTATACTTCCATCATCATTGTATACTAAGGGTAGATGTTTACTATAATCCTTATCAAACATAGCCAGCTTGGTTTTTATCTGGTTAGACTTTCCCTTAAAAAACTTTGAAACAATACTAACCAATCCAATCTTCTCATATACCCCAGTCACCACCTCAGGGATGTTAGGCTTCCGTTCATGCAGGGCATCGAGTTTTTCAAATAACAAGTTCCTTCCTGACCAAATACCATAGAGTGGCTCCAAGGTAGCTAGTGATTCATTTAACTTCTCATTTTACTTATGCAACAAGACAACTAATTGATGGACTGAGTCCATCCTATCCTTTACTCTATTCTTTCTATGTTGCACAACATCAACCATGGTCTTTAAGGCTGCATCTAGCCTCACCTTTTCTAAATCTTCAACTAGCCTATCAGGAACCTATGCCTCTTACTGAGAAGGGGCCTCAATTTGCAAAGGAGGGGGAGGTACTACCTTAGATGCTTCTTCAAGCTTGGCCCTTAGCTCTTCTAATTCACCCTCCATTTTCTTGATTACCATGACCTTTAAATCTTTGTCCTTGGCAACCTTCATTGAATTTTCAAGTAATTTGTCCAACCTTTTAGACAACTGGATGGTTTTTGCCTCATTAAGGTGAGAAAAGTGTGTTACTTCCTTTGACACCTCAAGATCAGTGGTGTTTTGGACAATCCAAACAATTTTGTTTCATTCCATCTTATCTTCAATGCTCACCAGAGATGGCTTTTGAGTTCTAGGAGCCAAAGACCATAATGCAATAGCTTGTGACTTAGGGTCATAACCACTCCCTCTTATCATTTCATCTATATACACTTCATATGATAGACTACCCTCTGGCTACTTTCTATTTTGATCAATGATGAAAGCAAAGGTTAAATCCCATCCTGGAGTAAGAAGCATACCACTTGATCTAACCATCTCCCTTACCTCAATAGTTATCCTTTCAAGACTAGGGTCATATGATGTAAGGGCCCTCAAATTCTCCTCACTTGATTGCATCCCTTCAGGAAAGGTCTTTTCTACTTCATTTTGTTTCCTACAAATAAGGGATTCCCTGAATTATTTTCTTTGGATGAACTAGTCATCGCTGAGAAACTCCTCTTGATAGAGTTCTCTTTCATCTTTACCCAACAACAAGGGTAAATCCCCTTATTCTTTTGATACAACCTTTTTTCCATCCCTGATGGCCTTTATTAACTGATGATGGTAAGCTCTATTACCAAGAACAAGAGCAGAAGCTCTATCAAATACCTTTTTCTATTTTTTCATCTTAGAAGGCTCACCTACTTCAAGCCTCTATTTTTTCCTTGGCATCTCTGAAGTATCCCCTCCTTCCTATGGGTCTTGTGTCAAATCAATAATTGGTGAGTCTACACCATGAGGTGGACTTTCACCCTCTTATGAGTCATCAATGAACTCTTTAGGCTAAGAAGTAGAATAATCTCTTGGTACATCCAACTTTTCCTCAAGCAACCCCTCCAACTGGTTAGAGAGGGTGCCGTGCATTTCTATCATCTTCTCCATTCTTTGAAAATATGGGAGCTCAGGGAAATAACCACAAAAAGGAATCTTGACCTTCCTAAGTTTGACCTCTATGTCTAGAAAATCAAAATACTTTCTCCACCTTCTCTGGGCTTCATCTTGGTCCAACATGTTTCTTATCACATCCTCCTCATCCAGGCCCTCATGCTCTCTGATTGTCCCAATGTTAGGGATCAATGTCATCCAAGCAATGTTGATAAAACCCTCATAATTAACATATTGGCAAGTACCTATAGTCATCTTGAAGTGATTGAGCCAACTACTGACCTGGTCCAGTGCTCTCTTTCCAATCAAGAAATTGACAATTTTGAATTGCCTCGGTGTGAAGGTGCCCTTCCTATGAGGTGCTAAATGCTCTCTATCAGTCCATATTAATTTCCAAATAAATTCCATCATAGCAACCCTAGGATGCACAAATTTAGGAAGCAGGTGTGGGGGCTAGGGGAAACCATAAACTCTAAGAATTATGAAGTTGGCCCCTATGTAGAAATCTCCCCAATTATGGTTTCCTGGCCACTTATTTTCATATTGCATTGGCCTTAACATCCTCAGGATCTTAGTTGACAGCCTTACAACATTTTTTCCCAACATCTCAAGGATTGGATGGACAAAATAATTTTGGAAAATAGAAAATTTACACTCATTGGATGTGTAATTCCATGCCCTTAACCAATATTGCACTGGGTTAGGATTACCCTAAAAAATAGTCCTCAATTTCAACATTCTTGCATCAAGATGATTAACATGGTGGTATAAAATTAAATTCATAAGGATGGAGTAATGCATGAATATAATAGGTCTCTTACTCTCCTTAACATACATCAACCCCTCATGCATCCTATCAATTACATAGTGGATGTAATCATAGTCAGTATTGGTGTGGGAATTCTGAAGATCTAGGATTATCATCAAAAGTTCAGCGGGCATTTTTCCTTCATCCCCATCTATCCCCAAAACCCTACACAACCCATGACACAAGAATTTCATGTAATGATTGAGGGATGAAAATTGATAAGGGGCATTCATACTTGCTAGGAGGGGGGCTATGTATTTACCCTGCTTGGGCATATGCTTAACTATCTGGCTTTTCACTGACCCAATATTACTCGCATATTGAAGCCTTTCCTTCTTCAAATCAATTTCAGTGGAGGAAGAGGCATAAAAATTGAATGCCTTCATGAAAGATCCCCTATCCAAGGTAATAAAAATAGACTGGTCTTCACACCTAATGGTTTTAGAGATAGGGTCATACAACCTAGCCAACTCAATAATGAAATCAACATCTAAGAACACATCAAGCACAATTAACTTTGCCATCCCTAAAGCCCAAGCATTAAAAATAGGTATAGCCTTATGCCTATTATTATAAAAGTATGAGAAGATGATATAACCTAAACCCAAAGGAGAGATAGGGCCTCTACACTTGTCCATGAGATCCTCAAACATTGTATCAATGGCTTTCTTGTTTTGATTAGAGTTGGGAAGAAACCTGTGGAACTCATTTGAATAATTTGGCTTTCATTTATCCTCACCACTTTGGTCCTTCACTGCTCCACTAGATGATGCTACACTTGCCTATGGATGACTCATCTTGATAGAGTAGAAATTTCACAGTACTACCATCTATCTTACTCCTCACTCACTGGTTCAGTGCCAAAAATCTCAATTATTTTCAGAATAATTTTGAGCACAGAAAGAAATGAAGTCCCATCTATATACTTTGAGAATTGAATGTGTACAATTGCTAAATCATAACAAATTTGGCTTTAGTCACTTTTGCATTCAATTCTGCATATTACCAACCTTCAAATCATAGCTAGCTATGGTGTGGATGTTGACAGGATGATTTAAAAAAAAAAAAAAAATAAAGCGCGAGAGCAATGATCATGGATTTTGGCAATAAAACCCATAATTACTGATGAAAACCCTCATTAAAACCTAATTGGACAACATTTTACCCTTTTCCAACTTGGTAGAGTACTTTTTCGATGTTACAATGGCTCATTACATTTATCGACATGAAAACTTAACCAAACCTAGTTCGGAGATCCAACGAACAAAGGATCTCATGATCTCTGAAAGAAATGTTAATCCAAGGTTAAGTTTGGAGATCCAGCGACAAGGCCATTCATAGAATCTCAGAATGATCTCTTAATTCATGACTTTACTTAGAGATTCAGTGACCACCATTGATCCCAAAGATGATCAACGGTCCTCAGATTATCTTTAAAAACCCATCATGACCTCATTGTAATTAGAGTTTTGGTGACTGAAGGCAATGTCATGTTCTTAGAAAACTTGGATCAACCATGGTTAAACTCAGAGAACAAGTGACCAAAGACTTCGCCAATTCTTGTAACCATTTCCTTAACTTAGCAAGTATCTAAAGATTAAGTGAATAAATCCTTTTACAAAATCATGAAACATAACACCTTGACCATAGTCATATCTGGAGAATCAACGAATAGCTAAATCTCTTAAACTGGGAAAGCAATGCTTAACTCTCATTCCATCTCGTGATTCAGTGAACAAGTCTATCTCACATTCTCAAAAAGAAATGCTTAACCATGGTCAAATTCTAAGATTGAGCAAATAACCCACATCTCCCATTCATTGAATACTTCTCACACCTTAGGTTATATCTTGAGATTACACGCTGACTGTAGATCTTAGAAACAATCAGCAGCTTTCACTGAATCACCCAATCCATTAGACCATTACTTTTTAATTGTGAGAGTCAGCAACCATTGCATTCACTTAATCTCCCAAGGTTTGAAACCTTAACCTTTTCCTTTTGAGAATGCACAACTGAAGAAGACACAATTTAACTTTTCTTTGTTTTCCAAGTCACTGAAATATTTGGGACTTCACTAATTGATTCTGAGATTGCATGAACACTTTGCTTGCTTAATCACCAAATAATTTAGAGCTTTTCCATCTTTTCCTAAGATCAAGTGACTGAAGAGAACTTTATCCTTTGCCAAAATACATCACCAAAGCCGCCAAACTTAGTGGATATAAAAATAAGACTCAATCGCTAGATTGCCAAATGACTTAGTGTAGGGACCGTTCTTTGTGAGATTAAAAATTGACCATTGATTGCAAAGATGATCAACGGTACTCACTGAATCACTGGAAGATTTTAAACTTAGCCACCTAATTTAGAGAATAGGAGATAACCAACATGCCAAGTCTCTGAATGCTTCAATGAAACCACCAAGAATCAAGCGAATAAAAGACTACACAGTCACTGAATCGCTTGATGTTAAGACTAACCATGACATAAACTGGGAGATTCAGTGACTAAAGAAAAGATAATAAAGGATTCACCACTATCTCTTATTCACCAAAAGACTTGAAGACAAGGAAGAACATTGCATGAATCAGTGAAGACAAGGAAAAATGACCACATGCAAATTGGAAGACTTAAGTGACCCAAAAAGTAACGCATTAATAGAAGAAACTAGGGCACACTAAAAACTAACCAAAAAATCAACCATTTTAGGCAAAAATACATTGGGTAAGGGTTTTAACACAAATATGATAGTTTTTGAGGAGTTCTAAAACCCTAAACCAGATGAAGACATAAGCAAGGACATTTAGACAAGACCTGGAGCAAAAAACCTCAGAAAACCTAAAATATACCCAACAATGGCTCTATCTGAGGATGCTTGAATGCAAGTTCATAGCAAGAAACCATGAATCTATGGGTGGTAGACCATAAAACCCTAACCTAAAATAGGAAAACAAACAAAACTATACATATATACAGAACTATTGTGCATGAAAAAGATTGAAAATCAATTGAAGAAGTACTTCAGGAATTGTCCATGCACTGGCAATTCCTGTTCCTCACGATTCAAATTTCTCAAGAAGTATGAATCCTTTCCATGAATTTGATATATAATGAAAGGTCCTAACCATAAGGACTCAAAATTATTATGCTTTCATTTGTCCTCAGCCCTGGCATTCCACTGCAGAACCATATCATTAGGCTGGAACTTTCTAGTAGGAGCTCTCTTGTCAAAAAGATATTTCATTTTCTGCTACAATTTTACATTTTATTTTTGACCCTCTCTCTTGATTTCATCCAACTCTACTAATTGAATCATCATGTCCTACAATGGATCACTAATTTCCATCTCTTCTTCCCTTATGAATTGGTAGATAGGCAAAAAATTATTCACAGGAAGCCTGGACTTTATATCATATTCCATTTCAAAAGGGGATTTTCCTGTTGCTTTCTTTTCAACAATTCTATCAGCCCATAGTGCCAACTTTAATTTCACATGCCACATCCTTTTTTTATTTTCCAAGGTCTTCTTTAGAATTTGAAGAATACTTTTGGTTCTAGATTCTGCCTACCCACTGGCATGTGGATGGTATGGGGATGAATATGACAAAACTATTCCCATTTCAGAACAAAAGTCAGTGAATTCTTGGGACCTAAAACTCATAGCATTGTCCATTACTATTTTCATGGGTACACCAAACCTAGCAACTATGTTATTCATCAAGAATTCAATAACTGCTATACTGGTTTCCTTTTTAGTTGGAATGGCTTCTATCCATTTAGTAAAATAATCAATAGCCACCAAAATGTGACTATGCCCTCCACTGGATTTCACTGATAATTTCCCAATAAAATCCATGCCACACATAGAAAAAGGGGCCTCTGCAACCATAAGGTTTAATAGCAAAGCACCTAAAATATTTTAATTTCTTTGAAAATCTCTGACATGACTCACATTTCCTAACATATGAGTGGGTTTCTTTAAATAAGACTAGCCAATAATATCTAGCTCTTAGAATTTTATGAGTCATAGACCTAGCTGAATGATGCCCTCCACATAACCCAGAGTGCATCTCTTTTAAAAGATTTTCAGATTGATACTTGTCTAAACAAAAAAGCAACATCCCATCATTATCTTTCCAAAATAGATCACCTTGTATCTGTCGGATATTGCTAATGCATGGGTGGTGATTGAGACATTCAATATTTTTAATCACTATGTTACTGAATGGGCACTCATACTGTTGTCATTTATGTTTTGTCACTGATGTCAACATATGCTTCTATGAAGAAACCAGACTGGTAATCAAAGTGTACAAAAGGTGTATGAATGTTTTAGATGCTAGGAAGTTAGAAGAGAGTTTAGATGGATGTTGTTATCTTTTATCTAAGATTGCATCATTAATGGATGCATATTAAGGAAGATACAGGTGTTTTGGTAAAGACTGGTCACTAGACCATGATAGTGAGAATTGACAGAGTTAGTCTTTGAGATTTTGGTATAGATTTCAGAGGGATTGGATTCAAGGTATGTGATGTTGAAGGATGATGGAAAAGGTACTGATAGATGTTCATTGGTTAGTGCAAGGTACGAAATGATTGGTGACATCATCTATGGCGTGTGCTCTGGCGATGGCTTATCAGGAAGTTGACTCAAGGAATGAAGCATGTTTTTAGTTTGGAAAGCATAATTCAAAGATGTCAGTCTTTAATTGTTGTAATGTAATCATTGTAAACTTGTTTATGATACCGTGTGTATCCTAGCAATCACCTATGTAATTGTTTGTAATTAGGAAAGCCTTATGGGCCGACCTGTTCTTGGTAAAATGTAATAAGGTATAAATAAAAGGTCTTTTCTTTGGAAGAGACATGGCTGTCATAAGTGTGATATAAGGAGGTTGAAAATTTGTGTCTGCTATATGTATAGTAGAGGATTATTGGTGGACTTCATTGGAATTGATCAAGCAAAGACAGTTGCTAGAAAATAGTTCAAAAGATTGTGTATTTCTTCATATACACTTGTTGCAAAATAGTGAGTTCAGAAGGTGGACTTAACCTTCTTTGGACAGTGAGCCCTCTTTTGTTCTTGACTCCTAACAAGGTCTATCCTCTAAGAAGGACTATGTACTATAATGTTTCAATAAGCTCCTAACAAGGCTATATCTTCTAACAAGGATTACTATACTCTTAGTACATCATTAGTGGGTGCTAATTCCCACTGGGTTTTTTTCCTTTAACAGGGTTTCCCCATAACCAAAATATTATGTTATTATGTTGGCATTCATTGTGTTCATTGGATCTGATATTGATGAGCTTAAAGGTTTAAAGTTTAATATTCTATCATACAACTGATTCACTCCCCCTCTCAGTTGTATTATGGACTATTAATCCTAACAATTGGTTGTTGGCATTAAGCAGAATTGCCACTAGTGACAACACTTATCTACATTCTGAGTGCAAACCGAGCAGAACAGTGCAAACTGAGCAGAACAGTGCAAACCGAGCAAAATAGTGCAAACTGAGCAAGACAGTGCAAACTGAGCAAGACAGTACAAACCGAACAAGATAGTGCAAACCGAGTAGGACAGTGTAAACTGAGTAACATTATGTCTACCAAGTCACCAGTATTAACCGAGTTCAAAACCTATCGAGTGGTTAGTATGAACCATGCCTTCACTTCTACCGAGTGCATGACGATGCCGAGTAATGCAGTGGACGCCGAGTATCAGAAAGTCACCGAGTTAGTTTGCAGGAACCATGTAACCATACTTGGGCCGACTTAGTAGCACTTATGTTTATTTGTCAAGCCGACTTTGTAATTGTAATTGTAATTAATTGTTTAGACTTGTATATAAACAATGTTGTAAAAATGTCAAGATGCATGTAATGAGTATGAATGTGAAAAAGAAAGAAAGGTAGAGATAAGCGAATTACAAAGGGCTTCAGCAGTGTAAGGAATAGCAAAGACAAATTCATCACAGAAGGTGATCAGTACATCAGTGAATCTCATTCAGCAATCCAGTTGCAAAGCAAGAGATCTATTGTTTCATCCTAACAGGTGAATCAGTACTAAAATCCTTCAACCGGGTAGACTTAATAGTCTTTTGTAAAATCTCTTTACCGAGTGCATACTTCATTGTATGTTTGTAAATCCTTTAACAGGGTGGATTTAGCAATCCTTATTGCTCCTAGCAGGGAAAATCATCAGAAGTGATCAATTGTAAGCCTTAACCGGCCAACTTTATTCTGTAGTACTAAAGCTTTGTGGGTTTCATCCCCACCCCAGTTTTACTTTCTTTTTGGAAGGTTTCTGGGTAACCAAATCTATGAGTCATTATTGTGAATGCTTTTAAGTTTCATGCTTTCTATATGCAAAAGGTTAAAGTGAATTATATGTTAATACATCTGTAATTGTAAGAAAATTTAGAGTTACTGATTCACCCCTCCCCTCTCAGTAACTCGGTTAATTCCTGAATATTTCCAACAATTGGTATCAGAGCTTGCATTGGTTCTCAAGATAAAGCTTAACTAGCTTGAGCAAAGATCCAGGACAATGGAGGTATTCAAACTGAACAAGGTGATTGAAAATGAAAAGCTAGATCTGGAAATGGCCATAGCTAAACTTAAAGAAGCAAAAGAACATCTTTCCCAATCTCTAAGAAGAAGGAAGGAACTTGCAAATCAGATGAATGATCAGAATTACATTGAAGAAAAGATTGAAGATCTTTTTCCCTCAAATAGCTCAGATGAAGCAAACAATGTTGTCAAAGAACTCCTAGAAAATAATGGGTCTCTACAGGAAGAAGTGAGAAAATTAAAAAGAGAACAAGAGCTACACTCAATAAGATTTTGTGAGATCTTAGAACAAAGAAACAAGTTGAAAGATGAATTAGATGGAAGGAACATTGAAGTCCAAAATAAAACCCTTCAGCTAGAAAACCTAATTGATCAAATCTCTCATACAAATGAGGAAATTCTGAATCTAAGATCAGAAATAGAAAGCACTAGAGAAGAACTAAGATCCGAAAAGGAAATCAATCTAAGATTGATGGATGACCTAAACGCTGAAAAACAAATCAATGAAGGAATGCTGAAAAGCCAAGAAGACTTAAATTAGCTGTATGAGCGAAATCTTCATAGGCAGAAAGTAAAAGTAGGACTTAGATACAAAGGAGAAGGTGAATCTTCTAAGCAAGGTACTCAAAGAAATCAGAAACCTACCTGTAATCACTATGGTAAAACAGGACATACTTCAAATAAATGTTGGAGCAATGAAAAAGCAAAATTCAATGGAAAATGCTACAATTGCAATCAACATGGTCACAAAGCAAATGAAAGCAGGGAAAAACCAAGATTCAGAGGTAATTGTCACAAATGCAACAAACAAGGTCACAAGACATCCGAGTGCAGATCCAAAACATTCAATCCAGCAGAACAAATTATGAAAGCAATGTTTGGATGGGACTACAACACCTGGTGTAGATGTCATTACTATGGAGAATATGGACACATTGGCATGAATTGCATAAAACATCATCTAAGGAAAAGAGATACTACCGTAAGATGCTTCAAATGCACTAAACTCGGTCACATAGCTAGAAATTGCATGAATGCTAGTGAAGTTGAAGATGAAAAGAAGAATGAAGCAACTAAGGTCAGGAAACAGGTGAGACAAAAGTGGATTCCTAAATCTACTGAGCAAACCAGTCCAAGTAATGGAATGGGTGGCTCTACCGACTCAAACTAAATTTCCAAGAAAGCACTAGAACTGCATTCTCATAGACCAATCTCAAGCAGTTCCAGAACCGAATTAAAAAAAAGGTCTAAATCGGCATACAAGATGCAATAAGATCACAGGAAGGTCGGTACCAGTCTTTACCAAGTGAGGTCGGAGCAATATGAATTCTCGAGTTCACCGAGTTGTGAAGTCTTTACCGAGCAATTAATTCTTAGTGGGTGACAATTTTTCAGAACTCATACCCTAATTTGTACTGAGCATTAATGACAGAGTTGTAAACAAAAGGAAAGAAATCGAACTCATTCTTCATCACGAACTTTTAGCACTTTGAGAGCAAAAAATTTCAAGAGCAACCCAGCGATTCAAATACTTTTGCAAAAGGAATTTTCTGTGAGCTACCATGGCATCATCCAGCACTTTAGCGAAGAAAGGATCAGAAATGTTAGTCCAAGGGGAATGGAGAGCACCAGATTTCAAGATCGTGCCCGCAATTGTAGTAGCCCTAGATCCGAACGGAGCTCAATCTCAGATTCCTCCTAAGGTACTACTTATTAACGATATCCGCAATCATTTCAACTGTGCAATTCAAGAAATGGGAAACCTAGAGCTAGATATTGTACATGAGGAAATGTGTGTGGATGGTATTCTAAAACCCAAGCATAAACATCTGGAAGATAAAGGATTAGTTCACATTGCACATCTACCTTGAAACTTTTGGGAGAAATGGGTTAGATACATTCTCAGCCGTGTACATGATGGCAAGATTTGGCTTGAGCAACCCATAGAGATCACCAAGAAGATGATTCATCAAATCACCGGTCTTCCCATGTTGAACAAAGAAAAAACTACCAAAACCCTAGGTCAGTCGGAACTGGAGAAGAAAACCCTAGCCGAGTGGGACGGTAGAGGCATGAAAGTTAGCAGCATTACCGATGCTGAACTGAAGTTTGGTACACACATAATTACCCATAAGATTTATAGTTCAAGTCGACAGAATAGTGTCTCCTGTGAAGCCATTGACCTAGCATACAAAGTGGTCAAGAATAACTTATCATTTGACCTAGCAGACTTATTATTAAAACAATTTAACAAAAACATGGAAAGCATTCAAACTTCCAAAAACAATCCATGTAAGTTTGGATCTCTACTGGTCTGTTTATTCTTCTATGTTCAGAAATTCTTCCCTTCCAAAGGAAAATTTGTATGGAGAAAAGATGTGCCAGTCCTTTATGAGATAAATGAATACATTTCAGAAATGGGTGAAAATTTTGAAAGCATCATGGATAATTATTTTGAGTCTTTCAAAGAGAAAATGAATGACAGATTCTGGATTCCACAGAAGTTGGTGGAAGATTATAAGGATGACATTTGTTTCATGGTGGACTGTGACAATGTATATATTCAAGCAGCTAAACTGAGGATTGTATATTTAAAACCTCTTCCTTATGAGGTAAATATTGATGAAACCAAGAATATCATTGAAGCTCTTCTTAATCAGCCTGTTAATCCCAAAGCTCCATATTTTGGAACATATGATGAAGCTAAGGTGAGAATTGAATTAAGCATAAAGCTTCCACAGGCGGTAAACAAAGGAAAGAAAAGGATAGCCAAAATGCAAATGCTAACCGAAGACAAAGGAGAAAACGATGAAGAAGAAGAAGAAAAGGATGAGAAAATAGAGGAACCAGAACCTGCAAAGAAGAAAGGAAAGGTATTCATCACTAAGGCACCTAAGCCTCCCACTACTGTATTTACAAGGAGAAGTGCAAGAGGTAAGGTAGATAAGGCAGACAAGGCAGACAAAGATATAGTATTCAAAAGGCCTCCTCTAAACTTTCAAGAGAGGATCAAACTTTTTAGAGAAGGATCAGGATCTGGAGTAAGTAACATAAATTCTTTTAAATATGAAACAAGAATGGAAACAGAACAAAAGGAAATAGAAGATGTTGTTATTGAAAAGATGGGACAGTGGAAATACTCTCCTGATGAAATAGCCCCACAGGTTCCAGCAGTCTTATTAGATCCAATAAAAATGAGATGGAGCAATGCCATGCAAACTGTAAAAGACATATTTGATCAAACCCTGAGACAGTTAATGTCGAGCTTGAAAAATGATGAAATAAAGAAGGCATTGAAGGAAAATGAAAGTAAGATGACATTAAAGTTCAATACTTGTTTGATTCTGATCAACAATATTGAATCGGTTGTGAAGGCTGCAAATGCCACATGGAAAAACATATACCATCTTCACCAACCGAGTATTGAAATAGTCATAATAAAAGACATTGAAGATGACAGTGATGAACAAGAAGAAGCCACTGAGGTAGATGATACTGTGAGAATAGCGAAAGAAGTCATTGCATCACTTCCTACCTCTCCAGTAAAAGTTTCTACATCTAGCCCGGAGACACCTTCAAGCATGGTTGTGACAACTTCAACATTTGTCCAATCACCTATAGCAACAACAGAAGCAACTACCATTTCTTCTACCGAGTTGCGGTCTCCCACTTCATCAAGTTTTCCAGTAGTAAGTATTCCAATTTTTGATTCTACAAGTGTAAATATTTTAAGTTCTCCAGTAGACAGTATACCAGTCTCTATAGCCAGTCCTACTATGTCTACTGTCACTACTACTAAGGCATTAAGTACAGATAAGCCTAAGGCTCAACCGAGCATAAGATTTTTGGGTAAGAATATAGTAGAGGATATAGACCTAGATGAGGAAATAGAAATTCCAACATTAGACTTTGCAAATCTATCAGCGGACCAAATGCAAAATATAGGTGAAATCCTCCAAAGGAAAGCAAAGCAAAAGAAGCTTAAAGAGGAGAGAGACAAGGAATATCAAATCATTAAGGATGCTAAAGAAATTTTGTCTGATGCATTAGGTATTAAAGTAGACTCCTCCCAACATGTTTTGCTACAATTAGCAGAAGCAGTAAATAAATACAATGAGGATTCATCTGGGACAGAAAAGTTAGTTGAAAGAGCCGAGAAGAGATTCAACAATAAAGTGCTTGAGCACATTGCTCAGCACATAGCTATTAACCAAGTAGAATTGTCTTCAGTTTTGTCAAACATTGAATCTACCTATTTGAATGCTACCTCTCTTTTTGCTAGACTGTGCAATATTGCCCAGTTCACAAAGGATGTCAAGGATAAAATGAATAAAATGGATGAGGATATGAAGATTAGCATACAGAAGCTGCAACTTGAACCAAGTTCAAGCTCAGCTCATCACATGAAAATCTCATACCTATCAAATATGCAGTCAGATCTACTGAAAGAAGACACAAGGATCCGGTCCACACTGCTAGACATCCAGAACATGATCCTTCCCATCATGAATACAATGTACAAGCACATTGAACATTCCAAAACATTGATTCATGACAATCAGTTCTCTATAGCAGATCACATGATTGAACTCTCTGCAGAAGTCCAAATTGCAATCCACTCATGCAAGATTCTGCAAGAAAATTGGGACAGAACCCTGGCACTAATAATGAAGGTACATTCTGTGTTTCTATCAAATTTTGGATTCTCTCTGTAAATCACTTATATATACACCTTTGGCATTATCATCAAAAAGGGGGGAGATATGTATAGAGCGAGATATATGTATAGAAGAAGATTTGTATAGAAGAAAAAGTTAGCACATTGAAAGGGGGAGATAATGTATAAAGCCCTATAATAAAGACAAATTTTGAAAAATCAAAATAAAACTCAGCATGATTCATGTATATAAGTTTTGAGCAATAAGTGTTTTTGTCACTAATGCCAAAGGGGGAGATTGTTGGCATTAAGCAGAATTGCCACTAGTGACAACACTTATCTGCATTCTGACTGCAAACTGAGCAGAACAGTGCAAACCGAGCAGAACAGTGCAAACCGAGCAGAACAGTGCAAACCGAGCAGAACAGTGCAAACCAAGCAAAATAGTGCAAACTAAGCAAGATAGTGCAAACCGAGCAAGACAGTACAAACCGAACAAGATAGTGCAAACCGAGTAGGATAGTGTAAACTGAGTAACATTATGTCTACCGAGTCACCAGTATTGACCGAGTTCAAAACCTACCAAGTGGTTAGTATGAACCGTACCTTCACTTCTACCGAGTGCATGACGATGCCGAGTAATGCAGTGGACGCTAAGTATCAGAAAGTCACTGAGTTAGTTTGCAAGAACCGTGTAACCATACTTGGGCCGACTTAGTAGCACTTATGTTTATTTGTCAAGTCGACTTTGTAATTGTAATTGTAATTAATTGTTTAGACTTGTATATAAACAATGTTGTAAAAATGTCAAGATGCATGTAATAAGTATGAATGTGAAAAAGAAAGAAAGGCAGAGATAAGCAAATTACAAAGGGCTTTAGCAGTGTAAGGAACAACAAAGACAAATTCATCATAGAAGGTGATCAATACATCAGCGAATCTCATTCAGCAATCCAGTTGCAAAGCAAGAGATCTACTGTTTCATCCTAACAGGTAAATCAGTACTAAAATCCTTTAACCGGGTAGACTTAACAGTCTTTTGTAAAATCTCTTTACCGAGTGCATACTTCATTGTATGTTTGTAAATCCTTTAACAGGGTGGATTTAGCAATCCTTATTGCTCCTAGCAGGGCAGATCATCAGAAGTGATCAATTGTAAGCCTTAACCGGCCAACTTTATTCTGTAGTACTAAAGCTTTGTGGGTTTCATCGCCACCCCAGTTTTACTTTCTTTTTGGAAGGTTTCTGGGTAACCAAATCTATGAGTCATTATTGTGAATGCTTTTAAGTTTCATGCTTTCTATATGCAAAAGGTTAAAGTGAATTATATGTTAATACATCTGTAATTGTAAGAAAATTTAGAGTTACTGATTCACCCCTCCCCTCTCAGTAACTCGGTTAATTCCTGAATATTTCCAACATTGATATCAAATCTTGTGGTCCTCAGAGAGAAATCTTAACAGCTTGAGGTGATCTTGGAAAATGGCATAATATAGGAAGGATAGTCTTGAGTTTGATACTAAAAACTTTTACAGTTGGAAAAATAATATGCAAACACATTTGCTATGCTAGGGCATAGACTATTGGATGATTGTGAAGAAGAAGGAAACCTTGAAAGATGAGAATGACATAGGGTCAGCCACCAATGATGAAAATAAACTTTTTTCATGCAACATGGTCATAAGAGAAGCATTGATGAGTGCACTATTTGAAGGGGAGTTTATTGAAATTAAAGATCTAGATTTGGCACATGATATTTGGAATAGACTAGAGGCACTCTATGAAGGAGAAAAATATACCAAACAAGGGAAATTGGAGAACTGGAAGACAAAAATGGAGAAGCTACAAATGAATGAAGATGAAAGCATTAGAGCCTATGTTCAAAGGGTTATAGAAGTTGAGGTTGGAATCAGAAATTATGGAGGTACTTATGATGAATATGAATTCATTGGAAATATTCTCATATCTCTTGCCCCTACTTACAAATTCAAGGCAATGTCAATTCAAGAAACTATACCCATGACTCCAAACTTTAGTAGAGAAATGTTGATTACAAAGTTAACTACCTTTGAAGCTACGGAATTAGAAGCTACTCCTAAAGTTGAATCTGCATTTAGGGCATCTGGACACAAGAAAGTATCTGCACTTTTGAGTACAAGAAAAGAAGACCTAAGAGAAGAACTTGGTGAATATGCTGAGGAATGGGAGAAGATAATGAAAGAAGAAAAGAAGATGGAAGAACTTGTTGCACTAATAGCTAGAAAAGAGAAAAGAGGTAAGGGAAAATTTGAAGGCAAATTACTTTTGAAATGTTTTTCATGCAATAAGGTAGGTCATTTTGCATCTAGATGTCCTACAAGAGTTCCTAAATACAAACCTACTTATGCAAAGATTAGAAGAGATAAAGAATGTTATTATTCTAGTGAAGGAATCTCTGATGATGATGATGATTTAGACAATGGAGAGATTGGATTTGTTGCTATTAAAGATGAACCAATTCATGAAGAAAAAGCCTTAGTATCTCATGTTGACAAGAAGACTGAATGGATAATTGACAGTGGATGTTCTCATCACATGACTGGTGATAAGAACAAATTTGTTAAATTAGTAAATTATGATGGAGGTGTTGTAAGATTTGGGGACAATCTCCCAAAATCCATCATAGGAGTAGGATCCATCACTTTGGATGGAAAGACTAATACAGACAATGTACTACTTGTTGAAGGATTGAACAATAACTTGTTGAGTGTTGGATAGTTAATGGATAAAAACTTTCAGTTAAGTTTTGTTGATGATAAATGCTTTATCAGAAGGAAGGAAGGAAAACTGATTGCCACCGGTTCAAGATCTAGAGGTAATGTATTTGAACTAAACACATTTGGAGCCTCTTGTTTTGTTACGAAGGTAGATGATAGTTGGTTATGGCACAAAAGATTCTGTCATGTTAACTTTTTTAACATTGTGAAAGCAAGTATGGCTAATGTAGTAAGAGATCTACCGAAGATTGTGAAACCTTCTAACACTATATGCAAAGAATGTGTTATGGGAAAGGAAACTAAAAATAGTCATAAAAGAAAAACATTTACATCAAAAGGAAAGTTGGATCTAGTACATACAGATCTATGTGGGCCTACAAGAACAAAGTCATACTATGGTGAAAGGTATTTTATACTCTTTGTTGATGATTTTTCTAGAATGATGTGGGTTACTTATTTGAGAGAGAAATGAGAAGCATTTGACAAATTCAAGTTATTTAAAGAAAAGGTAGAGAATGAATTAGGACTAAAAATAAAGTGTTTAAGATTAGACAAAGGTGGAGAGTTTACATCAGATCTATTCAATTATTACTGTGAAGAGCATGGGATAAAAAGACAAACATCTGCTCCTAGAACTCCACAATAAAATGGAATAGCAGAGCAAAGAAACAAAACTATACTTGATGTTGCCAGAACAATGCTAATTGAAGGAAATGTATCTCATCTACATTGGAGAGAGTCTTTTGGAATAGAAATATACACATTAAACATAATTCAAATCGGAGATGGTACAAGTAAGACTCCCTATGAACTATGGTTTGATCATAATCCTACTGTAAAATATCTCAAAATTTTTGGTAGCAAATGTTATATCAAGAGAGATGATGAGATAGGAAAATTTGATGCTAGAAGTGATGAAGGTATCTTCCTTGGTTACTCTATTAAGAGTAAGGCATACAAATGTTTCAATTTGAGATTAAGGAAGATGGTTGAAAGAAACAATGTAAGAATAGATGATAAATGTTAGATACAAGAAATAATGTATGATATCAATCAGATATCATAAGTAAAAAAAGCCACTCTTGTTGCCGAAGAGAAAGAACTTGTTGAGGAAGGAAGTGAAAAAGAGGCTTGTGATGACACAAGAAAGACCACTAAAACTCCTAAAACTCCAAGGTATGAAAAAAATAACCATCCTGAAAATCAAATTATTGGCAATACCAGTCAGGGAGTGCTAACTAGATCTAAAGTTAGAGAAGAAATTTGTTTAATTTCCCAAGTTGAGCCAAAGAATACAGATGAAGCCTTTAAAGATGAATCTTAGATAAATACCATGAAAGAAGAATTAGATCAGATAAAGAAAAATAATACTTGGGAATTGGTTCCAAGACCTAAAAATAAAAATGTTATAGGAACAAAATGGGTCTTTAGAAACAAAATGGATGAAGAAGGAACAATTGTAAGGAACAAAGAAAGACTAGTGTGTAAGGGATACTCAGAGCAAGAAGACATAGACTTTGAAGAAACATTTGCTCATGTTGGTAGAATAGAGGCAGTAAGACTATTTCTATCCTATTTTGTACAAAAAAACTTCAAAGTGTATCAGATGGATGTTAAATCTGCATTTCTGAATGGAGATCTTGAAGAAGAAGTATACATAGAACAACCAGATGGATTTAATCTATGCGAAGACAAAGACATGGTGCGCAAGTTAAAGAAAGCACAGTATGGATTGAAGCAAGCTCCTAGGGCTTGGTATGCAAGGTTGGAAAAGTATCTACTTGGACTTGGATTTAGAAAAGGTAATGTGGACAATAATCTATACTTAAGAACCACTAAAGATGGAATCCTGATAGTAGACGTATTTGTAGATGACATTATCTTTGGATGTAATGATGATCTATGTAAAAAATTTGCTAAAGAAATGGAAAGTGAATTTTAGATGTCCATGATAGGTGAAATGAAATTCTTTCTTGGACTGCAAATAACTCAAAATGAGAATGGTATTTTCATTTCTAAGACCAAGTATCTCAAAAAAATTGCTTAAGAAATTTGGTATGGAAGATTGTAAACCAGTAGGAACACCTATGGTGACTGGAAACAATTTAACAATTGATGATGAATCAAAATGTTTTTTTCAGACTTTGTATAGATGAATGGTTGGAGGGCTACAATACCTGATGCGCACTAGACTAGATATTGCTAATGCTATTGGAATTGTGGCTAGATATTAGGAAGAACCCAAAGAGACTCATCTAGCTATTGTTAAAAGGATAATGAGGTATCTCAGAGGGAACATAAACTATGGTTTATGGTATGATAGGAAAGATAGCTTTGAACTTCATGCTTATACTGACACTGATTGGGTAGGAAATATTGATGAAAAAATAAGTACAAGTGGTGGTGCATTTTTCCTTGGGAAAAAGTTGGTTTCTTGGCTAAGTAAGAAACAAGATTGTATAGCACAATCTACTACTGAATCAGAATAAGTTGTTGCTTCTATAAATTACACTCAAATTGTTTGGATGAAAAAAATGCTAATAGACATTGGAATAACTTTTAATGAGCCTATGGTTATCCATTGTGATAACACAAACATAGTAAACATGTCAAAGAATCTGGTGATAAACTCTAAAACTAAACATATTTCTACCAAATATCACTTCTTAAGAGACAAGGTGGCAAAAAAAGAAATCAAGCTTGAATATATCAATACAAAAGAGCAGATTGTAGACATATTTACAAATCCATTACTGAAAGATACCTTTGAATATCTCAGAGGTATGTTAGGGGTTCAAGCCCCTCCTAGTTAGAACTAAATGATGCAGAGATGCATCAGTCCATAAGTTCTCAAAGCCTCATCATTTTTTGGACTCAATGTAGGGATCTACTCCTCAGGGGGAGTGATCTATTGGAAAGTTTTCTATACTAAAGAATATGACTAGATATAGTGTTTTCATGATGGCAACAAAGTCATATAGCAATTTGGAGTCATCCTACTTAGTGTAAAGATCAGAATTCAATTAAGTGTTGAAGACTAGATAGTGTATAGAGTTCCTGCAGCTCAGAGCATCAGTGCACATGTGTACGAATGAATTATGGTATGTGCCTTGGAAGTTAAGCTTGTTAGACTATACTTATTCTTATTTTATGAGCACATAAGTAGATATGAAAAGATGTGAAAGTTATAGTCAGTTGTAGTTGCACAGCCAGTGTGTGCTAGTAGAGAATAGAGCACAGAGCCGACAATTAGCATTTTGGTTTGCGATTATAATTTAATGTTGTAAAGGCCATGCACCCATTGTATTTAGGTTGCTGACATGTTTATATGTATAATTGTAAGCATGCTTAAGCCAATTCATTTGGAAGTGTTGTTTGTAATTAGTTATAGGGCCGACCTAATTGTTTTGTTTGTATAAGTTCATAAATATAAGGTGCACCCATTGTATTCGGCATGGAAGTTTCAAGAGAGTTGTGATAAGTAGAGAAGAGATATATGAAGACAACATAAGATGTATTAGAGATTTTCTAGAGGTCAAAGCATCAGTGCACCAAAGGAACTGATCTGACAAGCAGTGTCACAATGACAGTTCACCTGCAGATATAGTGTGTATCAGAAATCAGAAGGTTGTAGCCTTCACCATTTGAGCAGTGAGCTCTAGGAAAGTGAGTCCACTCCCCTAATAGGGATCATTGTAAAAGAATCCTAATAGGGTCCAACCCTTAACAAGGTCTGATGTACTTTGCATTGTAAAGCTACTCCTAATAGGGTAACATATCTTCTAACAAGGATCCCAAAACACTAGTGCAAAATATTAGTGGGTATCAAGTCCCAGTAGGGTTTTTACCTATTTGGTTTTCCCTGTAACTATATTGGTGTCATGTGTTGAGTTCATGTTTCATGTTTATTTGAATATTTATTTTAGTACTTAAGCATTTAAGTTTATAATAAAGATTAAAGGGAAAAGTTAAAATACAGTGAACACTGATTCACCCCCCCCCCCCCTTTTAGTGTTCCCATTCCTAAAAATTGGTATCAGAGCTCTGGTTCTCAACAAAGAAGTTTAACCACTTGAGGAGATCATGGAAAAAGTAGAAATGAAACATCTGAAGAAAAATCTTGAAGCTGCTCTTGAAGACATGGACAATTCAGAAAGATAAATTGAAGAACTAAAACAAAATGTTAGTGATTCTCAATTTGTTATCAAAAGACTAAGAAAGGATTTGAAAGGATGCTCTAATAGTGATCTTGAAGAAAAATTCAAAAATTTGAATGAAGAAAATGCATCCTTATTAAGTCATCTTGAAGAATTTGATGACAAATTGATGAAAAATCAAGATGTCTACAATGAACAAGTCAAGGAGAACCTTCAAATCAATGAGGAACTAAGGGAAGCTAACTTAGAAATCCTGGAGCTAAAGAATATCAAAGAAAGCTTGGAATCTAAAAATAAAAAGGAAAAGGATCATATTATCAAGTTACACACCAATGTTGATTTGGTAGAATCTCAATTGTATGCAAGAAGAATTAAAAGAGACACTAGTTGTATTGGATACAATGAAGTACAAAATCAGATGGACAATATGCGAGCAAGAAAGGATTCACAAAAGAACTCTACTAATGCTGAAAAGATTGAATATGAAACCAAAGACAATGGTGGTCCTCCTAAGAATGAGCGTAAGCAAGTAGAATGCACTTGTTTTGCATGTAACAAGCATGGACACATTGCAAGGAACTGTACAGAGGTAAGACCTTTTAATGGTTACTATTATTCATGCAATAGATTTGGTCATAGAGCTATGAATTTCAAGACTAGTAAGAAGAACAGGATTTAGAAAGATTAAAGAAATTAGAATCAAAAAAATGTAAGAAGTTCTCAGAATGTTACATGCCAGATATGTAACTATAATGGTCACACAACAAAACAATGCAGAATGGTGACTCATGTCAATGAGCCGAGGAATATAAGACCTCCAGTCATTTTTCACTCTTGTAACAAGGCTAGAAATATCTCAAGCTTCTATAGATCAAGGATGCAAGGTCAGGAAAGCCCTAAAAAGATCAAAGAACCAGTTTTGGATCCTGAAGGAGAAGTTAATTTTATGAAAGCCTCAGAAGATATGAGCTTGATTTGGTCAGAAGGAAAGAAGGAAAAAATCCAATGAGAATATATTGGATGCATCCCCAATGGATGCACCCTCTACATCTGCATGAATAGCACTTAGGGTCATAGGGGGAGCTAATTTATCTCTAGACCCCTACGTGGTTGGTATACTCATCCTTAGAGTATGCACCTTTAGACTTAAGCTTTTGGAGTGTATAGGAGCCTTTGTGCAAGAGTGCACATGGTGAATGTTAGCAAAACTCAAGTTTGAATTTTTGAAGTGATAACTTGGTTTATGCGACTTGTATTAATGGAGAATTTCTCACTTTTAAGTACATAGAAAGTTGTTTGTTCACTCATTGCATTCGAATTCAGAGTGATTGAAGAGCAGATTGAGCCTTAGAAGTTGTTGTGAAGATTTGGAGATTGAACTATCAGTGTTTGTAGTGCATTTGATCAGTTACAGAAACCCTAGTTCATTGCGCCAATTCAGAAGCCGTTAGATTATCTCTAAGTTTAGTTGGAAAGTGATTATCAAGTAAGTCATGCCCACTCCCACTGTTTATGATGTCGTTGAGAAGAAAAGATATGTTTTTAAAAGGCACCCATTTAAATCCACCCTAGATGATTTAGAGGGAGCTTTCTCCCGCATGCCTATGGGTGTCATGCATGTGGAAGACATAAGGGCTTACATCTATTGTAAGAAAGAACCTGTTGGACTAGGTAGGTTAAGGGCACACATGGATACCATGTTCAAACATGATAAAACATTCATGGATGAATACACCAAATGGAATGATCACCCTACTATGGAGTATGCTACGACATATGAATTCTATGAGATAGAATGGATAAAGATGTTATTGAGCAAAATCCATGATGATCTATTTTGGATTGGAGATGTTCCAGTAAGAATCACAAGTGATCTGATACATGACATGATAGGCATTGTCCTTCCAGTGGGAAAGGGTGTCAGGAAAATGGTAGAGCAAGTATATAAGTCAAGGAGTGATAGGTGTGGCATGACTATTGAGCCAATTGAGCAAGTAGACATCAAATTGATGTCAATGATATTGGGTTGTAGATTTCATCACACTAGTAGGGTGAATAGTGTGTCTGCGGGCACAATTCTAGTTGACATCAGACTAGTAAAAGAAGATGGAGAATTCAACTTGTGTGAGATCTTGCATGCACAGTTGATAGATAACATCAAAGCTATCAAACATGACAAAAAAAAGATATTCAGGTTTGGGTCCCTAATCATCTATATGTACCTTCATATAGTTGGAAGAGTTTCAGATTTGTATTTGAACAAGTCCATTCCAACAATGCCTCAGATATCCAACAAAGCATCCATAGAAAGCACACTAAGAGACTATGTCACATTGGAATTGAAGACCTTTAGAGCTAAGATGCAGATGAGCTATAGGATTCTAGAAAGCATTGTAGAGAAATATAAGGATACAATATGCTTTATGGTGGAGACTGATACTACATGTATGGAAGTTTTTGAGCCTAGAACTAAGTGGATTCATCCACTTGGTTATGAGGTAGAGGAACAAGTTCTTTAAGCTTATGCATAGGCACTTCTATCAGCCCCCAAAGATCCTAATGAACCTAGGTGGGGAACCTATGATGAGAAGACTAGAGAATTTGATGCAAAACTTAACAGTGTTCCAACTAAAAGAAAGGTTGTGTTAGGCCATTTTCCTGCAATAGACAAAAAAATCCTCAGAAAATGGTCTATTCATGTGAAATTTTGTGAAGGTGCTATGTCCTACCATAGCCTTGTCTTAATGTGTGAGAAAGTTTTACAGGGTTTCATTTCTTGGGTCCTTAGCTTGTGATTCTTCATGGTGTCTCCAAGCTACTTTCCAGGGTGCATGTGTTCATTTGCAAAAACCAGGGAGATATTCATGCTTTAAGGTCTGAGAAATAGGTTATTTTTCATGTCTAGGGCTTCATAAATTTGTTCAAGTCCAAAAACCCTAGCAGTTTTCTATTCCTTCATTACTTTTTCTAGCCACCTAAATCTCCATTTAGCACATGTTTATTTCCTTGGTGGGCTATTATGTTCCTCTTAGTGATTGCATGACCATGTGTTTGTCAGATCTCCTATTTCTTGGGTAGTCAAGCTTTTTGTTCAACAATTAGGTGACTGTAGTTGGTCATAGAGGCTCTTGATCTTGGTGGTTATGTCCCAAACATTCAGCAAACTGGTGACACGGTCATCTCCTAATCATGTGATGTAGTGGTTAAGTTGAGAATTGTATAGTGACTCAGCAAGGACTGTAAGATGAAAGAAAGATCAACGGCTGGCATTTAGTCTCTTGATTATAATAGTATATTCCTTTCCATCCAGCGACTTCCTGAAATCCTTTTGTCGCAAGCTCTCTCAATGTTTTTAGAATATTCTCTATACTTCAGTGACTTAGCGATTTTCTCTTTTTCACCAAGTCTCTAGATTTTATTCTGAGATTTGGTGACCACTATGTCAATGTTTTGAAGATGGCCTCAGTAGCCAGATCTCTTGAGAAAATTCAAAGTCAGCATAAGGTTTGGTGATCCACTAATTACTGTCAGATCAGGATTGTGTGGTGGAGATTTAGTCACTGGATGAAATTGATAAGTGAATAAATTTTCTACGACTCAGAGATATACTATAGTCACTAAATCAGGAGATGGTAGGCCCACTTCATGAGGACAGTACAGGTGGAGATGTTGTTAGAAGATGCCAAGTGTCAAATTTCTATTGGTTATCAGGAAGCGATGTGGTAGGTTGTCAGTGCACTCAGAGATTATAAATGATTCAGTGATCTAGCGAGTGAGGAGGTTTTTAGTCTCTAGATATAACCCAAGGCTAAGATATCTTTCTGTGACTTGGAGATTTGTCTGTCACGTATTCTCAGGGTTTAACCCTAGTTAAGAAAAAGATTACAAGACTTTGCGAGGATCTCAGTCGCCAAGTCTCTAGATGATGTGGAATTAAATAAGGTTACTTCATGGTCTAACCTCGATGGTTAGGTTCTTGGTTCAATGATTTAGCAATTGTATAGTCTCAGAATCTCATGTTCCTAAAGGTTAAGTGGAAAACCTTCAGCGATCCAGCGATGCAGTTACGTCTTGGTCGCTAGATCAAATAGTTAGGTCATGAAATATCTCTTGACTTAATGTGAACTGTATAATGAAGGAATGAAGGAGATTGACGGTAGTTGCGAGATCTCAGAAGGAAATTTGAAAAGTCAAAATGTTTCAATGATTGGGAGGCTCCTTGTTAGTCGTTAGATCTCCAAGTTGGGTGATCGCTGAATGTTTTTAAAGAGTTGATAAAGTTCACACAACTATGAGACTACAGTCGTTAGATCTCATAATGAAAATTATATATCTCAGGTAGCTACTCAATCATGTGATCACGCAAGGAGAAATTATTCTTCCATGACTAAAATAAACTATAGTCACTGGGTCACCAAATGATAGAAATATTAAAGGTCTCTGGTGGTCGCCAGATCGGGAAGAAGGGAAAATGTGTTCAGAAACTAAGAGGATTTTCCTCAGTCACGCAATCTCTAGATAAAGTCAAAAGGGTTTGTGACAGTTAGTTTCCCTATAGTCAGGTAATCTCATGATAATGATGTAGTTAATAATTTTGTCTTGCTACTTAGAATCTCTTTAGTCGCGTGATCTCTGAAAAGTTTGGTAGTTAGAGAGATGACTATGAGATTACAAGACTGTAGTCACCAAATTGCTAAGTATAACTGAAGTTAAATAAGATATCTAGTGATCTCACGACTGGGGAAAAATGTAAACCAGGATTCCTATGCAGTTAAGCTATGAGCCTAGGAAAAGTGAGATGATCTGATGGTGATGATATAAACTAGATCTCAGTTTGAATGCTAGTCATTGATGAGCTATCTCGCACTAGAAATGTAGCTATTTCTTCTAGATTTAAAATTATTATAGGTTTTAGGGACAAAAGGACTAGTATTCAATGCTTAAGTGGCTAAATCTGATAGATTTGATCTTATCTACTATCACAGAGTGGTCCAGAGGGTTTGATGATTGATTGCAGATGACCTGTACTATAAAAAATGGATGAGGTAGTTACTTGAGGCATGTTGCAAGTGTATGATCAAACTGATAAGCATGGTGAATTCATGATCTTTGGTACATTGCTCTGAAATTTCTCATAAATGAAGATCATTCTAGGATTTGATCATACCAGGTTGCTTGGTTTTCCTCCAATGTAATAAATTTTGATTAAATCTAGCTGGTTTGGTGGTTGAAAACCCTAATTATGCCCTAGTCATCCCTAGCTTGTTGCATCCTGATTTTTTGGATTCTAAGATGACTAGTGGTATATATTTTAGCTATTTTTAATTTTTGTGGGTTGATGATCTTTTGAGCAATTGAACAAGGAGAGCTTGGATTTTGGGTTTGTTTCCTAGTATTTTGTTATTTTGGCAATGTATTGATTTTGTAAATCTTAATGAGAATACACTTGAGTTCCAATCTTAGATTTATGTTTGTCTTCTTGTCTTCATCTTGGATTCTTATATGTTAATGTCACAAAGTGAGTTAATATATGGTATACAAAGTATATTGTGAAGTTATCTTTGAGTTCTTGACAAAGTCAGGATTAAAGTCTTTAAGGTAGTTTTGGAGAATGCATGGTGAAATAGGAATTTGATGACTAGGTTTGGGAGTGAGAGGGATAATAGGAAAAGCACTTATTCTGAGTTCAAGAGTGTTTGATTTAGGGTTTTCAGTTGATATATGTTATTGAGTGACTCTATGCCCTAGGTTAAGACACTGATCTATTCTCTGGAAGTAGTTCATCATCATCAATCACAAATATAAATGATAAAATCTTTAAATCAGTTAGTAAAGGATATAAATGTATAATTTTTAGTGATTCCTTTCAAGAAGTGAATCAAGTGTACACCCACCTGAGCATCTAGGCTCAAAGTGTAGGAGGATCTCTTTGATCCTTGCTAATTGGCCCTTTTCCTTGCAGACTTTGGAGTGTTGATAGAGTCTGTGACATTAGTTTTTCAATCATAGTGTAAACCTGAAAGTAGAAAGAGAAGGGGAACCAACAAGTTGCAAAGGTCACTTCTGAGATATTGAGAATACATGGTGTGTCTCAAGAAAACCTTGATAAAGCAAGGGATGAAAATATTGCCCTAGAATTGAAAGGCACAATAGCAGAGGTAGAACAAGAAGATCTTAAGTTGAAAAAGATGAAAATTGAATCAGATGATAGTCAGAAGGGTAAAGAAGATAATACTCCTTCTGCACCCATAAATACTATTGATCTTACCACTCCTCTGGAGTATAAGCCTATAGTCAAGAGGAAGAAAGAAGCTAGCACTAGTCATCCATCCTCGCAAGCACTGAGGAGAAAGAAAAACATTCAAGCACCTCCTAAGGAAGGATTTAGACCAAGCCTTAAATTTTTGAGCACAAGAATTATTGATGAGGGAAGAATTGATCAAGTAGGGAAGTATTATGATACATACAGTGAGATTGACAAATTAGAAATACATTGTATGATTGTCAAACATATGATCAAGTTCAAGAAGACAGTCCTTGAGTTGAAAACCTCTATTCTAGATAAAGTATGGGATATCTTAGAATACTAAAAGAGACAAGAAAATTAAGAGGATCTAAGGATCAGAGAAAAATTATTAGAAGATACTCTGCCAGTATGTTCTAAAGAAGAAGAGGCACTGATATTATAATTGGTGAAGCTGCACTTAAGAACAAAGATGAGAACTCTTCACATTATGAACAAAGACTATGAGCTAATAATGAAGGAAATAGAGAAGGAAATTGAAAAGGTGTTATTAGAACAATAGATAAAACCACCTACTGCACCCATCACTCATGCACCTAGTAAGAAAGACAAAGAAGCAAAGACCTTCAATGTACCAATGACAGGTCCTCAGGACTCAACGCCCATAGCAGAAACTCAAATAGAGGCAGACAAGTCTGCATCCATCTTAGAATTACATGAAGGTAGAGCTATTATCATAGATAATGTGGAGATAGCCATGGTGGCTATTGATAAGGATTTGGACAAGTTTGAGGAAGCATTTCTTAGTACTGAAGAAGATGACATCTTATGCAACAATACACCTCCCACTTAGCAAGAAGAAGTACTCATAGAAGAAGTATCTGATAAGAAAGAAGAAGAAGAGGTAGAAAAGAAAGAAGAAGATACTTCTATTGATCTTGCAAAGGTAAAACAAGAAGTGATGGACAACACTCCAATCACTCCCTCCTTAGCATTGTTGTCAAGTTTGAAACCTGACACAAGAAGTTTGGACTCCTGGAAAGAAGAAGACTTGATTAAGTTCAGCGTCTTGGCTATGGAGAAGGCAAAAGAAAAACAAGTTATGAGGAATCCTCTTCTGATAGAATAAGTGAATATTTTCAACAATTTTCTACCAGAGGATAAGAAAGTTCTAAAAGTACATTCGGTTGATGATGTGAGTTCAGTCCTCTCATAGTTCAAAAGAAATTTTTCTAGCCTAGAAGAATCTGCGTCCATAGTAGCAGAAGAGAAGTACTTAAAGAAGAGACTGAATGAGTTGATGAGAAAATTTGCACTAGACTTGAATTCTCTTAAGTCTGGTCAAGAATCTTTGAAAGAATTTGTTGATGAAGGAAGAAGGATCATTGTAGCATGCATGGATCAAGAGAAGATCACCGATGCCCACTTCAAGAAGATAAAAGAGGCAGAAGCAATGATTGGGTAGGTAAAGAATTTAGTGTTAGACACATCCATTGATGTGAACATGAACAACAATGTCTACCAAGGATAGTTAGACAAGATTGAGAAGGAAGAAATAGAGATAACAAGGATGAGGTCTAGATAGACTCAGTTGAGGAATGGTGTTGCACCCTCTTTAGACATCCTCAATTAGAATATAAAGGATATTGATGCCACCATGGTAACTTATGATCATGGTCCCATTAGTGACTTGGAGAAGATGGAGAAGCTTTAGTATGCATTATGTGCCCATCTCTAGATAGTTAACTCTTTGATAACCTTTTGGAAGAAGGAGATCCAGAACCTCAAGATTGCATATCCATATGTTTTCCCTCAGTGAGCATGTGTAGATACAATTTTTTCTTAATACACCTTTGTCATTAATGTCAAAGGGGGAGTTGTGTATAGAATATGGAGTATATATATAGGGAGATATAAGATTATGTATAAAAATGTATAGAAGACAAAAAAATTTGTGTAAAGGAATAGTTAGCAACTTGGCCATATTCCTTTGTTTCCATCAATGAAAAGGGGGAGACTATTGGAAAGTTATCTATACTAAAGTATATGACTAGATATAGTGTTTTCATTATGACAACAAATTCATATAGCAGTTTGGAGTCAGTGCACTTAGTGTAAAGATCATAATTCAGTTAAGTGTTGAAGACTGGATAGTGTACAGAGTTCCTATAGCTCAGAGCATCAGCACACGTGTGTATGGATTAATTATGGTATGTGCCATGGAATTTAAGCTTTTTAGACTATACATATGCTTATTCTATGAGTGCATAAGTAGATAGGAAAAGATGTGAAAGTTACAGTCAGTTGAAGTTGCACAGCCAGTGTGTACCAACAAAGAACAAAGCATAGAGCCAACAATTAGCATTTTGGTTTGTGATTATAATTTAATGTTGTAAAGGCCATGTTCCCATTGTATTTAGGTTTTTGACATGTTTATATGTATAATTTTAAGCACACTTAAGCCAATTCATTTGGAAGCATTGTTTGTAATTAGTTATAGGGTGGACGTAATTGTTTTTTTTATATAAGCGCATAAATATAAGGTGTGCCCATTGTATTTGATATGGAAGTTGCAAGAGAGTTATGATAAGAAGAGTAGAGGTATGCAAAGACAACATAAGATGTATTAGAGATTTTCTAAAGGTGAAATCATCAGCACACCAAAGGAAATGATCTGACAAGCAGTGTCACAGTGACAGTTCACCTACAGATATAGTGTGTATCAAAAATTAGAAGGTTGTAGCCTTCACCATTTGAGCAGTGAGCTCTAGGATAGTGAGTCCACTCCCCTAATAGGGATCATTTTAAAAGACTCCTAATAGGGTATGACCCTTAACAAGGTCTACTGTACTTAAAGCATTGTAAAGCTACTCCTAACAGGGTAAAGGATCTTCTAACAAGGATCACAAAACACTAGTGCATAATATTAGTGGGTATCAAGTCCCACCGGGGTTTTTACCTATTTGGGTTTCCCCATAACCATATTGGTGTCATGTGTTGGATTCATGTTTCATGTTTATGTGATTTTTTATTTCATTACTTAAGCATTTAAGTTAAGAATAAAGATTAAAGGGAAAAGTTAAAATACAGTGAACACTGATTGACCCCCCCCTCTTAGTGTTCCCATTCCTAACATGATTATGGAAGAAAATTTATCTGTGAAGGCTGTTGGCACCCTTTGCCATTTTTTTCAAAGGGAGAGTGTTGTTATGATAAAATCCTCATTGTTTGGGGAGATTGATCTGTAGAAGGTCTTTTGGGTTGATACAACTTTAGGATAAGATTTTCACATATGCGGACATCAATGTCAAAGGGGGAGACTGTTGGATATTGCTAATGTATCAATGGTGATTGAGACATTTAATATGTTTAATCACTATGTTATTGAATGGGCACTCATACTATTGTCATTTGTGTTTTGTCATTGATGTCAACATATGCTTCTATGAAGGAACCAGACTGGTAATCATAGTGTACAGATGTTTCAGATGCTATGAAGTCATAAGAGAGTTTAGATGGATGTTGTGATCTTATATCTAATATTTCATCATTAATGGATGCATATTAAGGAAGATACAACTATGTTGGTAAAGACTGGTCACTGAACTATGATAGTGAGAATTGACAGAGTTAGTCTCTGAGATTTTGGTACAGATTTTAGAGGGATTGGATTCAAGGTATGTGATCTTAAAGGATGATGGAAAAGGTACTAACATATGTTCATTGATCAGCACAAGGTAAGAAATGATTGGTGACACCATCTATGGCATGTGCTCTGGTGATGGCTTATCACGAAGCTGACTCAGGGAATGAAGCATGTGTTTTGTTTAGCAAGCATAATTCAAAGATGTCAATCTTTAATTATTGTAATGTAATCATTGTAAACTTGTTTATGATACCGTGTGTATCCTAGCAAGGACCTATGTAGTTTTTTGTAATTAGGAAAGCCTTATGGGCCGACCTGTTCTTGGTAAAATGTAATAAGGTATAAATAAAAGGTCTTTTCTTTGGAAGAGAAGTGGATGTGATAAGTGTGATATAAGGAGGTTGTGAATTTTTGTTTGTTGTATGTAGAGCAGAGGATTATTGGTGCACTTCATTGGAACTAATCAAGAAAAGATAGTTGTTGGAAAATAGTTCAAAAGATTGAGTATTTCTTCATATACACTTGTTGTGAACTAGTGAGTCCAGAAGGTGGACTTAACCTTCTTTGGGTAGTGAGGCCTCTTTTGTTCTTGACTCCTAACAGGGTCTGTCCTCTAACAAGGACTATGTACTATAATGTTTCAATAAGCTCCTAATAGGGCTATATCTTCTAACAAGGATTACTATACTCTTAGTACATCATTAGTGGGTGCTAATTCCCACTGGGGTTTTTACCTTTAACAGGTTTTCCTTGTAACCAAAATATTGTGTTATTGTGTTGGCATTCATTATGTTCATTAGATCTGATATTGATAAGCTTAAAGGTTTAAAGTTTAATATTCTATCATACAACTGATTCACCCCCCCTCTTAGTTGTATTGTGGACTATTACTCCTAATAGTATCAATACATACCTATGAGCCTACAGCCTCAAGCTCCTTCTTTGATTTTCATTCAAATCCTATGGACAAGAAACATATTTGAGAAAATGAACAATGTTAGTGTACCATGGTTGCATCTCTATACTTGTCACATTTTCTCCACCAATGGCTACAATTTTTACTTGCATAAGCTCCATATTCTCCTCTATCATAAGCTTTGTAAGTCCCAGACCTCTCACAAGCTTGGTTATATGGAGTTCAATGTCAAACTCTTGAATCCTATTGATCCATTTAAACCTTTTTCTAGTAACCTCACTTTGACTCAAAATATCTTTTACTGCTACATGGTGTACATATGCATTTACCTTAGCACATAATAGATAAGGTCTGAAAGCCTTAACCTCCTTTACTAGTGAATATGCCTATTTCTCCATTAATTCATAACTAAGCTTACCAGATTGTAGTGATTTATTGAAAAAAAGAAATAGGATGTTCAAATCCCTCTTCATACTTCTCTAACAAAATAGCTGTGATTGTGTGAAAAGATGCAAAGGAAAATAGAGAGAAAGGCTTTGAATAATCAGAGGATATCAAAATAGGGGCCTCTTGGATTGCTTGCTTAATCTTTTCAAATGCTTTTTGAGTCTAACAATTCCAATCAAACTTCACATCTTTCTTCAAAAGCTTCACAATAGGTTTGACTAATTCTGCAAAATTGGCAAAAAAACATCTTGACAAAATTAATCTTTCCTAGAAAATATTGCACACCTTTGATATTTCTAGGAGGAAGGACCTTTTTGATTGCTTCCACTCTTTTTGGATCAATTCTAACCCATTCTTTTGATACTATGTGACCAAGTAGTTTTCCCTCGGTTATAGAAAACTGACATTTCTTGGGATTTAGTGAGATGCCAAACTCCAAAGCTTTAACAATAACCCTCTCCAAATTCTTATAGTGATCCTCAACTTTCTTAGAGTAGGCAGTTAGATCATCTTGATACACAACCATTAGGACTTTGATCAATTATTTAAAAGCAACATCCATCGCCCTTTGAAAGGTTGCCCCAACATTTTTTAGGCCAAAAGGCATGTAGACATATACATAAGTCCCCCAAGGGATAGTGAATGTTGTCTTGAATTATTTAGATTCTTTGACCAGAACTTGGTTGTATCCTGAAAACCCATCCATCATAGATAACAATTCACAGCCAGTTACTCTATGCAACATAGCTTCCATGTTAGGCAATCCATAATTGTCTTTAAGTGAGGCAACATTTAAATTCCTAAAATCAACATAGAGTCTAATATCACCATTCTTTTTTCTTATTGGTATAAGTTTAGAGACCCAGGAAGAATGTCTAATAGGCTCAATGATACCAGCATCTCTCAATTTTTTTAGTTCAGCCTGCATCTTTGTAGCTAATAAAGGGTTGATGGGTGTCTGTTTCTATCTAAATGGCTTGGTTTCTTCTTTTAGAGGGATCTCATGTTGAAACAAATCATCTCTATAAGCTTTGAGATTGTCATAGGACCAAGAAAACACATGCTTGTATCTCTTCAATAGTGTTATCAAATTTCCCCTAACTTCTTTGCTCAACTTTTTCCCAATGTATACCATCTGAGGGGAGGTCTCAGATCCTAAGTATATTTCCTCTAGGTCCACCATTTTGCTATTAGACTTTTGAGACAAATACCCATCATTTATCTTAAACATTCCTTCCAATTCCACAAACCATTTAGGTATGTGATTTGAAGGTAATTGTACTATCTCATTCCCCATGATGCATTATTTTCCCTCAACATGTTGTTGTGCTTCATTGAAATCTATTTGATGCCCATCATACTGATCTAGACCCTGAAGAAATCTAAGGATATCAAAGTCATCCTCAAAAAATTTCCAATTATATACATTGTTAGGCACTATAGGCCTACTTTTGATTTCTAACATGGACACACCAGTGAGGGTAATATCTTTATTTTTTAGGGCAACATTAGCAAGAAAATCTACCATCATATTATTTGACCATTCTACCCAAAGGAGGTTGAAAGATTCAAAAAACTCTAGTCTATCCTAGACAACATGCTTGTATAATTTCAATCTTTCATCCTTAGCAGCATATTTAGATCTCACTTGGGCTACAATTAATTTGGAATCACCATGGACCTTTAAGCATTTGTTATCATGTTTTATAGCAACATCTAATCCCAATATTAGAGCTTCATACTCAATAGTATTATTAGTGCATTCAAAGGTTAATAGAAAAGAGTATTTAAATGTAATACCTGATGGAGAAATGAACACAACACCAGCTCCTGATCCTTCCTTTGAGCATCCACCATCAAAATACATTTGCCAAAGCCCACTTTTCTACAATATTAATTCATCCACTATTGGATCTGTGTTCTTCATTTGAGGCACTATTTCCTCTACCATGAAATTATCCATGTAAATGTCCACAAAACAATTCAAATCCTCTAGTGCAACCTTTTCAACCATTATTGAGTAAGGGGGCTCCCTATACAACTTCACCTTAGCTCCATTGACTAGAATAATAGCATATGACAGATCCAATTGCAACTTTTCACCTACTACTGCAGACCACTGTCTTAATAGTAGCATGCCATAATGAGGTTTTGTATCAACAACAACCACATCCATCTTGTATGTGGCCTCTGGGAATGCAACAATATTCACTTCAATTCCAACTAGATTTCCTACATCAGGAACTGTCCTGTTATCCATAGCATAACATCTACCATTATATGTGTCTACCTGTAATCCAAGCTCTTTCATCACATGATAGGGCATTATAGTAGCAGCAACACCAGAATCAATCATACAATTTTTTAGCAAGAAATTATTCAAAATCAAAGTGACATAGAAGGGATCAATAGAAGAGGTCTCTTGTGTCACAATACTTCCAACACAAAAATTAGAAATGTCATCCATTGAACTAGGACTTTCCACTGCATTCCCTTCTCTTACATGATAGGACCCACTCCTTGTTCACTTATGAGAGCCAGAGCTACTGTCTTGTCCTCTTTGATCTTTAGCATTTCCAGTAAAGGGATAGAAACCTTGATTTGTGACAAGGCATGTCTTATATCAAAAGTAGGGGGATCAGAAGAAAGATCAGGAGAATCTTTTGGTCTACCTACTCTCCTCTTAACCTTGTCAACAACAATTTCCTCATTCCTTTTTCTTTCAGCAATAGGTCCTTCCCTCTTATTATTAGCAACACTAGGCTTTGGGGAATCCTTGCTCTGAGGGTTATCCTTAACAAATACTAACCTTGGGAATCCTTGATTAGTATCCACCTTTCTATTCCTCAAATTGTATGAGGACCTAGCTTGTGTTATAACAGTCACAGTTAAAGTTCTAATCTCCTCTTCACTGGGCTTTCCCCATTATTTCTCTTCTGATCCTAATCCTACCATATTGGCTTTACATGTGTCATTATAAGACTCATCATGATCAGAGTGAGTAAAAACTTTCTACTCATAATTAGAGAGAATCTTCCTTTTATGATCAACATCAAAATAGATCTCTTCATCATTTGAAGATAAGAGATCCCCCATCACTTCGGTGGTAAACATATTAACAATAGGCTTTTCAAATTCTTCATAATCTCCTACATATGAATTATCATCTTCTTCCCCCAAAGCATGAGCCATAGGACATTGGAAAGGTGAATGAGGCATGTTAAAATCCAAACACCAAGGAGTACTCTCTACATTGTGTGCTATTCTTTTCTTCAAAGGGTCTGGTGTATCTCTCCCCTTTTGAGGTTCATTATTATCAAAGACAGGCTTCCCATCTTTCCAATTTGTCTTATAAGACATACCTCATAAAATAGGGAGTCTATCTTGCCTTTGATAAGGTGGTCTTGCATCTTGAAAAAATTTTCCACCCTTTTCAAACTTTGTTGGGAAGTCTTTGGCAACATTAGCCAGCTTATCCATTTTATCATCATCCTTGGTTAGCCTTCCAGGTTGTGGCCTAATCTCCTTCCACAATCTACCCTCATCTCTCTTATACATTTGACCAAATGCCTTCTAGTTGCTTTCAATGTTTATGGCCAAGTTAAAGACATCCCTTAGAGTATGAGGATTCTTATCTCTCAGAAGATAAGACATTTTACCATCCATAGAATTAAAATATGTGGTCAGGTAGACTACATCATCTAACCTCAATACTTGGAACAATTTGTGCATGGCCTTTTGGAATCTACCATTAAACTCTGACATGCTCTCATTGTAGTGAATTTTAATATTATTGAACTCATTGAACATGTAACTTGAATTAACATGTTCTTCATATTGTTCGCTAAAACATCTAACAAACTCATCCCATGATGCAATACTATTCTCAAGTAGACCTTCATACCAATCCCTAACATCTTCAACTAATGACTGAACAAAGAGCTTCATTACAACATCTTCATGCTCAATTTCATAGTCATTGATTTTGTCTATGAATAATTTCAAATGCTCCTCACATGTGATCACATTGTTTCCATTGAATAATGGGATTTTCTCTCCGATCTCATTTGGGACAACATTAGGCTGACCAGGGATACCATCAAAAAATAAAGGCCTATACTTATCCAAGTGAACTGATCTCCTTTGGAAATTTAGCTAGATTAGAGGAACTGCTCCAACATTTTGACAAGACACATTTCCCATTGAACCACTAGTCATAGGGGGAAATGGATTGGTATTTAGATTTGGTCCAGGTGCATTTTGTCCAAGATATGAGGCTTGGGGATTGGGAAGTGAACTGCAAGGCTAACTTAATGGGATCATTCTTGAAGTAACAGGGACTGAGCTACTAGCAGATGTATTTATATTGGCATGCAAGAAAACAATCTTTCTTTCCATTTCATCTACAACAGCCTCCAATTCTAATTTCTCAAGCTGGAGAGCCAAACCTTCTTTAGCCTTTATAGCCTTTTCCAAGTCTAGGCTTACTTGGGAAGCACTTTTAACATTAACAACACTCTTCTTAGGTTCATTGATATTTACACCAACCACTTTCTATTTTCCTTTATCAGGGATTTCCTTTGTGTCATTTCTAATATCCTCATTTCGTTTGATTTTAGATGGGTGTAATTTCCTGAGAACATGACCTGTTCCCTCAAATTCATCTTGGTTAGGTTTACCACCTTCAGCCTAATTTTTTAAAGCCCCCATGTCACCAAAAAACTCTTTATCTAAACCCTAGACATCTTGGCCTAGATCCATAGCCTGGATTTCATTTTTCTTAGTTTTTCTTATAAGATCTTGCCTTTCCATAAGCAATTCATAAATGTGTTGTTCCCTAGGCTTCCTTCTATTAGAAATTTCTAATAGTTGTTCACGTTCCTTTTTCCTTAAAGCCATCTTTTCCTGAGATCAAGCAATTGAAGAGAACTTTATCCTTTTCCAAAATACATCACCAAAGATGCCAAACTTAGTGGATATGAAAATAAGACTCGGTCACTAGATCACCAAATGACTTAATGTAGGCCCTGTTCTTTCTGATTTTAAAACTTGACTATTGATTGCAAAGATGATCAATGGTACTTGCTGAATTGCTGGAAGATTTTAAACTTAGCTGCTCGATTCAAAGAATAGGAGATAACCACCATACCAAGTCTCTGAATGCTTCAATGAAACTGCCAAGAATCAAGAGAATAAGAGACTACACAGTCGCTGAATCACTTGATGTTAAGACTAACTGTCACATAAAATGGGAGATTCAATGACTAAAGAAAAGATAACAAAGGATTCAACTCTATCACTAATTTTTTGAAAGACTTGAAGACAAGGAAGAACATTGCATGAATTAGCAAAGACAAGGAAAAATGAACACATGCAAATTGGAAGACTTAAGTGACCCAAAAAGTGATGCATTAATAGAAGAAACTAGGGTAGACGAAAACCTAACCAATGAATCAGCCATTTTAGGCAAAAATACATTAGGCAAGGGTTTTAACACAAATATGATAGATCTTGAGGGGTTCTAAAACCCTAAACTAGATGAAGACACCAGCAAGGACATTTAGACAAGACCTAAAGCAAAAACCTCAGAAAACCTAAAATATACCCAATAGTGGCTCTATCTAAGGATGCTTGAATGCAAGTTCATAGCAAGAAACCATGAATCTCTGGGTGGAAGACCACAAAACCCTAACCTAAAATAGGAAAATAAACACACCTATACATATATACAAAATTATTGTGCATGGAAAAGATTGAAAATCAATTGAAGAAGTACTTCAGGAATTGTCCATACGCTGGCAATTCCTATTCCTCACCATTCAAATTTCTCAAGAAGTATGAATCCTTTCCATGAATTTGATGGATAATGAAAGGTCCTGACCATAAGGACTAAAACTTCTTATGCTTTCCTTTGTCCTCAGCCCTGACATTCCACTGCAGAACCATATCATTGGGCTGGAACTTTCTTGTAGCAGCTCTTTTGTGAAAAAGATATTTCATTTTCTACTACAATTTTACATTTTCTTTTTGACCCTCTCTCCTAATTTAATCCAACTCTACTAATTGAATCATCCTGTCCTGCAATGGATCACTAATTTCCATCTCTTCTTCCCTTATGAACTAGTAGATAGGCAAAAAAGTATTCACAGGAAGCCTGGACTTTATACCATATACCATTTCAAAAGGGGATTTGCATGTTGCTTTCTTTTCAACAATTCTGTCAGCCCATAGTGCCAACTTTAATTTCACATGCCACATCCTTTTGTTCTTTTCCAAGGTCTTCTTTAGAATTTGTAGAATACTCTTGTTACTAGATTATGCCTACCCATTGGCCTGTGGATGGTATGGGGATGAATATGACAAACTATTCCCATTTCAGAACAAAAGTCAGTGAATTCCTAGGACCTAAAACTCATAGCATTGTCCATTACTCATTTCATGGGTACACCAAACCTAGTAACTATGTTATTCATCAAGAATTCAATAACTACTGTACTAGTTTCCTTTTTAGTTGGAATGGATTCTATCCATTTACTAAAATAATCAGTAGCCACCAAAATGTGACTATGCCCTCCACTAGATTTCACTAAGAATTTCCCAATAAAATCCATACCTCACATAGAAAAAAGGGCCTCTGCAACCATGGGGTTTAATAGCAAAGCACCTAAAAATTTTAATTTCTTTGAAAATCTCTAACATGACTCACATTTCCTAACATATGAGTGGGTATCTTTAAACAAGACTGGCCAATAATATCCAACTCTCAAAATTTTATGAGTCATAGACCTAGCTAAATGATGCCCTCCACATAACCCAGAGTGCATCTCTTTTAAAACATTTTCAGATTGATACTTGTCTAAACAAAAAAGCAACATCCCATCATTATCTTTCCAAAATAGATCACCTTATATCAATACATACCTTTGAGCCTATAGCCTCAAGCTCCTTCTTTCATTTTCATTCAAATTTTGTGGACAAGCAACATATTTGAGAAAATGAACAATGTTAGTATACCACGGTTGCATCTCTATACTTGTCACATTTTCTCCACCAATGGGTACATTGTTTACGTGCAGAAGGTCCATATTCTCCTCTGTCATAAGCTTTGCAAGTCCCAAACCTCTCACAAGCTTGGTTATATCGATTTCAATGTCAAACTCTTGAATCCTATTGATCCATTTACACCTTTTTCCAATAACCTCACTTTGACTCAAAATATCTTTACTACTACATGGGGTACATATGCATTTACCTTAGCACATACTAGATAAGGTCTGAAAGCCTTAACAGCCTTTACTAGTGCATACACCTATTTCTCCATTAATTCATAATTAAGCTCAGCAGATTGCAGTGATTTACTATAAAAAGCAATAGGATGTTCAAATCCCTCTTCATCCTTCTGTAATAAAATAGCTACGATTGTGTGAAAAGATGAAAAGGAAAATAGAGAGTAAGGCTTGGAATAATTAGGGGATATCAAAACAAGGGCCTCTTAGATTGCTTGCTTAATCTTTTCAAATGCTTGTTGAGTCTAACAATTCCAATCAAACTTCACATCTTTCTTCAAAAACATCACAATAGTTTTGACTAGTTCTACAAAATTGGCAATAAACCTCCTGACAAAATTAATTTGTTCTAGAAAAGATTTCATGCCTTTGATATTTCTGGGAGGAAGGACCTTTTTTATTGCATCCACTCTTTCTAGATCAATTCTAACCCCTTCTTTTGATAGTATGTGACCAAGCAGTTTTCCCTCAGTTACAGCAAACTAACATTTCTTGGGATTTAGTGAGATGCCAAACTCTAAAGCTTTGACAATAACCCTCTCCAAATGCTTGCAGTGATCCCCATCTTTCTTAGAGGAGGCAATCAGATCGTCTTCATACACAACCATTAGGACATTGATCAATTATTTAAAAGCAACATCCATTGCCCTTTGAAAGGTTTCCCCAACATTTTTCAGGCCAAAAGGCATGCAGACATATACATAAGTCCCCCAAGGGGTAGTGAATGTTGTCTTGAATTGTTCAGATTCTTTGACCAAAACTTGGTTGTACCTTGAAAACCCATCCACCATAGATAACAATTCACAACCAGTTACTCTATGCAATTTAGCTTCCATGTTAGGCAATTCATAATTGTCTTTAAGTGAGGCAACATTTAAATTCCTAAAGCCAACGCAGAGTCTAATATCACCATTCTTTTTTCTTACTAGTACAAGGTTAGAGACCCAGGAAGAATGTCTAATAGGCTCAATGATACCAGCATCTCTTAATTTTATCATTTCATCCTACATCTTTATAGCTAGTAAAGGGTTGATGGGTCTCTATTTCTATCTAAATGGATTGCTTTCTTATTTTATGGGGATCTCATATTGAAACAAATCAGCTCTATAAGCTTTGAGATCATCATAGGACCAAGAAAACACATGCTTGTATCTCTTCAATAGTATTATAAAATTTCCTCTAACTTCTCTGTTCAACTTTTTCTGAATGTATACCATCTGAGTGGAGGTCTCGGATCCTAAGTATATTTCCTCTAGGTCCTCCATTTTGATATTAGACTTTTGAGACAGATACCCATCATTTATCTTAAACATTCCTTCCAATTCCACTAAACCTTTAGGTATGTGATTTGAAGGTAATTGTACTATCTCATTCCCCTTGATGCATTCTTTTCCCTCAACATGTTGTTTTGCTTCATTGAAATCTATTTGTTGCCCATCATACTGATCTAGACCTTGAAGAAATCTAAGGATAGCAATGTCATCCTCAAAAACTTGCTAATTATATACATTGTCAGGCATTGCAGGCCTACTTTTGATTTCTAACATCGACACACCAATGAGGTTAATATCATTATTTTTTAGGGAAACATTAGCAAGAAAATCTGCCATCATATTATTTGACTTTTCTACCCAAAGGAGATTGAAAGCTTCAAAAAAATGTAGTCTATCCTAGACAGCATGATTGTATAATTTCAATCTTTCATCCTTAGCATCATATTTAGATCTCACTTGGGCTACAATTAATAGGGAATCACTATGGACCTTTAAGCAGTTAATACCATGTTTTATAGAAACATCTAATCCCAATATTAGAGCTCAATACTCAGTAGTATTATTAGTGCCTTCAAAGGTTAATAGAAAATAGTATTTAAATGTAATACCTGATGGGGAAATGAACACAACACCAGCTCCTGATCCTTCCTTGGAGCATCTGCCATCAAAATAAATTTGCCAAAGCCCACTTTGCTACAATATTAAATCATCCACTATTGGATATGTGTTCTTCATTTGAGGTACTATTTCCTCTACCATGAAATTATCCATGTCAATGTCCAAAAAACAATTCAAATCCTCTCGTGCAACCTTTTCAACCATTATTGAAGAATGGGGCTCCCTATACAACTTCACCTCAGTTCCATGGACTGGAATAATAGCATATGATAGATCAAATTGCAACTTTCCACCTATTGATGTAGCTCATTGTCTTGATAGTAGCATGCCATAATGAGGTTTTGTATCAACAACAACCACATCCATCTTGTATGTGGCCTTTGGGAATGCAACAATCTTCAATTCAATTCCAACTAGATTTCCTACAACAAGAACTTCCTTGTTATCCATAGCATAACATCTACCATTAGATGTGTCTACCTGTAATCCAAGCTCTTTCATCACATGATAGGGAATTATAGTAGCAGCAGCACCAGAATCAATCATACAATTTTTTAGTAAGAAATTATTCAAAATCAAAGTGACATAGAAGGGATCAATAGAAGAAGGCTCCTATGTCACAATACTTCCAACACACACATCAGAAATGTCATCCATTGAATTAGAACTTTCCACTACATTCACCTTGTTTTGCATGACAGGACCCACTTGTTGTTCACTTATGAGAACTATAGTTGTTGTCATGTGCTCTTTGATCTTTAGCATTTCCCATAAAGGGATAAAAACCTTCATTTGAGACAGGGCATGTCTCATATCAAAAGTAGGGGGATTAGCAGAAAGATCAGGATAATCTTTTGGTCTACTGACTCTCCTATTAACCTTGTCAACAACAATTTCCTCATTCCTTTTTCTTTCAGCAATAGGTCCTTCCCTCTTATTATTAGCAACACTAGGCTTTGGGGAATCCTTGCTCTGAGGATTATCCTTAATAAATACTGACCTTGGGACTCCTTGATCAGTATCCACCTTTCTATTCCTTAAATTGTATGAGGACCTACCTTGTCTTATAGCAGCCACAGTTAAAGCTCTAATCTACTCTTCACTAGGATTTCTCCATTGTTTCTCTTCTGATCCTGATCCTACCATATTGTCTTTACATGTGTCATTATCAGACTCATCATGATCAGAGTGAGTAAAAACTTACTGCTCATAATTAGAGAGAATCTTCCTTTTATGATCAACATTAAAATAGATCTCTTCATCATCTAAAGATAAGAGAGCCCCCATCACTTTGGTGGTAAACATATTAACAACAAGCTTTTTAGATTCTTCATAATCTCCTCCATATGAGTTATCAGCTTCTTCCCCCAAAGCCTAAGCCACAACACATTGGAAAGGTGAATGAGGCATGTTACAAGCCAAACACCAAGGAGTACTCTCTACATTGTGTGTTGTGCTTTTCTTCAAAGGGTCTGGTGTATCTCTCCCCTTTTGAGGTTCATTGTTATCAAAGATAGGCTTCCCATCTTTTCAATTTGTCTTATAAGGCATATCTCATAAATTAAGGAGTCTATCTTGCCTTTGATAAGGTGGTCTTGCATCTTGAAAATTTTTGGCACCCTTTTCAAACTTTGTTGGGAAGTCTTTGGCAACATTAGCCAACTTATCCATTTTATCATCATCCTTGGTTAGCCTTGCAGGTTGTGGCCTAGTCTCCTTCCACAATCTACCCTCATCTCTCTTATACATGTGACCAAATGCCTTCTGGTTGCTTTAAATATTTATGGCCAAATTAAAGCCATCCCTTAGAGTATGAGGATTCTTATCTCTCAGAAGATAAGACATTTTACCATCCATAGAATTAAAATATGTCGTTAGGCAGACTACATCATCTAACCTTAATACTTGGAACAATTTGTACGTGGCCTTTTAGAATCTACCATTAAACTTTGACATGCTCTCATTGTAGTTCTTTTTGATATTATTCAACTTGTTGAACATGTAACTTGAATTAACATGTTCTGCATATTATTCCTTAAAACATCTGACAAAATCATCACATGATGTAATATTGTTCTCAAGTAGACCTCTATACCAATCCCTGGCATCCTCAACTAATGACTAATCAAAGAGCTTCATTAAAACATCTTCATGCTCAATTTCATAGTTATTGATTTTATCTGTGAAGAATTTCTGATGCTCCTCACATGTGATCACATTGTTTCCAGTGAATAATGGGATTTCATCTTTGATCTCATTAGGGAGAACATTAGGCTAACTAGGGATACCATCAAAAAATAAAGGCCTATACCTATCCAAGTGAACTGGTCTCCTTTGGAAATTTGGCTGGATTAGAGGAGATACTCCAACATTTTGACAAGACACATTTCCCATTGAACCACTAGTCATAGGGGGAAATGGATTGGTATTTAGATTTGGTCCAAGTGCATTTTGTCCAAGATATGAGGCTTGGGGATTGGGAAGTGAACTACAAGGCTGACTTGATGGGATCGTTCTTGAAGTAACAGGGACTGAGCTACTAGTAGATGTATTTATATTGGCATGCAAGAAAGCAATCTTTCTTTTCATTTCATCTACATCAGCCTCTAATTCTAATTTCTCAAGCTGGAGAGCCAAATCTTGTTTAGCCTTTCTAGCCTTTTCTGAGTCTAGGCTTACTTGGGAAGCAGTGTTAACATTAAAAACACTCATCTTAGGTTCATTGATATTTACACCAACCACTTTCTATTTTCCTTTATCAGGGATTTCCTTTGTGGCATTTCTAATATCCTCATTTTGTTTGATTTCAGTTGGGTGTAATTGCCTAAGAACATGACCTATTCCCTCAAATTCATCTTGGTTAGGTTTACCACCTTCAACCTGATTTCTTAAAGCCCCCATGTCACCAAAAAACTCTTTATCTAAACCCTGGACATCTTAGCTTAGATCCCTAGCTTGGATTTCATTTTTCTTAGTTTTTCTTATAATATCTTGCCTTTCCATAAGCAATTCATAAATGTGTTGTTCCCTAGCCTTCCTTCTATTATAAATTTCTAATAGTTGTTCATGTTCCTCTTTCCTTAAAGTAATTACTTCCTCTCTTAATTTTTCATAATCATACGAGGTAGTCTCTGTAGCAGAAGTTTCCCCGAGCTGATCTAAAGTTTCTCTTGCAGGGAAGAAACCTACTTCTGTGATCTCCTCTTCCTGAGAAGGAAAATGAACATTGGGCATGATTTTATTAACATGTTCTAGGTCATCAGAAGAAGAAGAAGCTTCATGAGGAAGGCGTGTAGGGACTCTTTCTCTTGAAGGTCCTAGAGAGTTAGCAGTAATGTGACCTCTCCTAGACCACTTTTTCCTACTAGGTGTACAGAGATCATCAGCCATATTACTCTCTGGATGATCCTTAAAATAAGACCTAGTAAACCTCGACCGACTCATGGCATGTCACAACAAGATATAAAAAAATTTTACAGATACCAACAACTGGTAAACATAGATTTTTAGAGTCGCTACCCACAAAAAAATGGGAATAAAATTATAACATTGGTTTGCAACAAACACAGTAGATGGTATTGCATGAATCAACACAAATCCACTACGTATTCATGTTAGTTCCCTAGCAGAGTCACCATTTTTGGTAGCATTTAAACCTGTAGATGCTTGAAAGATTCAAAAAATTTACTAAAATCAAGACTCGTGTATTCCCAACAGCTGCATCTAGAAAAATCCAAATGCTAAGGTATTAAGGCTTTAAGCCTTCTTCACTTCAAGTCTAAAACTTAGGTGGGTTTACCTTTCTCAATTGCTTCTACAAAGCATTACAATGTTGATCTATGTACTTGACATAGACAATACAATTTAGAAACATAAAAATAAAAGTAAATTGAATAGGTTTTTTATATTTAGGTGGTGAACAAATGCAAATTAAGCTTAAACCAGTGCCTTATTCATTGGGCCAGAGTTAGAAGATAACATCAATAGAATCCTATCAATACAAAGTACTGAAACTTAAATGAAATGCCTAACAATCTATTCTCCCAATTCCTAATCATACCATCAAATTCATGTATAGATCTTTAATTCCCAGAGACATCCCTGAAGATTTATTCCCCACTTGAGAGAAACTTGAGTTCAACCCCTATATTCACCTTGTGAATAATGCATTAAAGAGCCTCACAAATTAATGCATAAGAAAAACAAAGAATCCATACGTAAAGACAACAAGAGATAGCAATGAAATTCTAATATATTTGTATTAATTATTAACTGTATTAGTACAACCTTAACAAAGACTTGAAAGAAGTCAGATCCTATATTCAGAACTTTCTTTGCAAAAAACTTTAGCCACCTTTACAAAAGAAGCAAAACTTGCTACTTATAGCACTAGCCATCTTGGAATCCTCGAGAGGATGCAACAAGCTTTAGATGGCTATGAAAATGACTTTCACTACAGATAAAAAGGTACAAACAATAATGACAAAGATTTTAAAAATAGAAAGTAGTTCCCAACTACTAGCATCTTCACAGTTGGCACCTTTGTCTGGAGATATTTCAGAGCAGTTACTTGATTTTTTGCATGAATGATGACTACCATTATAGGCTAACCTACATCATCCTTTGTTTGGTACATGATCTCCCAAGAATTCTAGATTAGATGCCACTTTTACTTCACACTTCTTCTTCTGCCTCCAACTTTAAGATAGTTGGCTTCTTTTTTTGTCTCTTGATGCTCTTTTCCCAGGCTGCCACATCATCATCAAATGGCCAATTAAAACTTTGTAGTTCTTGTAGTGTCTTCAACTACACCTCCCACTTGGAATCAGTTATGCCCTTCACATCTATAACAAACCTTATGCAATCATTCTCAACTTTTATCAAGTTGTCAATTATATTGTTACAACCTTGTGTGTCCAAAGAATTGTCACCCTTGAGAAAAGCCTCTTACTTAATTATTATCTAACTCATACTAAGCTTCCATTCATCTACACTAATTATACTTCCATCATCATTATATACTAAGGGCAGATGTTTACTATAATCCTTATCAAGCATAGCCAACTTGGCTTTTACCTGGTTAGAATTTCCCTTAAAAAACTTTGAAACAACACTAACCAATCCAATCTTCTAATATACCTCAGTCACCACCTCGGGGATGTTAGGCTTCTGATCCTATAGGGCATCAAGTTTTTCAAATAACAAGTTCCTTCCTGAAAAAATACCATAAAGTGGCTCAAAGGTAGCCAGTGATTCATTTACTTTCTCATTTTCCTTATGCAACAAGAGAATGGATTGATGGACTGAGTCCATCCTATCCTTTACTATGTTCTGTTTGTGTTGCACAACATCAGCCATGGTCTTTAAGGCTGCATCTAGCCTCACCTTTTCTAAATCTTCAAATGGCCTTTCAGGAACCTTTGCCTCTGGCTAAGAAGGGGCCTCAATTTGAAAAGGAGATGGGGGTACTACCTTAGATGCTTCTTCAAGCTTGGCCCTTAGCTCTTCTAATTCACCCTCCATTTTCTTGATTACCATAACCTTTAAATCTCTTTCCTTAGAAAACTTCATTGAATTTTCAAATAATTTGTCATACATTTTAGACAACTGGATGGTTTTTTCCTCATTAAGGTGAGAAAAGTGTGTTACTACCTTTGACACCTCGAGATCAGTGGTGTTTTCGACAATCCAAACAATTTTGATTCCTTCCATCTTATCTTCAATGCTCACCAGAGATGGCTTATAAGTTCTAGGAGACAAAGACCATAATGCAATAGCTTGTGACTTAGGGTCATAACCACTCCCTCTTATCATTTCATCTATCTATACTTCATATGACAGACTGCCCTCTACCTACTTTCTAATTTGATCAATGATGAAAGCAGAGGTCAAATCCCATCCTGGAGTTAGATGCATCCCACTTGATCTAGCCATCTCCCTTACCTCCTCCATAGTTATCCTTTCAAGACTAGGGTCATATGATGTTAGGGCCCTCAAAGTCTCCTCACTTGGTTGCATCCTTTAAGGAAAGGTCTTTTCTACTTCATTTTATTTCCTCCAAATGAGGAAATCCCTGAATTCTTTGCTTTGGATGAACTAGTCATCATTGACAAACTCCTCTTGATAGAGTTCTCTTTCATCTTTACCCAACAAGGGTAAATCCCCTTCTTCTTTTGATACAACCTTTTTTCCATCCCTGGTGGCCTTTCTTAATTGATGATGGTAAGCTCTGTTACTAGGCACAAGAGAAGAAGCTCTATCAAATACCTTTTTCTATTTTTTCATCTTAGAAGGCTCACCTACTTCAAGCCTCTATTTTTTCAATGGTGGCTTTGAAGTGTCCCCTCCTTCCTATGGGTCTTGTGTCAAATCAATAATTGGTGAGTCCCCACCCTGAGGTGGACTTTCACCCTCTTGTGAGTCATCAGTGAACTCTTTAGGCTTAGAAGTAGAATAATCTCTTGGTACATCTAAATTTTCCTCAAGCAACTTGTCCAACTAGTTAGACAGGGTGCCATGCATTTCTATCTTCTCCATTCTTTGTAGATATGGGAACTCAGGGAAATAACCACCAAAAGGAATCTTAGCCTTCCTAAGTTTGACCTCTATGTCTAAAAAATTAAAATACTTTCTCCACCTTCTCTGGGCTTCATCTTGGTCCAACATGTTTCTTATCACAACTTCATCATCCAGGCCCTCATGCTCTCTGATTGTCCTAATGTTTGGGATCAATGTCATCCTAGAAATCTTGATAAAACCCTCAAAATCAACATACCTGAAGGTACCTATAGTCATCTTGAACTGATTGAGCCAACTATTGACCTAGTCCAGTGCTCTCTTTCCAATCAAGAAACTACCAATTTTGAACTGCCTCAATGTGAATGTGCTCTTCCTATGAGGTTTTAAATGCTCCCTATCAATCTATATTAATTTCCAAATAAATTCCATAATAGAAACCATAGGAGGCACAAATTTAGGAATTAGGTGTGGGGGTTTGGGGAAACCATAAACTCTAAGAACTGTGAAGTTGGACCCTAAGTAGAAATCTCCCCAATTATGGTTTCCTAGCCACTTATTTTCACATTGCATTGGCCTTAACACCCTCGGGATCTTAGTTGACAGCCTTACAATGTTTATTCCCAACATCTCAAGGATTGGATGGACAAAATAATTCTAGAAAATAGAAAATTTACACTCATTGGACATGTAATTCCATGCCCTTAGCCAATACTACACTAGGTTAGGATTGCCTTAAAAAATAGTCCTCAATTTCAACATTCTTGCATCAAGATGATTAACATGGTGATATAAAATTAAATACATAAGGAGGGAGTAATGCATGAATCTAATAGGTCTCTTACTCTCCTTAATAGACATCAACCCCTCATGCATCCTATCGATTACATATTGGATGTAATCATAGTCAATATTGGTGTGGGAATTTTGAAGATCTAGGATTATCATCAAAAGATCAACATGCATTTTTTCTTCATCCCCATCTATCCCCAAAACCCTACACAACCCATGAAACAAGAATTTCATGTAATGATTGAGGGATGAAAATTGATAAGGGGCATTCATACTTGTTGGGAGGGGGGCTATGTATTTACCATACTTGGGCATATGCTTAACTATCTAGCTTTTCACTAACCCAATATTACTCGCATATTTCAGCCTTTCCTTCTTCAAATCAATTTCAGTGGAGGAAGAGGCATAAAAATCAAATGCCTTCATGAAAGATCCCCTATCCAAGGTAATAAAAATAGAATGGTCTTCAAACCTAATGGTTTTAGAGATAGGGTCATATAGCCTAGCCAACTCAATAATGAAATCAACATCTAAGAACACATTAGGCACAATTAACTTCGCCATCCCTAAAGCCCAAGCATTAAAAATTGGTATAGCCTTATGCCTATTATTATAAAATTATGAGAAGATGGTATAACCTTAACCTAAAGGAGAGATAGGGTCTCCACACTTGTCCATGAGATCCTCAAATGCTATATCAATGGCTTTCTTATTTTGATTAGAGCCAGGAACCAACTTGAGGAACTCGTTTGAATAATTTGGCTTTCCTTTATCCTCACCACTCTACTCCTTCGCCGCTCCACTGGATGATGCTACACTTTCCTTTGGATGACTCATCTTGATAGAGTAGAAATTTCATAGTACTACAATCTATCTTACTCCTCACTCACTGCTTCAGTGCCAACAATCTCAATTGTTTTCAGAATAATTTTGAGCACAAATCAATGAAGTCCTATCTATATACTTTAAGAATTGAATGCGTACAATTACTAAATCCTAACAAATCTGGCCTTAGTCACTTTTGCATTCAATTCTGCATATTAGCAACCTTCAAATCACAGCTAGCCATGGCATGGATGTTGTCAAGATGATTTTAAAAAAATAAAAAATAATGCGTGAGAGAAATGATCATGGCTTTTTTCATTAAAACCCTTAATTACTGATGAAAACCCTCGTTAAAACCTTATTGGACAACATTTTACCCTTTTCCAACTTGGCAGAGTACTTTTTCCACTTTGCAATGGATCATTACATTTATCGGCATGAAAACTTAACTAGATCTGATTTGGAGATCCAATGAACAAAGGATCTCATGATCTCTGAAAGAAATGTTAATCTAGGGTTAAGTTTGGAGATCCAGCGACAAGGCCATTCGTGGAATCTTGGAGTGATCTCTTAACTCGTGACTTTACTTGGACATTCAACGACCACCGTTGATCCCAAAGATGATCAATGGTCCTCAGATTATCTTTAAAAACCCATCATGACCCTTTTGTTATCAGAGTTTTAGCGACTGAAGGCAATCTCATGTTCCTGGAACACTTGAATCAACCATGGTTAAACTCAGAGAACAAGTGACAAAAGACTTCACCAATTATCACAACCTTTTCCTTAACTCAAGAAGTATCTGGAGATCAAGAAAATAAAGCCTTTTTACAAACTCGTGAAACATAACACCTTGACCATAGTCATATCTAGAGAATCAATGAACAACTAAATCTCTTAATCTCAAAAAACAACGCTTAACTCTTATTCCATCTCGCGACTCAGCAAACAAGTATATCTCACATTCTCAAAAATAAATGCTTAACCATGGTCAGACTCTGAGATTGAGTGAATAACCCACATCTCCCATTCACTGAATACTTCTCACACCTTAGGTTATATCTTGAGATTGCACGCTGACTGTAGATCTTAGAAACAATCAGTGGTTGTCGCTGAATCATCCAATCTATTAGACCATTACTTTTTAATTACAAGACTCAAGGACCATTGCATTCATTTAATCTCCCAAGGTTTGAAACCTTAACCTTTTCATTCCGAGAATGGATGACTGAAGAAGACACAATTTAACTTTTCTTTGTTCGCTAAGTCACCGAAAGATTTGGTACTTCACTAATTGATTTTGAGATTGTACTAACACTTTTCTCGCTTAATCACCAAATAATTTAGAGCTTTGCCATCTTTTCTTGAGATCAAGTGATTGAAGAGAACTTTATCCTTTGCCAAAATACATCACCAAAGCTACCAAACTTAGTGGATATGAAAATAAGACTCAGTCGCTAGATCGCCAAATGACTTAGTGTAGGGCCCATTCTTTGTGAGATTAAAACTTGACCATTGATTACAAAGATGATCAATGGTACTCGTTGAATCACTGGAAGATTTTAAACTTAGTCGCTCGATTTGGAGAAAAGGAGATAACCGCTATGCCAAGTCTCTGAATGCTTTAATGAAACCACCAAGAATCAAGCAAATAAGAGACTACATAGTCGCTGAATCGCTTGATGTTAAGACTAACTGTGACATAAACTGGGAGATTCGACGAATAAAGAAAAGATAACAAAGGATTCACCATTGTCGCTAGTTCGTTGAAAGACTTGAAAACAAGGAAAAATGACCACGTGCAAATTGGAAGACTTAAGTGACCCAAAAAGTAACACGTTAATAGAAGAAACTAGGGCACACTAAAAACTAACCAATGAATCAACCATTTTAGGCAAAAATACTTTGGGCAAGGGTTTTAACACAAATATGACAGATTTTAAGGAGTTCTAAAACCCTAAACTAGATGAAGACACAAGAAAGGACATTTAGACAAGACCTGGAGCAAAAACCTTAGAAAACCTAAAATATACCCAACAACATTATTTTCTTATAGATATTAGAGAAAATTCATCCTATTTTGTGTGCAATCTCAATCAAAAATACCCCTTTTGACATTTAGCATAAAAAAAAACAACAATGTGAGATACACTAGAAAACAATTTTTTTTTACTCAAATAGAGACCTAGAGGTCTCTGGAAAATGTATGGGGAAAAATAAATTCCCCATACACTTCCCAAATTTGCCATAGTCATTATTAAATTATTTTCTCTATCCCACTCGTAAATTAAACAAAAAAAAACTAATAAATATATAAGAAGACTCTCCCTTGAGAAGGCCCAAGGTAAGTCAAACTTGGGTGGGACCCACCTAGGTCACCACCCAAGAAGACTCAGCCTAGCTAAAACAAATAAATAAACTTATTTAATCTTATTGTAATTTTTATTTTTTAAATAGATGTATGAATCAATTTTATAAGTCATGTATTTAAACCCACGGAGGGTTTTTAAAAATAAAAATATTAAACCAAAAAAAAAATTGTTTTAAATTTTTTTTTTTAATATGGGGGGACACGGGTCCCACACCCCCTTTGGGCGTGCTGCCCATGGTGGTTGGCCCCCTGTGCTTGGCAAGGTACACTGCCATGGCAGTGTGGTACACTACCAAGGCAGGGTACCGCACTGCCAGGTAGCGCAGGCCCCGCCGCCAATCCCTAGGGGACTTAAACAAAAAGGTTGCACCAAATTTTTTTTAAATGTAGTTTTTTATTTATTTGTTATTTATTTATTATTTAATTTAAATTCATTATTAAATGAATTTATTAATATTTATAAATATAGCATTAAAATTAATGTATAATAGTAATTTTATTACTATTTAATTATCACGTTATATTATCTCATTTTAATCAATTTTACCATTAAAATAGTTTGATCTTTAATTTAAAATGTGTCTAATTGATAGTATGTAGTTTAATTCTTATACTAAACCTTATTACCTACTCTAAAGATGCATATAAGTAAGTTATTAAATTTAGTATTTTAACAACACCATTTTTATAAAGGCATCCGTATTGGATTTTCATGAAAAGTATTGTCATCTTATTCTTTAATTATGAATAGACGTATAAGCGGACATATGAATTTTATCGTAAAAGTAAAACTAATGGAATTCCAAACATGGATCAAATATTTATTAATATTCATAAATTTATTATATTGGATCTAAAATTATAAATTAACTATGTATATCTAGCTCCACACATCAATGAAATCTAACATTGAAATAGTACATTGATGGGATTAGCTTATACAAACTTTAAGTATATAACAATGTATATATTTAATCCATTAGATCAACATTGATATATTAATACTTCTCTGCACCCATTTAGGGCTTAACAAAAAATTAAATACGTTAATAAAGAATCCCATAGGAGTATCACCTCTTTCTCAAACCAATTTCTTCACTTAGGAGACAAATGCACATCATACTCCTTCCGATTCATACCTTACTAATACAATAGGAAACTAGGGATTGATGCTACAGATAACTAAAACCTAGGTTTTGGTTGGCTTAACTATAGCCAACTTATCCTTTGAACTGATGAGCATTATCATCAAACAACTAGTTTAAAACAAGAAAAAAATCATTGTGTTTTTGCGTGATTTTTTTGGGCATGACATTTTACAATTCTAATCTAAGAATTGTACCTGGTTAAAGGATTTACAAATAAGATTTGCTAGGATCTTCTCAGTTAAGAGACTTTACAACTTTGATTACTCTTTAATCAATAACACTAAATATGTCTATCAAACTTGCATCAAACATATTCTTTTCAGAATCTTTATGCTCAATAACTCATTACCTCATATTGTGTATCTTTCACTCTAACAATTTAGTACTTGATAGATCACAATCTTAATATGTTCTTCACTGCTCTATTACTCAGTGACTTCGCTACTCATCACCTTCTCAGTAATCTACTTCATACATGCAATCTCCACTTTCATTCATACATGCCACATAGATTCTTTACTTCTCTGATTCATTTATATACAATTCTAGAAGCGATGCTAGATGTTCTAGAATCATCTCTTCAAGCGGTGCTACCATTGGTTACTCTTCCAATGCAATAGGAAACTAGGGATTGATGCTACAGATAACTAAACCCTAGGTTTTGGTTGGCTTAACTATATTTGACTTATCCTTTGAACCAATGAACATTATCATCAAACAACTAGTTTAAAACAAAAAAAAAATTGTTGTATTTTTGTGTAATTTTTTTGGGCATGACATTTTACAATTCTAATCTAAGAATTGTACCTGGTTAAAGGATTTACAAATAAGATCTACTAGGATCTTCTCAGTTAAGAGAATTTACAAATTTGATTACTCTTTAATCAATAACACTAAATATGTCTGTCAAACTTACATCAAACATATTCTTTTCAGAATCTTTATGCTCAATAACTCATTACCTCATATTGTGTACCTTTCACTCTAACAATTTAGTACTCGGTAGATCACAATATTAATATGTTCTTCACTGCTCTATTACTCAGTGACTTCACTGCTCATCACCTTTTCAGTAATCTACTTCATACATGCAATCTCCACTTTCATTCATGCATGCGACATAGATTCTTTACTTCTTCGATTCATTTATATACAATTCCAAAAGCGGTGCTAGATGTTCTAGAATCATCTCTTCAAGTGGTGCTAGCATTGGTTACTCTTCCAATGCATATTCCATCATTTATTCTCATTGGAAGATCTCACCTTGTAATCATGTGTAATCATTATAGTTCAATCTCTAATGTTTTGTTATATGATCTCCTTGAGATTAGTAAACCTTTTTTTTCAGTGTCTAGATTCAATGTACTTAAAATCCTTTTGTTGTTGGCTTGTTCTTCTTGGTAACATGTTTTCCTTAACTCGGTAACTATCTTCTCTTCTCAATTTGGTGCTCAGTACAACTTGGTTCTCGATGCTTGGTTCTTCCTTTCTTGGTGCCTATACTTGCTTCTTCTTTACCAAAATTCACTGTCTTCTTATTTCCTTTACCAAATGACTTTCTTTTCTTTAAATAGGAGTGTATGTGTCTATGTTCATCAGATTTGTCAATGTAGCCTCTTGAAAAAATGAAATGTATTGGTCCATTGTATTTCAAACCATAGTGGTATTAATATCTAATACCTTTACCATTTTCATGCTTGTCTTGATTGGGAAGGCATGTCTAGTGTTCTAGGTCTTTGAGAACTCAAAAGGATTATTTTCCAAAAAATTTGTCTTGGCCAAATTTTCCTTCCCTAACTCTAAAAATTCTCTAAGGTGATCTTTCCATTCCTCATATTTTTTCATCTCGGCTTGCCAAGATAGGATATTTTTATTGAGTTGGACCATAACTTTGTGAGCCTTAAATAAATCTAAGAGGGACTCTATAGAAATATCCTCACTTCCTTCAATTGTTCAGTGATCTAGCCATTGACCATTAGTGCCTTCTTCTTCATGGCATAGAGTGTATCTAAATTTCCCTCTGGGAGCAGTGTTCTAAAGGTGGAGGACTTTGACATTGTAGGAGAGAAAGGGGATGCTAATTCCATTAAGAGCCTTCAAATATTTGACTTTTAAGCTTGAAGCTCTTTCTTTTTCTAGTACTCTTTTTTGTACCTTTCTTGTATGGCCCAGGTTGCATCATTAAGGAGGTCCATGTTACAAGTAGTGGTTGTTGTTACACCAAAAGATTGACCTATTAATACCTGATACAACCACTAGACTTATAGAAGACATAGGAGGAGGTTAAGACATATCACAAATCCTAAGGGGAGCATTGACCATTTTTCCAACAATCTCCCCCTCAACATTACCTGAGGGGATTCAAACCTATGACCAAGATTTGATACCACTTGTTACAAGTAGTGGTTGTTGTTACACAAAAAGATTGACCTGTTAATGCCTGATACAACCACTAGAATTATAGAAGAAAGAGGAGGAGTTTAAGCCATGTCACAAATCATGAGGGGAGCATTGACCATTTTTCCAAAAATCCAACTCTCCTCTCTAGTCCTATCAACCCAAGGGAATCTTCATTATGGTATATCCTTCAACTAATACTTCATATTCTTCCTTGTTTTTTGGTGTTTAGCCATTGTCACCATCATGTATCCATCTAGACCCTTCTAGATGGTTTGGAGGGTGCATACCTTCTTCATCCTTTTCGCCACATGTTCTTTTATCAATATCTTGGATATGAAGCAACAAGCTAATATTTATGTGGTCCTTTTTCTCCTTTAGATCTCCACTAACCATTATGGTGGGCCTTGTGTGTCACTCATTGTTATCTATGGACCTGTGGGATTTTCCATGAAGTGCGACCTAGTTTCCTCTATTCTTTCTTTGGTATTGTAGACACCTAAAAATCCATTGGTAAATAAAAGTATTTTTTATTTTTCCAAAAACCCCTAATGACATCATCATTTGTTAATTAATTAATTAATTTATTTTTTTATTTTTATGTCATTAATTCCTCCTATTTTAATTAAAAATATTTAATTAAAGAATCCCTTCCCAAACCATTTAAATCAAATTTAAGTGATTTTCCTCCATTTATTAAATCATTATTTGATAAATGATGTCATATTCCCTAAATAAATGAAATATTTATTTAATCCCTCAAAACCCTAGAATCTTCTAGACCTACCCAATCTTTCCTAAACCCATCCTAAACCTACTTAAAGGGTGATTCCTACCCTTTTTAGTCTAAACCCTCAATCCTTGGACTTTTGGTCAAACCCTCTCATTAATGAGCCTTACATGCTCATTAATAGCCTCTTACACCACCATTGAAAGCTCTTACAAGCCATAAGTGAAGACCTATGTCTTCTCTTACACTTTGGTCCCCTTTCACTCTTACCTAGTGTTTCTCACACATGTGTGAGAAACCCTTAACCCTCATCCTTCTAAACCTTACCCCTACCCATACCTCTAGCTCTACCCCAAACCCTAAATCTAACCCTAACTCTCCTTCCTAACCCAAGTCCTAGGAAAATCCTATAAATAGTCTCCCTTCCAAGAGAAAATCATTAGCCTAGTTTTCATCTTCATGCATTGTTATAATGAAAAAATACATCTAGACTTAGCAAAGCTTTTAGCATAATTGTTAGATTAACTCTATTTTGTGCTTTCATAGATCATTCTAAAATAGCTTAATGGATTGAATCTAGTTCTTTGTTAAGATTTTATAATCATTTTAGCATCATATCACATCTTCATTTAGATAAAATCAATAGCTTAATTTGCATCTTGCATTCAGTTGCATCCTATGGGTCTTAGGGGAAAAACTAGCCTCATATGCTAACTTTTGTACCATTTTTTAGACTTCCATGGATTGAAATCAATCCCAATCACCCTTAATCTATATTAGGGACATGCTCCATGTGTTTTGAGAGCACACCCACATCCCTAAATTGAGAGAAAATCAAACGGGGCTTAGGTGCTCCCATTTTAGCTCTATCTAAAGTGGTTTAGTGAACTTAAAAGTTGTTTCTATTTTGTTTATTAGAGTAGCCTAACTCATTTGAATGTCTATGCCTATTCCTAATAGATCCAGGTTCTCCTAGTCTACATTTTGGCATACCCAGTGCGACCTCTATCCTGATCATCTACTCCAAAAACATCAAAACTTGGCCATTTTTCAAAATTTTGGGCTGTCCTTTTTTGTCCTCTATCGTAGCTACACATTTTTTGTCCACAAATGGGTATTTTTTCAAGAAAGTGTAAACTTGTGCATCAGTTCACCAGAACTACAATTTTTTATTCTCTGGTTACACATTCATAATGTCTTATTGTGGATATGTTAATTCAGGTTGCACATTTGTTAGGCTGAAGCATGCTTTTATGTTGTGTCTACAAAGTTGCAATAATGCAACTTTAGCAAAAAATAAAGCTGTGTATTTGTCCATTTAAGTTGTGTGAACATCGACAAGGTGATGGTGCATTCACGGGACATGAGTGCGTATATGTAAGTATTTCTGTACATTTCTACAAAGTTCTTGTGCATTTTTTTGTATTTGGTACGCATATGTTCATTCTACATCAAAGTTAAAAAGAACCACACACTTCAAAATTGGGCTTTTAAAATAAACTTCATATTTTTCTTAAAGGCTTCCTGCAGCAAATTAAGAACTTCCTGGCTTAAAATCAATTCTAAAAGCAACATAAATCTTTAATGCCCATAAAGAGCTCAAAATCCTAATTCAAAACTCATTTCCTTTCAGTTCTAAAATAAAAAAGAAAAAATCTTGAATTCCTTAAAATGAAAACAAAGCACTTTAGTTCATTTCAAAGTTCCAATCAGAATCCTACAAAACACAAATCTTGAATGCATAAATGGTAAAGAACTTGCAAATATCTTTCAAAGATTTTTTTGTGTCTTCAAGGAAATTAACAAATCAAACTCATAAACACATGTTTTCACAAAGCTTTCATTTCAAATCACTTAAGCAATTTGGGAAAAGAAAATCTTCTTGGTGTATTTTTTAAAGTTTCCCATTTTGCAAAAGCCTTGTTAGCTAAGTAATGTGAAAGAAGTTGGACTTGGACAAGTTCACCTTTTCCACTTTTAGAGAAGCCTTTTCAAAGAGAAAAGAACTTCCTCTTTGGAGAATGACTTTAAACTGGTACTTCCCCGGCCGGTATAGAAATAAAGTGCTAAGAAAACTCTCACTTCATCTCCTTAAGCTTGGGTGATGTTTGTTGATGGTAGCCCAAGGTAGGTGAATATCCCTACTATTTTGGCATGGTCAACTAGGCTCTTAAGTGAGTCACACACATACAAATCAATTGGGAGGACTCTAAAGACCAAAATACATGCTTGATAAATCAGAAGCTACCTGATCTACTCTCGAAGGTATCAAAATCTTTGTGCAAGGATCGGTCCTTGTGGTTTTTTAGGATAGTTTAATATTACTCACCATCTGTATTCCTTTTTGGGATATCAAGCTGTGGGCAAAGATTTTGATACTAGACCATCTTTTAGGTAGTTCATGCTTGGTGTATTTTCAAAGTTTCAGACTCAGTACAAAATATCTGTTGAACATACACAAATGAAGATTTCTACACACCGAATCCTTTTTCCATGTCAACCCAATCCTCCAATTCCAGAAGTCATCCAAACTTTCAGAATCTTATCATCCTAGTCTCCTAATCATGGTCTTCTAGTCATCTTTCATCATCTCAATCTAGTCTTGTCCTCCTTTCCTCCTATCCTAGGTTAGCAGAGTCATCTTGGTCATCTCCCATCGCCTTTCTATCTTCCTCTAGAGTCAATCTTTCCTCCTATCCTAAGCCAAATCCAATCCTAGTCTAAGCTTCTTAGTGATCCAAATTTGAGTCCTAGTCTTCCAATTCATCTTCATCCTTCATCCTTATCCAATTCATTCACAAGACAATATGTCTCAACACTATTATGATGAGTTTGGTTATTATGTCTCTTCTCTTCTTCCATCCTATCTTGATGATGATGAAAGTATTGTTGATCATGATGAGCACTTTGAAAACCTTAGAAGGCTTTCACCAAACATCTTCTAAAATCCAATCATTCCCCCATCCTATCTTGATGATGATGAAATTCTTATTGATCATGATGATTATTTTGAAAACCTTAGCAAGATTTCTCCAAACATCCCCCAGAATCCAATCATTCCTCCAAACTATCTTATCATGCATCCATGCATATCCACTAGTTCTCTTTATCCTACCTTTAACAAGGGAAATCCATTATCATATTCATCCACACCTTCTTCCTATCTTGAGCCTACGTATCCTTTATATGCATCCTTCATACCTTCATCTCCTTCTATGGTCACATCCCAATCACTATCCTTTAACAAAAACACTACTAGCTACATCCCTTATCCAAATCCTCCAACCCAATTTCAAAAAAAAGATCCTAGTCTTCCAATCCATTATTCTAATCCCCCATCTTATCTTGATCCACCATATACCACATCCTATCCAAATCCAACATCTTCCATTCTTGCCTACATTTCCACAAATCCCCTTTCGCAAGAAGAATGCATCCTTCAATCTGCTTCATATCCTATATCTTAACCCGTCACCCTTACCTCACCAAATAGTCAATCAAGTTCACAAGCTTCCTCAAAACCTACCTATGTGAACTATCTATTCATGCCATCCTCCAACTCCTCATCTACACCATCATACCCTCAAGTGGGTTCACAATATTCCAACCCATCTTCATGTGAGGACTATCCTATCTCTCCATCTCCTACACATTCTAATCCTTCACCATCATGAAAGTCTCCAAGGAGTTTCACAAAGAATCCAAAAACAAATCCATCTCCTAAAGTTGAAGAGTCATGCCATCTTATTCCATCATGTGAAGCCATCATTGATGAGGCACTTCAACCTCCCCCATCTATTATCCTTCTTCCATATATCTCACTTATTGATCCTCTTCCATCTCCTAGCATCCTTGAGTCATTTCCATCTATTGACTCCATCCAATCCCCATTACCATCTCCTCCTCCTAGCATTATCCAAAGCACACACAATGTACCTCATGAGTTCACCCTTCTTCCTACCATCACAGTTGCAAAATCTCCCATCCTTTCATCCATACTATCTGAAGAGTTCCCCCTTCATTCTTCCATCACAATTGTAGAATCTCCTATCCTTCCATCCACTCCATTTGAAGAAACCATCCATACATCCTCCAACAATCTATCCACACCAATCCAATCTGGTCTAGATCTTGTCCAAAAGCATGTTGAAATACCTATAGATGAAAATCAAGATCCTATCATCCCAATTCCTCCAATCTGAGATCCTACCATCCTAATTCTTGCATCTCAAGGTCCCATCATCTCATATTCTCCACTTAATTATCCTCCAAATAAAGCTATCCAGTTGCCATCACTCTATCCTCTTGGTCCACTTACATTTTTTAATGGAAGCAACTTGAAGTAGAAGCAATAAGTTCCATATCTTCCATCACGGAACCTAAAATTGGATGTTTATCTTATTCCCCAAGTCAGAAATATCCTTGCTTGGATAAAATACTCAAGAAATGGAATTATCAAGGCAAAGGTCTAGGCGCTCATTCATGAACAAGAAAATTCAAAGCCCATTCAGGACATGAAACATCCACGAGCATGTGGTATTGGTCATATATCTGAAGAAGGCATTTCCTCTAAAAATGTTGGTATAGCTAAAGCCAAATTCAAGCATCCAACCAGACCCACCATCACATCTTCCCATCATCCCTCCAAAGAATACAACACTATTCCTCTGCCTCCATCATTACAACCCAAGATAACTTATCACATTCCTCCTTCATCCTCTAAATCCATTTTTGGTCCCTATGTCCCAAAATCTACCATTGCATATCCTTCACATATCAAATCCATTTTGGGGCCTTACATCCCAAAATATTATCCCCCATCTTATCCTACTCAATCCTTCATCCAAAATCCAAACATTCTTAGTCAGGATCAACAAAGGCACATTCCCCTATCTCCTATCTACCAATCTCCTTCCATCTCTCCATCCATATTTCCTCTATCCCACACATCTCCTCATATTCCTCCCAATGGTCCTCACAAATTGGATGCCAACTAAAAAATGCATAAAGGGAAATATCTGCAAAAATCCAAAGATTTCCATTTCCACTCTAAAAGACATGCTCAAGCAACGACAAATCCAATCAAAGGATCTACAAAATCCCAATTTCCACAAAGGCCCATCAAAGAAACAACAAAATCCAATGGATCCCAATGGCCACAAAGGCCCACCAAAGCTAAAGAAAAGACTATGTGGATCACAAAGAAAAAAGATGCATTGCATCTAATAGAAATATCCACAATGGTACCCAAAGTTTCTAATCCACTAGCTACTCATTCCCCTCCTCCATCTTCTAAATCTATTTTGGGTCCCTATGTCCCAAGATCTCCTAGCACAAATCCTCCATCCTATCTACATGTATCTTCCACATCCCATACACCTCATCCACCTCCCTCACAACATGTGCCAATGTTGATCCTAAAAACATCCCCTTATCATGATCAATTCCCATCATTCCATCCAAACACTTTCTACCACCATATCTCCCATCTACCCCATCCCATCCATGCCTTTGCATAACCCGTCCATCCTAATAAAGTTGTACCAACATCTAGATGAATTAGAAGGTCAAGTAAAAAGTCAGCAACAAAGCAAAAGATCAGCATAAAATCAGCAAAAGATCATCAAAAAGTCAGCAACAGATTAGAAAATCCATAAAAATTGAAAAAATAAGAAAAAATATCAAAAAAGAAAAGAAAAGAGAAAAATATTCGTCCAATGGTGAAAACTTGGCAATTTTGTTATCTCTATTGCGCATTCAAGGTTGTCATTAGTATCAAAGGTTATCAAAGATATCGGTCGGTCACTTACATTGAGAAAATCAGTAACTAGAAGCAAGACAGACTAGTCAGTAAAGCTTACACACCGAGCATCAGACAGTTTACCAAGCACTAGCAGACACTGACACCAACAGATAGTAAACACTGAGAATTTTATACAATGTTTACCAAGGATCACAAAAAATGACATAGTAATCTAAAATGGCACATTCTTCTATGCAAATGATTACAACAGATCCGAAAACATTTTACCAAGATCGAGGAATATTTAATGTAATGATATTCATTAAATGCAATGTATATCTTATGTAATAGTCTGATCTAGGTCATTTTTGTACACCGTAGATCTTAGGGTTATGACTATGTTGTGTAACCTAATTTTGTTAAAGCGGTAAAAGAAGATCGCTATATAAATGTATGTTTACATCATTTTGGTGTGAACTGATACAAGAACAGATAGATGAATCAAGGAGAACTTGAAGCATTTTCCTAACTTCAAGTCTATCAGTTAATAGAGAAAATTGCAAAGGATATTAGATTAAGCAGAATCAAAAAAGGCTACTAAGTAGATTTAGAGCAGATATTCATCACAGTCAAGGTGATATTTTGTCAGAACTTATAGATCTATATCAGACAATTGAGTTGTCAATTAACAGATAATTGCCTATTACTTTCTAATAATTGTAATAGAGCTTTTGGATAAATCTCTTAACAGAGTATACTTAACAATATTATGTAAATCTCTTAACCAAGTGCACACTTCATTAGTGTTGTTAAAATCCTATAACTAGGTAGATCTAGCTGATCTAATATGTTAATCCTAACAGGGTAAGATCACCATAAGTGATCAAAACTTGTAGCCCTAACAAGAAAACCTTTTCTATCTACAGTAGTGAAGAATTTGTGGGTGTCATCCCCACCATAGTTTTTACCTTCTAACAAGGGTTTCTGCATTACCAAAATACTTGTGTTATGTGATTGCTATTTCATTTCATGTTGTTTACTTTCTTAAGTTAAATGAATGATTGATTCATGCAATTAGATACAAGCTATTTTGCAAAGGTTATCACTGTTTATAGTCATAGATCTAAAAGGTTTACAAGTAAAGTTTTTGAATGCACTAATTCACCCCTCCCCTCTTAGTACCTATCTCTCCTAATTCCAATAATTGGTATCAGAGCACAGTTCTCTTATTGAATAGTTTAACCACTGAAGGGTAAAGATCTAAGCCATGGAGAAATATAAGCTTGAAAAGACTATTGAGAATCAGAAGATACAAATGCAGATGTTTATTGAATAGTACAAGAAAGCCAAGGAAAGACTGAATAAATTACTGATTGAAAGAAAGAACCTAGCTATTATACAAAATGAGATCGGTTACCATGAAGAATCTATTGATGAAATGTTCGAGCATATTGGATCTAGTTCTGGAAGCATCTCTAATAGATCTGAAAGCATAATCACAAATTTATCTAAAAAGAATCAACATTTAACTGATCAAGTGAAAGCACTAAAAATCGGTCAAGAATCTTGGATGGTGAGAATGGTAGAAACAATGAACAATGCTATACAAGCTGAGCAAGAAAGGAATTTGGCTATTGATGACCGAAGATAGATGACTAAAAAACTTCAAGCTAAAGAGAATGACATACAGAGACTCACTGATCGTCACTTCCAAGTATCTAATCAAATGATGACTGTGAATCAAGAAGTAAACTGAGTGAATGGAGAATTGTCAAGAAATCTTGAAGAAGTTACAAGACTCAGAGAGGAGAATGAAAAGGTGAGAAATGATGTAAAAAATCAACAGCAACATAATGAAATGAAGAAATTGGTTGAGGATAGTTCAAAGAAGATTTGGGAGTAGAGCTGGTATAGGCTACACCAGGGAAGGAGAATCATCACAACAAGCTAAACAAGTCAACAACAATCAAAACAAAAAACCTAAAGCATTGGCATGTTATCACTGTGGAAAACTGGGACATACATCTAATGTGTGTAGAAGCAAAGAAAAAGGTAAACCTCCCATCACTCCTAAGTTTAATGGATATTGTTATTATTGTGGTAAGTTTGGACATCCAACTTATGAGTGTAGAGCTAAACAAAATGATATTGCTAAAAATACTACTCTAGAGAAAATATTCTATACTTGTAATAAACATGGACACATTGCATGAGAGTGTAAGGCTAAGATAAAGCAAGTATGGACTCCTCAGAAGAAAACACAGTGAAAGCCTTATCAATTGAAGAGACAAGGTAATTCTTATGTTTAGGATTATAACACTTGGGCTAACTATACTGCTTGTGGTAGATATGGACACATTGCAAAAAATTGTTACAGAAAGAGTCAGATTGGACAATCAAGAAGCTAGACAAGCACTGGAATGGCATATATGCACTATCATAGGGTCAGTCATTTAAGCAAGAACTGCAGAGACCAAGCACCAAATGAAAACCATGTATTTGAGAGTGGATATACTATTGTAGATATCATGAAGTTAAGGAACACTATGTGGAAGAAGGCATCTGATGAGAATGCTGAGTCAAGTAATGTTGTCGATGAAACCTTGTCCACTAGATTGGGTGACATCAGTACCTCCACTTAAGGTGATATAGGTATGTCTAGAACTGACACTTCAAAATGATCACATTTTACATACAATTCCTTATATATGATGTACAAATACCAAATCTACATGAATAAAGATGCATTATGGTTTATGTGTTATGAGCTAACAATGTTATATAGTCGTTAAAAGAGAGACTGAGAGTTGGTTACCCATCGGTAATCACTATACAAGGTTAATCAGACAACAGTGCAAATCGATGAAGAAATCCTATGTTAACCGAGTGAATAAAATTTTTAGTTCTCACCGAGCTGACAGCTTTTTTGTACCGAAAGTTAGGTCAAGCATTTATTGCATGAAATTTTGAGTGGGAATATCGAAAAGTCTATAAATACATGAGAAATAGAGTTCATTTTTACATTGCGATTTCGAAGAGCGAAGATTTCACAAAGAAGAGTTCGAGCTAAAATATTTTTAGAAGCATTCAAGGCTACTGTAGATCGAACCGACATCACTCTTTGGCAATTTTGAGTAAGTTTATTTGCTACTAAACACTTTATGTACCTACTACTAGCTGAAACCCTGAATCAATTTATGGCATCTACTTCATGCACTAGTAAATCACAAAGTGTTGAGGAAGAAGTTAATCTAATTGTAAGGGAAAATTTTGATGAACCTAAGTTCAAGCCACATCCCAAGGTTGCAGCACAAATAGATTTAATGGGTGCTTTCTCAAGCATACAAGATAGGGTTTTATTGAAAGAAGATGTAAGAGCGTATATTCATTGTAAAATTGGAGAAGTAGGAGACTTTGAAACTATTGTAGCACATTCACTACTTTGTGGCACAGATGGAAAATTGAAACTAGAATACAAGAAGATTATAGAATCAAGGTTATCATGTATCACATACTATCCACAATCATTTAAGATAGATTGGATCAGAATCATATTGAGTAGGTACCACGATGGAAAATTCTAGCTAGATAAACTGACAGAGGTCACTAAGAAAATGATTAGTAGGGTTACTGGGCTCCCTACAACTGACAAGGAAAAACCCTTCCATAGTTTGTCACAACTTGATGTTTAGAAGAACACTGGACCACAATGGGATGATCGGGCATGGAAGATTTCAACAATCAAAGACTGAGTAGTTAAGCTCATAGCACATGTAATTGGGTATAAGATATTTCAATCAAGAAGACTCAACAACGTACCCTGCAGCATAGTAGATATGGCGTACAAAATTATGGAGAAAGGTCACCAGGTTGATCTTGTCGAGGATATGTTACATCAACTACAAGAAAAGATGAAGACAATAAGGTCAAAGAAGTCAAACAGATGTAAGTTTGGTTCACTACTTATGTGTATATTTTTCTTCATACAAAATTTTCTACTTGGCGTCGGTAAAGTGAACTGGACAACAGACAAACCTATAACTGCGTAGATTACTAAGATGATAAATAAGTTAGGAAATAATCTGAATATAGTATTTGATGCATACTTCAAAGAATTTTAGACTAAAATGCATCAAAGGAGTAGAATTCCAAGGGAATTAGTTGAAAAATTTGAGATGGACATTTGTTTCATAGTAAACATAGATCATTGTATGATAAAAGCAGTTGAACCTAGATCAAAATGGTTGGCACTAATGGGTTATGAAATGAACCATGATTTCACACTGAAATCTATTAATGCACTACTTGCATTACCAAAAGACCCTATTGCCACTAGGTTCGGAACATATGAAGAGGCCAAATCTAGAATCACTACAAGCATAGAGATTTGTAAAATGTCTAGAAAGGAAAAGAAGATGAGGAAAGATCTTATTGCTAGATATGGAGATGTATCTGAAACACCTAAGGAGACACTAGTTGAACATGAAACCAAAGGTTAGTTAATGTTAGCTGACAAGTCATATGATAGTGAGGAAACTGAGTCTGACAAAGAAAAAGATCCCACACCAGTTCCTCCACCTAAAGTTCCTATGAAGAAGTAGTTACCAATACAAGAAGGTATGAGGAAAAGATCATCAACTATAGCTTCACCACCCAAGAACAAAGAAGTAGAGAAGGTAATAAAATGAAAGGCAGCTACACCAACTAAGACTTATTCAAAGAAAGGATCCAAGGTTGCAGCTAAAGCACCGAAGAAGGAGAAGACTGATAAGGGGAAGAGAAGACCTTGAAGATACTAAAATTTAAGATGACACAAATCAATTCAAGGTGGTCAGAAACAAGGTAAGGTCCATAGATGAAGTCATTGAAGAGATAATTGAGAACGAAGACCTTACTGATCCAAAAATAGGCAAATTTGACAAGATGTCAAATGAGGATCAAACCAAGATGGAAGAGGCAGTCATCCAGATGATGATAAAATTCAAGTGAGTTCCATTGGAATTTTCATGTTCATTACCGAAGGAGTTGGATGATAGAATAAATCAAAATGGGGCTATGCACTTGAAACCAAGAAAAGAAAGAGAGAAAGATCTCTAGTTTGGGCTACTCCACATCTAAGCCTAGAAGAACTTGATGAACTCATGGCTAATCATCAATAGAGATTCATTGTAAAGAACTGAGCCATGATGATACTGGATGAGAATGTGGTAGATGTAGAGGAGACTGGAGATGACCTATGGAGAGCAATCATTAAAGCAAAAGAACAAGCTGAGAAAAAAGTATACTTAAATCTGTCTAAGAAGAGACAAAATTCCAAAGGAAAAAATATTTATATTGATGATGGCACAACAAAGAAGTCAGAGGATTCCGGTATATCAATTACCGAGGTAATTGATATCACCGAACAAAAGGAGGAAATAAGTATCTCACAGGATGCACCGGATAAAGTAGAAATCAAAATGAAGAAGAAAACCAATGATGATGTACTCATTGAGGACATCACAAATGGTGATCCTGATGACAAGGATGATGAGGATGTAAATATTGCACCCCTAAACACTCAAGATGAAGAACAAGTCACAACATGTGCATTTACATCACCGGGAAAACTTCTTGTACTTGCAAAAGAAGTAGAAATTCTTTCACATGAACAACCCGATGGCTCAGACCCTAAGCAACATAAAGACATCATAGGGGAACTAGACAATGAGAAACCTACAGAGATAGATGAGCCTAAACAAAAAAAGGCACCTTCCACTGAGACAAAGGTAACAGATGAAACAAAGGAAACCAAGGTAATCCCATCTAACACCACCCGAGGCTCCCACTCTATCAACTGATACAATAGCTACCGAGGAGAAGAAGAAGGAAGAAAGTGTGTCAACCAGGAAGGATACTCTGAGGACTCGGGACAAGTCTCTTATTGTTACTGAAAATAAATCACCATTAGTATCAGAGAAGAAGAAGAAAAAGAAAGGAAAAGGGTCGGTCACCCTAGATGAAGTGATAATTATTCCCAAGTGTGACCCAAGGATCCTTAGCCCCAAGGAACTAAGTAAATATGGGGAACTATGTCAAAGAAAGGCAACACAAGAGAAGTTGAAGCAAGAAACAAAATGAAAAGAAATCTTAACAGATGTTTGGGATATCTTACAACAGGTAGTACTTGAGGTGAATATTGATGAAGATACTCCTATCATAGATCAACTTGCTATATTGATAGAGAAGATCAATGCCCCAGATACTGATGCAGATAAATGGACTGAAGAAAGGGAAGAGTCAAGGATACAAAATAAACTGGCAGAGAAAATAAGCCAAGAAGTGGCAATCAACAAGGTCAAATTATCTGAGGTAATAACTGAAATAAAATCTATAACCCAGTTAATTTGTCAATTTTTACCAAAGCTTTGTACTGTGGACACCTTCACTCTTGTAGTCAGTGAAAAGATAAAAGGACTGGAAGCAAAAATCAAGGTCAATACAACTATAGCTATAACTGAGCCAAATGCTTTCTCAAAGCACATTCACTGAGTTTAGGAACTCTGGTGGTTAATAGAAGATTTAAAGAAACAAGAAGAGCACATAATAGATCAGGTCACTAAGTTACAGACAAAACTCCTGCCATACCTGAAAATTTTAGAGGCACACATTGTCAAAGCAGAGCAACTTGTTGCAACACCCAAGATTTTGGTGTTGGAGAACATGTTTGACATGCATGCACAAGTTGGTCTTGAGCATATTGCTCTCACCAACTTGAAAGAGGAATGGGAAAACCTCTTGGAGTCAGTAAAGAAATCCCACCAGCATATTTTTGACCAAATGTGAGTATACTACTTAATTTTTGTATTTGGCATTACTATCAAAAAGGGGGAAATCAATGTATAAGTCATATGCCAAATAAGTATATAGATGCTATGTATACTACCTATTACCGGGAGCATGCACCAAGGGGGAGTACTATTTTAGAAATTTTGATAAGTATATGTATATGGCGGAGATACAAGGTATATATAAAAAAATTTGTCTATATACATTTGAGTTTTGATACTAATGCCAAAGGGGGAGATTGTTATCTCTATTGAGCATTCAAGGTTGTCATTAGTATCAAAGGTTATCAAAGATATCGGTCGGTCACTTACATTGAGCAAATTGGTAACTAGAAGCAAGACAAACTAGTTACTAAAGCTTACACACCAAGCATCAAAGAGTTTACCGAGCACCAGCAGACACCAACACTGACAGACAATAAACACTAAGCGTCACAGTATACACTAAGCAGTTTATACAGTGTTTATCGAGGATCGCAAAAAATGGCATAGTAATCTGAAATGGCACATTCTTCTATGCAAATGGTTACAACAAATCAAAAAAAATTTTACCAAGATCGAGGAATATTTAATGTAATGATATTCATTAAATGCAATGTATATCTTATGTAATAGTCTGATCTAGGTCATTTTTGTACACCATAGATCTTAGGGTTATGACTATGTTGTGTAACCTAATTTTGTTAAAGTGGCAAAAGCAGATCGCTATATAAATTTATTTTTACATCATTTTGGTCTGAACTGATACGAGAACAGATAGATGAATCAAGGAGAACTTGAAGCATTTTCCTAACTTCAAGTCTATCAGTTAACAGAGTAGATTGCAGAGGATGTCAGATTAAGCAGAATTAGAAAAGGCTACCGAGCAGATTCATAGTAGATATTCATCACAGTCAAGGTGATATTTTGTTAGAACTTATAGATCTATATCAGACAATTGAGTTGTCAATTAACAGATAATTTCCTATTGCTTTCTAACAATTTTAATAGAGTTTTTGGATAAATATCTTAACAGAGTAGACTTAACAGTCTTATGTAAATCTCTTAACCGAGTGCACACTTCATTAGTGTTGTTAAAACCCTATAACTAGGTAGATCTAGCTGATCTAATATGTTACTCCTAATAGGGTAAGATCACCAAAAGTGATCAAAACTTGTAGCCCTAATAGGCAAACCTTTTCTATCTATAGTAGTGAAGAATTTGTGGGTGTCATCCCCACCATAGTTTTTACCTTCTAACAAGGGTTTCTGTGTTACCAAAATACTTTTGTTATGTGATTTCTATTTCATTTCATGTTTTTTACTTTCTTAAGTTAAATGAATGATTGATTCATGCAATTAGATACAAGCTATTTTGCAAAGGTTATCACTATTTATAGTCATAGATCTGAAAGGTTTACAAGTAAAGTTTTTGAATGCAGTGATTCACCCCTCCCCTCTCAGTACCTATCTCTCCTAATTCCAACAAATTCAAGCACCTTGGAAAAGTACCATGATGAAAACCTAGAAAATAGGCATCAAGCATAATCTCTACCCAGATTCTCTCTGTAATTGGGGGCCATTCCCTTCTATCACATCTTATCCAACATCTCTTCCATCCCATTTGTCTCTCATTTCCTTCATCCTCCTTTTTATCTTGATTAAAAAATAGAGATCACCAAGTATAAATTCTTTTGGGCACCTTTTTAGCATCCATCACATCTTTCAACCACCTATCCTCCATCCAATCCATTCTACCTAGCTTCATTATCCTCTTGTCAGCATATTTTCCATCCAATCGTACCCCATCCTAATGCCTCTGAATACATTAATTATCCTAAGTAGGGGGAATCTTGTTCCTTGGTGACATATTCCTTGGATACTTTTATCACATCCACCTTCCAAATCCATGTCTTCCTCCATCCAAATCCTAAGAATTTCCTTTAGCCAAAGCAATCCCCAGCATATCCTCTATCCAAATCCTAAGCATTCCTCTAATCCAATCCTAAGCACTTCCTCCATCTTTTCATCACTTGGTATCTTACCTTGTCATTTTTATCTAGCTATAGGCTACCCCCATGCAATCAAATGTCATTCATCCATCTCCAACTATTCCTAACAGTCTTCCAAAAGCTTACAATCCTATCCACATCCTCTAGCAATCCAACATCCAAGATCAAGCCAAGCCTATCCAATCCAATCCTCAGTCTTGTTCCTAGTCTTGTGGTAGGCCTTGATCTCAATCCGATCATCATCATTGGGTTGATTCCTTCCAAAATCCATGTCATTTTAGATCACATCATCCATCATTCGTCTATGTTGGCTTTCTAGCCCAACTAGGGCATCATCTAGCATATCTTTGTAGCATCAACTTCATCCCTAGATTCCTTGTACATCCTATCTTGAATCTTGTACTATAGCATCATTTGTGTCTCCACCTAAGCTCATTTATACATATGTGTCTTTAGGTCTCATCCTCTCTATCATTTATCCCTTGAGTCATCATGACCTATCTAGCTAAGCACTTCAACAATCATCCCTTGGTCCTTTTTGAGGTTCGAATGTCTTACCTATCTCTTGTCATAGGAATTCTTATCCAGTTACCCACCATCCACTTTGTGTAATATCCTTTGAGTTTCCCAATCCTTATCCTAAACCAAAATCATCCCAGAACTACCCTTTGGCTAAGCATTGTCTAGGGCATCTTGTACTTGTCTTTGTAGTTCTCATCATCTCGAGCAAGAGATTGGCATACACTGGAAAGAATCTTGTCTTCCAAAGATCAATAGTCTATCTTAGGTTGGCAATCCAAAACTATTTGATCCTACATTAGGAAGTAGAAACTCATTTTTGACACTTATTAATCCTCCAGCATTCAATCCTCAAATCAATCAATCATCCTCCATCATCCTACCTGTGGCAAGAGGTTTTGTGAGATACTTGTTATTTCATTCACTCCTTCGGATCTTTTCTTATCTTTTGAGCTCTCTTGTGTATATCCCCCTGTCCATTGTAAATATTTTCACATCTTGTTGTGCATATCCTTGTCAGTCTTGCAATAAAATTTGATCAAAAATCTTGTCCCGCCCAGCCTTATACTTCAACAACATCAATTTTTTACTATCCTTGATCACCATGGTTATCTTTGAATCTCATCATTTTATAATCAACAACACAAAATTCTCCCCATCAACATGGGTCCACATAGATATATCCTTCTGTATTTTCCAACCTAAGCCTAATCATGGGTCCACACAAATGTATCCTTTTGTATTATCTGGCCCAAGCAATCAAACTGGGTCCATGACAATGTATCCTTCACCCTGTTCAGACCTAATTTCCCCCCCTAAACCATCAATCTCTCTCCTTCGCAAAGGATGTATTTTGGAGTTATCATTTTGACCTTGGATTTTATCCTTTGGGTCTTTTTAATCTTTTATGGCTTCTCATTATTCCTCTCCTCAAAGTCACCATGATCATTTATATCATGGTGTGCTATGAATGAGGACAATCTAGGGCAAGGTCTTTTGATCTTTTTCTTCTGCCTGTGAGTCAGTCATGTGTTTGTGGTTTCTCCAGTATTGTTTCCACCATGCCTCCTCTAGGTTTCATGTGTGATGCTAGGTAAACCCTTTGTGTGCTTGTCTTCTTTTGGCAGTCCTATGTAACATTGGTGATAAGGCCTTGTATTCTTTTATAATCTTGGTAGGTCTCCCATGTTGCTATATCAAAATACGTTTTGCTCTCAAAAATATCCAATGCATGGAGCTCCCTAAATCCCCCATCCTGCATCATATAGATTAATCTTGCATCTTTCATCCTTCATGTAGCTACATCCTGCATCTCACCATCATATTGCATTCATGAAACTTTTCTCTTGGAAGGAAATTTGTTTATCCCCCCTATTAGAGTGATTTTTAGGGTTTTCTGAGAATTCTCATTTCTAATCTTTCTAGCTACCAAATCCTATATATGTGTAAAACTTTTCAGAAGTCTGTAAGAAATTTTCTTTTAAAAAATATGAATTTCAAGTTCACCAGATGCAAAAATATCCACATATCCTTGCCCTAGGTCTTTTTTCCCTCAATAGGGTTTCTATTTTCAAAAATACCCTAAGTGTGCCCTAGATCTTTATATTTTTTATTTACTTTTTGAGACAATTAAGGGGTCACATATGCACATGGTCTTTGTATTACTTAGTGTTCATTGAATCTCACAATAGATTTGTTAAGTCTTCAAATATTCAGTGATTCAATGAAAAAGCCCTAGTTATATATTATGATTCCTCAGTCGCTTAATCTCCAGTTTTCAATTGACAATTAGTGATTTTATCTGGCAATCTGATGACAATGTAATCTCATATTCTTGTAATTTCTGGTGGTTTCCTCTAAACATCTATTGACCTAGCGCAATGGTTATTTCTCATTCGCTAGATATAATAGTGAATTAATAAAGTACCCAGCGATTCAACGAGAGCTATAGATGAAAGTCAAGATCAATGGTTAGTATTCTATCTTGGTATTTACTCTGCAGTGAATAATGAATTCAACGATTCAACAAAAAAATTGTTCACTCAATAATTAAGTAGAAGATATTAAGAGATTCAACGATCAAAGATGAAACATTCTTTAGTTGCTTAGTCTCCAAATACTGAGATAGTAGTCAAGATAAGATATTCAGTGATTCAGTGAACACAGTGTTCGCTTAATCTCATAAAGGTAAGACTTAGAGGTTTTTTATCTAGCGGTCTAGTGATAAAGGGAAAAGATGATAGGATAATGGTTTTTCCATTCAAAAAATGAGTGACTAAAGACTATCACTGAATCTCAAGATAAATTGGTTGAGTTATTAAACATCCAGTGATTCAACGATAGCCATTGATGAAGATGAAGATCAATGCTCAATGTGTGATCTCAGAAAAGAACTAAGGTTAAAGATTTCATTCAGTGATTTAGAGATATGGTGTTCGCTAAGTCTCCCAATATAACCATGGTTAGTAAAATATTTTAGAGATCACGAGAACACAACAGTCACTAGATCTCAAGGTTAAAGTTGAGTTAAGGTTTTCATTTAGAGATTGCACGAATAGCTTTCAGTCGCTAGATCTCATGATATAACCAAAGTTAATGAAATAATTAAGAGATTATGAGAATACATTTAGTCATTGAATCTATGAGAAAGAGTAAGGTTAAGTTAAAGATCTAGAGATTCAGAGAAAGCTCTCAGTCGCTGGATCGCAGAATCAAGAGAAGTTAGAGTTAAAGACTTGGAGATTGTATGAGGACCATAGATCCAAATCAAATCTGACGGTGGTCACCAGATCTCCCAATAGAATCATGGGTCAAGAAGATATTACGAGATCACATGAATCTTTTAGTCGTTTGATCTCTGAATTAACTTAGAGTTAAGCAAATCATTTTGAGAATAGGAGAAGTCTTTTAGTCACTTGATCTCCAAAAGATGTGAGTTAAGTTTGCATTAATGAAAAAGAAAAAGAGATGTTGATTACATGGAAAGGTACTCTACTAGGATGGATAAAGTGTACAAGCTAGCCAATTAGATCATGATCAAGGGTTTTTGGCAGTACTTGAGGGTTTTTTGATAATGACACAATAATCATTCTTTTTTCTCTCTCTATAATTTTTAAATATAAGCTTTCAACATATTACATTACTACTAGTTGTTTTTCAAATTTGGTGTTTCATAGAGTTGAATGTTGAGATGACTAAAAGAAGATTGTGGTGATCTTGATAACTCCTATGCATTAAATGATCAAGGTTATATTAATGTTCCATTCTTGCATTTACACTTAACAATCTTTAGAAAAGAATTTGAGATTTCTAAGTAAGTTGCAGAGAGTAAGTTGCAGAAAATGAGTTGTAGAGCCAAGTAATTAGAGGAGAATTGCAAAGATGAGCCAACCTAAAGCAAGCAGAGCCTCTTCTAGTGGAGAAGAAAAAGAGCAGGGAGATGAGCGGAAAGGCAAGCCCAATTTCTCTAATGAATTCATAGAGTTACTACCAGGATCAAATTAGAACAAGAAGGAAAATGATGAAGCCTTTGTTCATGAAATGGAAAACTTTAGGGATCTTGATACCCCTTCTTCCTCTGGTTTTATGATTTTTAATTACTTCTATATGAATCCTGATAGGCCCATCCCCATCTGTAATGTATGGGTTCTAGGTATGGAAAAATTGATAGTCCCAAATGTTTTTATAGATGTTGACCTCATGTATGAGCTAGCCAAAAACTATGATCCCATATCCAAGACCATTAGGAAAGGTGATTAGTCTCCCTTAGTCACTCTTGATAGGGGATCCTTCATGAAAACTTTTAATATTTATGCTTCATCATCCACAGAGAAGGCATATAAAGTGGGCTTCATAGTTAAAAAAAGCTTCACTTGGTCATGAAGTATAAGGGGAGCACCAAAAATGTTGCAAATTATTTGATTCAACCTCCTACAACTCATTCTTTAACAATTATGACCACTTATCTTTTGGAATTTTAGACATGGTCTCCTCAGTATGCTCAAGATCATGATTTTGGTGTCACCTAGACAAGTCTTCAAAATCCTTCAAATTCCAGTTTGAGACCTTTTCAAGATTTCCATATCAAGGAAGGGTTACTCTACATGTTGGATAAACTTTGTGTCCCTCAAGATCATCAAGTTTCACTTCTCAAGGAAGCACATTCTACTATTTATGATGGTCATTTTGGTAAAAAGAAAATACTTCACCATTTGCAGAGATCTTTTTATTGGCTAGATATGGAGCATGATGTTCTGTATTTCTTCGAAAGATGTGTAGTTTTTTGCCACTCCAAACCAAACAATAGAAACATGGGCTTGAGAATTCCTTTTCCCATTCCTTCTCATCCTTGGGAGAGCATCTCTATGGATTTGGTTAGTGACTTTCTATTCACTATTCACTACCACGATTGTGTTTTTATGGTATTTTACTGATTCAACAAGATGGCTAAGATCATTCCATGTTGTAAGACAAGTTCTACACATGACTTAGGTCAACTCTTCTTTGACTTTATTCACAAATCCTTTGGTTTACCAACCAGTAATATTTCTTATCATGACTCACATTTTTTGGTCCATTTTTTGTGATCTTTGTGGAATATTTTGGGAGTTCACCATAACTTTTCTACTTCTTTCCATCCTCAATTAGATGGTCAAACTGAATTTGTGAACCAAACTCTTATATAAATTTTGAGGATTTATCACCATAATTCTCCTACTAAGTGGGATTTGAGCCTAACCCACATAAAGCATGCCTATAATTGAGTAGTTCATTCATCTATATGTCACTCACATTTTGAGGTATGTCTTGGGTTTCAACATTTGGCTCCATATGAGTTTCCTTTATCTTTTCCATCTCTAGAAACAATGCATATTCAAAAAGAGAAAGATAAGGCCCAAGCCTTCATTTAATATTTGCATAATCTACAGTCCAAAGTAGTTCAAATTATTTGGAAGACTCAAGAAAATAAAAAATAACTTATGGATCATCATCATGTCCCTTGTACTTTTCAAGTTGGAAATAAAGTTTGGTTACACTTGGACAAATTTCATTTCTAAGAGAAATCAAATTGTAAGGTGAAGTCACTTCACTATGGGCCTTACACCATTCTTTAGCAGGTATATGATAATTTTTTCCAACTTTAACTTCTAGCTCATTTGTGAATCCATGATGTTGTTAATGTTGATCTTCTCAAGCACTACCATGAGTCAACACTAGAAATTGGGCCCCCTATCAGCCATCTTGCAAATGTTGTTCATGTTTTTCATCTTCTTCTTGATTCTAATAGAGTTTTTGATACAAAGACTTATCAAACATGACATGGTTCCACCACTTCCTACCTTATTGCAAAGTAAGGCTAGCTTCTGCATCAGGCCTATTGGATCTCTCACCATCAGGCATCTTAGGAGTTTCCTTCTCTTTTGCAAGAATTGGAGTCCAATGCTACTATTGTTAGGAGGAATGATGAGGATTCATAGGTTATAATAATGCATCTAGGTCTATAGAATAAAATATTATAGTATTTTATTAGTCATTGTAAAAATGTAAAAGTTAGTTTCCTATTTGTTATAAGGTTAGCATAAGATAGTAAATTGCTATTTTATTTTTTAATTGGTTTTGTTTTTTTATTCACACGAGACTTGGATGTTATCCAACTCATCCAAACAAGGCATATTATATGCCTATATAATTGTATGTTCTCCTCATGTATAGTATATTGGAATGCAAGTTTAATACTGTTATTTTGCAAAGAGTATTGTAATTTTATTTTGCAAAAATCTTGGTTATTTTGTCCAAAAATTTCATCTCTCATTGTTGGTTAAATTTCCTCTTTCCATATCAGTAATGTCCTCTTATGGGTTATGTTGGATCCTAAAAGGTTTACACTACAAAAATATACCAAGTTGATCAAATCAATTTCCTATGGAGAAGCCAACTCCAGTAATTAGAAATCTCAGAGACTTGGACCAACTAACAAGGATCTAGTAAACCCTTATGCACTTTAGGCTCTACAAAACCAAGGTGGGTAGATCTTTAATGCCCTTAAAACACACATTTAAAGCCCTTAACTAGCATTAATATTCAAATAATATGATCTCATATAGGGTAATCAACATAATAGGGAGATACTAGATAATAGCTAATTATCCATTAAATGTCAATCTGAATGGAGCATGAGATTGGGAACAAAAATAAAACTTGATCAAAAGTAACGGTATTCTTATTTAAATAATGTTTTTGTAGTAAGGACCACCTGGATATTAACAACAACACATATGTAAATCTCACCACTAGCTGAGATCAGTGCCTTATCCATTTGGGAAATTGAGTCATCAAAAGTACAACATCATATAACAGAGTTTCATCAATAGCTTAAGATCTAAGAACATTGCCTTACAATATTCCTTAACAATAATCCCAACCAAGCCTACTTATCAAAATCCATGCACAAGCCCAACAAATATGCAACTTATATCAAGCATTTTAATTAATTATTTGAATTAAATCATGAAAAGAGAAATAAATTGTCATGCCCATCAAAAACACACTAAAAACACACCAATTTTTTTTTAAAAGATAAGTTAAGTGTAACTCAAAGTTGCAAAATGAAGGGGTAATCTTAGGCAACGATTCTCAAGACATCAAAGAAAATCAACTAGTCATTCAAGGAGAATTCATCGGAGAAATTGTTAATTATGAAGTTGAGTAATTCTTAATAATGGAATTAATTAAAATAAAAAAATCCCAAAAGGGGCAAATACAATACCCATGCACGTGTTGCTTTAGTAGACTTATGGGTAAAATAGCTCAAATTATTCTAAGTAACCTGACAAAGTAAACATTAATCCGCCACATAGCGAAGTATTATTATTCATTAAGCAGACTATTAATGAAATGACATTTAATGATAAATCCGTGCCAAGTAGTAGTTAAGTCTAATGGTGATATTAGAATAACATTACTTTCTCTACAAAGATATACAATATGGTCTAATCAAACTATACGAGACTTCAAATGTTGATAAATAGGATTTTAGCTAGTGGGAGAACGTTAATGTATCCAATCAGTCTTTGATACTATAAATTAAATTAAGAAGAATTAATTTTTTTTCTTTTCTTACGTATCAAGAGAATCATTATTATAATCAGAGTCTAGTAACAACAAACCTATAAGCAATTATCTCATCGATAATTATTGGATTAATTGAAATACTAATAACTGAACTACCTAAGTGATGGATAACCATAGGAATCGAATAAATGACGGATTGAATATGGGACGTTACTAACCTTTAGACCCTAGTTATAACCTTATCAACTTAATAAGTAAATTAGTAACTAAACATTGTGTATAAGGGACGTTGCCATGTGGCATGATTTTCCCTCTGAATACTTGCTGATGTAAACTTTAGATAGTTGTTACCTAATAACTTGCTAACTTTTTCTCTAAGGTAATTGGCATTTTGTTAAAATTTGAAAATGTTCTCTCATCAGATGATAAATTGCTTGCACCTAGCTTATTAAGAATTGAAAATGTAAATGCATAGAGTAGACACGATTAACAAATGGTACAATGCTTCTTAATTAGAATGTTGAAATTTGTCCTTGTTTCAATTATTGATCTTAGGAGATGTAAATGTGTTGGAAGACCATGAAACTTATGCAAATTTAAAGAGCATTTGGAATATATTCCAAAAGATGCCCCCTCCAAATCTAAACAAACTCATAAACAAGTCTTTGCTTTCCCCAAAACATGATGGTGCGCCTAACAAGGAAGAGGGTGAGTACTATGTGAATATAACATGTCAGAAAAGTCTTTTCCTTGGGGGGGGTACGCATGGGGAGAAGGAAATTTCAAATTTTCATTTGTTGATATTGTCATAGCCAAAAACCAACGTAGGGGATAATGAGACAAGGAAATTAATTAGAGAATCTACCCTTTGCTCATCACCTGCGCCTAGGAGAGGCTTTTGTGGGGTCCACTACAAGTGGGTGATGATGTTTATAGTTTTCTTTTGTAGTAAAGTTTATATTTGTTTCTAATCAGTCATTTAGAATCAGTTTAAAAGGTAGATTAGTGTATTAACCATGATTAGCAATAATTTTAATTAGGAGGAGGAGAATATTCTCTGTGGTAAGAGAATATTTTCCTCCTTCATACAATTTCCAGAGAGCAAAATGCTCTATTAGCTTGATATGAATGCCTTTTTTTTTGCAAAGAGATTGTTTTATCTCGAAGGATACAACTTAACTCCTCAAGATCGAAAATGATTGTTTAGGGAATAATCTAAGCATTGTTCTTTAAATCCTTTATGACCTATGTGATTGCTAACACTTCGAACTGTTCGATTATTTGATTAACGAGACCTCCTAGCTTGTAAACCCACTTGGCATATCGTGCTTAGTCTTAGTGCAATCCCCTTTGTCTTATTGAAGTCCCCTTTGTTTTGACGTTATCCTAGTGACCTTGTAGACCATCTTTGATTGACTAGTTGTTTAATTGATGTCTTGAGAATCGTTGCCTAAGATTACCCCTTCATTTTGCAACTTTGAGTTACACTTAACTTATCTTTTAAAAAAAAATTGGTGTGTTTTTAGTGTGTTTTTGATGGGCATGACATAAATATCTCACAAAAAGACACTAACTCTTTCTTTTATTCCATTTAAAACTTAACTAGGCCATGTGTGTGTGAATTTTGTATCTAGCTATAGACACAACACTTCAGTAAACCATTAAAAGTTAGCAAAAACTAAAATATTACAAGTAATTGAAACTATGCTAACCAGGTGATTTACTACCTTCTAGTAGGTGCGAGTATGATGTTCTCAGATTGAAATCAAGATCAATGACAATGCAAATCCTAAATGAAGGATTTGAATGCAAAAGATGGATACGAGATGAATGTAGATTTATTCAATATTTTTGTGTTTTCTATGCAATTATAATGAGAAACTATATGAATCTAAGCTAGAATGTATGGAATTGAGTTTGAATGTAGATTTAATCTAAGAAATGCTATGAATGAATATAAAAATCTATGATATGAAACTATGAATTTTCAAAACAATAAATGAAAATCTCACAATAGCCTTGATTCGTAAAAGATTGATTCTTCGGTCACAAATTCACAAGAGTGAGGATGCAATTTCAAGGTGTTGATTGTGAAGAGCTGAGCCTTGATTTTATAGAAATCTAGGGCTTGAGGATGCATTGAGAAAAGCCATTAATCACTCTTGATAAAGTCAGGTTGATTTATGAGTTAACAAGAAATTAAGAATATTTAATTCATAAAATCATGCAAAAGCAATTTTTATCTCAAAATAGAGCTTTAGTTCTCTTTTTCAACTCATCATTAGATGTTAAGTTTTAGAAAGTTTACAAATTGAAATTAGCAATTGTTTTAAAGTTGACTACTTTTGTGATTGTGCATGATTTAATATGAATTAATTTAATAAATAAAGTAATTTATTTTCCACTTAACTGATTTTGAATTAAAACAATTGATTTATGGGTTAATCAATTATTAAATAAAACTTTATTCCAATCAAATCATTAAATTTGACAACTTTGATTTTAAATCAATTAAATAAATATCCAATTAATTGTTTGTGGGAATTTTGATTTATTGTCAAAATAAAAACAATATTAATTAGGAATAAATGCAATTAAATCTAATTAAATAATTAAGTGGCAGAATTAAATCTAATTAATTAAATATTCAGAATATTCAATTAATCAAACTTTAGGATAAATAATAACATTTATCGCCAAATAATATTTAATTCAAGATAATTAGGTAAATTAGGAATATTTAGGAAATATTCCCTGATGCAGAATTAAGATAAAATCAATTAGGATTTTGATAATGTGTAGATGTGCCTTAGGTTAGGACTTTGATGTCGATTTCATTCAATTTGAAGATGTAGGAGGTTAATGAACCTATAGCCCATTTTTGGGGTATTACATTTTGCCCCTCTTTGAATCACTGTGCAAAGCGTAGTGGTTCAAAGAATAGTCTATGTATGATAAAGATGTTGAGATTGATTTGAAAGATGAATTGATTCCGACATAGAAACTGATTGAAAGATTGGAAAAAGATGTCGACCCAGGTCCAAGATGACTAGGAATCAAGATGATGCTAGCTATATCAGCAATGAACTGGTGATTATGAAAAAGTGTCAAAAATGCCTGATTCTGAACCTTATGATTGCGAAGAAGTGAGTGACCAATTCTAGACCTGAATGTCCTTGTATGAATCATATTGGTATCACATCCTGAACCCATCAGTTATGAAGAACCAAGGAAATAACACTAATGAACCAATGGTTACAAAAAGCTAATATAGTTTACAAGATAGATTTAGGATACCAGATTGATATGGATCTCGATGAATCTGATATGCCCCAAGCAATGATAGATTTGCCCCAAGTGACAAGGACTTTTGATGAGTCAACAACTAGATGCAATTGTTGTCTTGATTACTAAGGAAAGATTGATTACAGATTTAGATTTACAGACTTGAATGATGTGCAATACCATGCCCCCTTCGGGATTAAAATTGAAATCTGACAAGAAAACTCAGCGTTGAATGGTTTAGAAGCATGTTAATTGATTTGAGAAGTGGTTATACATGTCTGAGAACACATTCTACATCATTTGGAGGTCCTAGAGACCAAGTTTGACTAGGTTGAAATCGCAATAGTTTGATGTAAGATAATTAGTTAAGTTGAAAAATGGATTTCTATGATGATTGAAGGTTGATTATGCAAGCAGTCAGACAATATAAATGATCTCATATTTTGATTTTGATCCTAAAAAAGGATTCTACTTGCTATTTCATTGGAGGAACCTTCATACAATGCTCAATCCTTGTGTCATGTTTAGCATTTTTGGTTTTGAAGAATCGTTTAAGTGTTCAAGAAATTTGTGAGATCATGCAAAGTGCAAAATGACATGCAGAATGAAATGCAAAATAAAATGCAAACCTAAGACCTAGGACCTAGTCTTTGATCATGTGTCAATTTTTTGTCATCATTGAACTTTTAGGTAACCGGATAAATCAATACAATGCCCACTAGTTATGAAACCATAGACATATGAATATCGATTTGTATGTGCAGGAATCAATACAACACCCACTAGTTATGCAACCATGTACATATGAATATTGATTTTATTTTCAGAATATCAGATTAGATATAAGCACCAAGACATAAATGCCACGATGACCTGAATATCATGTCCATTTTGATATAGCAATTTGTATAAGCATCAAAACATAGACGTTGTGATGACCAGAATACACCTTGCATGACAAACACATCGAATAGTCAAGAGATCACTCTAAGTCCAGTGTGAACTACCCTTAGTGACCCTTTATCATTCACATCCTTAGGTAAGATCATGTTTCACAGTAGGAGAAAGAATTCACTCAAAAAGACAATAGTGAGATCAAACTTCCTTTGAATTTTCTGAGTATCAATAGTTGAGGTACTCATGGCCACCCAATTCAAGATAGAGGCTCTTACAGGTGGACACCATTTCAATCCAGAATTTCCAAAGTTGTTATATTTTCACATACAAGAAGAAAACAAAGAAAATATTATGCCCCCAGTCATCACTCTCTAAATCCTATAAAGGACATCATTGAAGAGCTCATGGGAACAAAATATGAAAAAATCTCAATGTGAATCAGTAAGCATACAAGGAGATAAAAGCATGAAGAAGCATAGATTGTGTTCAGTTTGTGTTTGATTGTATTGTTGTAGATGCAAAATCCCTTTCTAGAGAGGAGACTAACTGACTGACTCAAATGAAGCTTCAAAGGACTCTAACTAGACATGACTCATCTGAGGTATACTAGAGACCATAGGATATGATATTGATTTCCCCCAAGTGTTAGGCATTGATAGGATATAGACGAGTGAGCCAATTGGTGTACCAACTGACTTATTGAAAATAGGATATGCAGAAACAAACTAAGAGATATGTACAAACTAAAACAAGACTGAAAGCTAGGAAAGACCAAGATTGCACTGATAGATGGAGCATTTTAAAACAAGTGGTGCCCATTTGTCAGGTTTTCACCATCTTGGCAAAGATTCTATTTTTGCTACCTAGATGCTTGTTTCCAAGTTTTCACCAAGGCACTTTTTCTTTATCTCATTTTTTTGTATTTTTCATTTTTTCAAGTTTTTTGTACTTTTGATATTTTTTTATTTATTTTTTAATCATCAAGGCACCTATTGTTAGGTTTTCACCAAGATGTTCATTTTTTCAGGACTTTTTCTAATTTTTATAATTTTTTGAAGACATTTTTCCATAGACTAAATGCCTTAGGCATAGAATTTCTTATGATGGAGAATGTTGATTGGTTCTCAGAGCTATTCTCCTTCATTCATTGAGAGTTGATAGGAACCATAGCCAAAAGTAGCAGTGATCACAAAGGGTCCCAGCCAGTTGGGTTCAAACTTCCTCTTGTGCTCTCTATGTGATTGATTTTTAGGATTCTCTCTCAAGACTAGATCGCCAACGTGAAATTCTCTATGTCTGACTTTCTTATTGTAGCCTCTAGACATTCTCTTCTGATATACACTGAGATGATCATATGTTACTTGTCTGTGCTCATCTAGTAGTTCAAGTTCTTGCAACCTAGACACTTTGTAGTCATAGTTACAAGACCATACATTCTGATTCTTAATGATGGGATTTCAACCTCAATAGGTAGTACTAATTAGTATGTACAAAGGATGTCCTTGGATAGAATGGACATTGAACTCCCAAGAAAGATCACATCGTGTAGTCCCAATGTCTAGCAAGGTGGAGAACAAGAGGGATTAGCAAGATAGTGGAAGAGATGGAAGACAAGAGAATGAAGGAGAATAAAGGGAAGAAATCCTCAAGGGTACCCAAGCTAGGGAAAAATTGTCATGTACAATGCATTTGGACAAGCAATGAAAGGTCAGCATAGGATAAGTCACAAAAGTATAATGCCAAAGAAGGACAGGATGTAGTCCAAAAGAGTAGACATGTCAAGAGGTTTCAAAGCATCATGTTCTACTCTTTTTTTATTAGATCAAGACCAAAAGGGAAAAGGATAGCAAAAGGCTAGAATGAATGGAGGAAAATAAATATGAAGGCTAAACAAGAAGGGAATGAAAGAAAGATCATCATAAGATAGCTCACAAGATAGCCAAATATTTGTGTATAGATCAATATTTTCAAGATCAAAGAGAGAACATGGAATGGATGAAATATGTAGAAGAACTACACATGATGCCTAATTGCCAGGTTTTCATCATGATACTTATCCAAGGCACCACAAGGGAGTGGTTTTCACCATAAGATGAATTTATTTCTCTTTACTTTTGCTACCAAGGTACCTGTTTCCAAGTTTCCACCAAGGCACATTTTCAAAAAAAATTTCATTTTTTTTTTTTTTTTGGAAGAAGGCAAGCTTTTTAGATAATGCTCCTTGAAAGGATAAACCATGATATGCTAAAGATTCAAAAAGATATGCTCAAAGATGCTGATAGGGAAAGGGAGACGAAAGAGAAAAATGGAGGATAAGGTTTTATGTAAAGTGAGTGAGGTTGGAAGATAGGAGGAATAGGCAAATGAGGAAAGAGGATAGAAGGTAGAAGGATAATGAATGGAAGGATTGTGAAAGGGTAGATGGAAAGGAAGGAAAGATCAACATCAACACACACCTTAAGGGTGGTGAGAGGATGGAGGAAATATGAATGAAGGAATACGTGAAATAATATAGCGAATGGATAGCAGAGATTGTGGTTTAGGCACATGGAATGGAAGAATATTTTTGTAAGAAGATGAAGTGGAAGCCTTTGAAAGCTTGAATGTCAACTTCACTTGTTGCTCAACACTAGACTATTTCAAGAGAGACTTTGGAATCCATATAGTTGTGGGCTTTTCATTTCTTTCTGATGATCTAGAGAGAATATCTTTAATGATGAATTTTGGAACCCGTACTTGTTTTGTAGTTTTTTTCTTAGATATCTCTTTTGAATTTATGTCTCCATGTCAATTAGAGGAGACATGGTGATCTTCTCTTTTTGATGGATTCTTGTATTGCTTCTTTTTCTTGTATTGAACATTCAAGTTACTTCCAAAAGACTTGGGACTTGTGGAAGAAGAAGGAGGATATGACTGGTTTAGATGGGTGGGTGGATGAAAAGGATTCAAAAGTGTGCATCTATGTTGATCTTGAGGAAAGATGGGAGATGGAGGGATGTAAGGACCCAAGATGGATGATGAATTAGGAGAGTTAGGAGGGGAAAGTTAAGGGACATAAGGACCCAAGATGGAAGGCAGACGTGAAGCCCTTTGTAGTGGTGGAAGAGGTCCAAGGATGGAAGTGGAAGATGCAAAAGGATAATCAACAAGTTCATCAACATTTATATGACAACCAAGGACATCAACACCTTTAGAGTGAGAATTAGGATTTTTAATAGAATCATGGACATCTTGAATATGAGCACCTTCTTTGATAGGATTGTTCAAAGCTTGCAAAGACTTAGGAAGAGTAGAAAGTGGAAATGAACATGGAGTGGTAGAATAAGAAGATGGAAGAATTTGATCTTGACAAAGATCTTTGGATAGCATAAGCACATAATTTTTCTCTTAATTTTCAATAGGCTTAACATTGCAAGTAACAACACCATTTTTACCAACCTTAATGGAAGTATCATCTTTGGAAATTGGAAGTGGGGTAAGGTTATTTTGATTGTCAATAAGCTCAATGGTGTAAGTGGTAGCTTGATCTTGCTTAGGAGAAGACTTAAGACATGGTGGAATGCATGAGAAAGGGTGTGCAGGATCAAAAGAACCATGAAAAAGATAAGAGACATTGTGAAAAGGAGTGGATGACATGGAGGGTTCTTGATCTTGATCTTTCTTTATGTTCTTTTCTTTATCATTTTTAGAGTCCTCTTGACATGGAGCCACTTTTAAGGACAAGGGATCATGCTACAGTTGTATGGAAGACTTTGGAAGAGATGGTGAAGGACTAGCTAAAGTAGGCATTATAGCGTATAAAGGATTAGGCTCTTTAGGTTTAGCATTATTGAAAGTATTTGCAGCCAAGTGAAGGTTAGCTTCAGTTTCTTTAAGAGGTAGCCCTTGAGGATAACTATAGAAAACCACATGAAAAGTATTAGGACCTTTTTCGGATGAAGGATTTGTGAAATATTTGAAAGACTTGGAAGCTTTAAGAAATGTATGGGTATTGGAGGAAGTAGTGGATGGAAGGGAACCACCACAAGACAAAGGCTCAACATTAACATGATCTTTCTTGAGAGTGTAATCTTTATTTTCAACATGAGAGTTCTTAGAGGAGAGATCCTTGTAGTATGCATGTTTATAATTAGCATGATAAGCTTTCTCTTCTTTAAGTGAAATAGATGGATCATCTAGGTATTGTGCATAGAAATCATCAAAGTCTCTTTCAAAATCAAAATCATATGGAGCACCATCATGATCTTTCCAATGTGATGTCCCATTTCTAGTAAGCACAAGCACATGATGAGGAGGACTCTTAGGAATAGAGGTGTCATAGGTATCATTATATTGTCCATCATCATAGTCATCATAGTCTTCAAAGATGGGTGTGTCACTCTTCGTGGAAGAGGTATCATAAGGGTTATCACATTGCTCATTATGGTATGTCTTGAGAAGAGAACTAAGACTCTTCGGAGAATTAGAAGAGAAACAAGATCATGGAGAAGAGGAAGGTGAAGACCTAGTGGAGGAAGAAGACTTAGAAGATGAGGAAGAATGAAAAGACTTAGAAGATGAAAGACATTTGGAAGAAGGAGGTTGTGACGGGATCATGCGTATGATCCTAGAAAAGGCATCTAATTCAATCAATTTTTCCTTTATTTTATCATAAATTTATCACTCGTGGGTTTTTTGGAATAATACTCTTCGAATTGAGCAATGAGTTCGAGATCATCCATCTTCAAGAGAGGTTCCATAACAAGATAGCTGAAATTCATGGTTCTGGAAGAGGAGGAATCAAGCATGGAAGTGACAAAAGAGATGAATAGAAGAAAGAAGACTAGATAATAAGAGGAAAATAATCAAGAAGACATGAAGAGTTTAGGAAGAAGAGAAAGGATGAAAATGGGAGACTAGGATGACATGGGAGATGTGGAAGAAAGAAGACTAAGAGTCATTTTGTGCAACATTATACCATTTAAGTTCATTTGGATGTTGAGAAATAGTGGGGGAAGTGACCTACTATAATCTGGATCGATCAAGGAAGATTGGAAGTGACAGGAATCAGCTCACTATTTTGAAAATTTTGGAACAGGTTCGCACAAGAGAATGCTGCCCTGTGTGAGGAAGTACTAGGCTACACATAAGAATGTGCTATCTTGCATGAAAGAATGCTCAAAAAGCCAAAATCTCGTGTGATAAAAGGACATAGTTTGACAGTTTTGGCATAGATTTTGAGGCACAATGATGGTTGTTCTCTGACAGAATATTCAGTTCTCACACCAAAAAAGGATTTTTGCAGATTTTGCAATTTTTTAGCATTTCAGTATCAGATTGTTATGCAAATTTTTCTGTCCAGGTTTGAAGATTATTCTGGGATCATTCATTTTTAGTAACCAAATAGATAAAAAAGAATGCAAAATAGCAAGCAAATGATTCCAAGTATGTCTGAAAATAATGAATAGGGGATAAAGCAACCTTGCGCATGAACAAACAAGTGACTGAATGTGCTAATCCCTAGGAGTGCTAATTGTGTATGTTCTAAAAAATTTTTCAATAATGCACATATTCCTAGAAAAATGAAAATTTGGCCTCACTATGGTTTGTAGTAATGGTTTGACTCTACAACTTTTGTGATCTCAAGAAGGAAAACTCTAATCTAGGTGCACTGGGGTTTTGACACAGTCCAAGAATTTAATCAATCAGGAGCTGCTAGGGAGATCTGACAGCCCAAAAAGAGACCACACCTATGAAGATTTCCTCCACAAGAATATTTATATAGCGATTGTTGCTACCATGACAAAAATGGCTATTACCACTTGAGGTTATATCCATGTGGTTGACCCAATTAAGGGAATGTCCACTATGGTTAACCTTCTCTAAAGGTGACTCACAAAAGATACCACAGGGGGACTAGATTAGATTCAAGGATTTGGGTTTCTGGTACTATCCAAAAAGGAAGTAGAGCATAATCCCCTAACCTCTTCACTTCACCAAGATAAGGCAAATAGATTAATCTAACATGCTAAGACTAAAATTATCTCACAAAGATCTATGATGTCAACCGCTTATGATCTATCAACCTCTCCGAAGAGAGATTGTATTAATCAAAAGTTGAAGATGCACAAATCTAGTAGAACGCAAGACAATCTCAGTAACCTCCCTACCTACAAGGGGATTTGTCACCAAGAAGAGATTCAGATGCATGAACAAGCGAAAGAAGCCCACTCTCTCAAGATCATCCGCAAATAGTGTTCATAGGGCCTAATTACTATGTGTAACAGATATGCAAAAAGCAAATCTATGTTCGTTTTAGAGCCCAAAACTAAAGTGTGAATTATGAAAGTTGTAAATGCACTCAAGCTTGACACAAGAGAGTTTGTTTTATGTCCCAAAATGAAGTTTTATCAGATGTAACAGAATACCTAAGTTCCTCACAATGCGCTTAGTAGATTTTACCTATTTTAGCAATTTTTTAGCATTTGTCTTCTATCTTTTGTACCCACAAGATGTACCTGCAGCTGCACTTGCAAACCACTATTATGAAAAACTTACCTATTCTTGTACATGAAACCCACTATTATAAAAATCCATAAAAAAATAAATGCAACTTGTCAACCCCACGTGGTAGAAAATCAAATTAGTCAAAGATAATATGTCATTTGATAATCGAAAAACTTGTCATAAAAAATTAGATTCTGACCAGTCTGTACTAAATCAATAATAAATTTTTCAAATCAAAATGAAATTAATCAAAACCAATAGAAAATGAAAGATAACTCAAATAATTTTCCAGAAATATAAATTTTGGATCTGTATCATGTCATATGTGCATGTACCAATAAAAAACATCAGTCAGATTTCATAAAATCAGGTTCAGACCAGTCTTCACTAAAATGATCATAACTTTTGCAACTAAAAAAAAAATTAATCCAAACTAATTGAAAATGAAATCTAACTCAAATATCTTTCTAGAAATATAAATTTTGGATATGTATCATGTCATATGTGCATGTACCAATAAAAACATCATTCGGATTTCATAAAATCAGGTTCAGACCAGTCTTCACTAAAATGATCATAACTTTTGTAAATCAAAACAAAATTAATCCAAACCAATGGAAAATGAAAGATAACTCAAATACCTTTGTAGAAATATAAATTTTGGATCTGTATCATAACATATGTGCATGTACCAATAAAACATTAGTCAAATTTCTGGAAAAACAGCCCAAAAATTTATCAAAAAACTCACAAAAATTAACCTTGTGGTCGTGGGTTCGAGAAAAATAATAATAATTTGATAGAATAAAATGGAAACCTATTTTAGGGCCCCACGATGGGTGCCAAAAATGTGTGTGTGAATTTTTTACCTAGCTGTACACACAACACTTCAGTAAAACATTAGAGGTTAGCAAAAACTGAAATCTTGCAAGTAATTGAAACTATGCTAACCAGGCGATTTACTGCCTTCTAGTAGGTGTGAGTATGATGTTCTCAGATTGAAATTGAGATCAGTGACAATGCAAATCCTAAATGAAGGATTTGAATGCAAAAGATGGATACGAGATGAATGTAGATTTATTCTATATTTTTGTATTTTCTATGCAATTATAATGAGAAACTGTATGAATCTAAGCTAGAATGTATGAAATTGAGTTTGAATATAGATTTAATCTAAGAAATGCTATGAATGAATATAAAAATCTATGATATGAAACTATCAATGCTCAAAACAATAAATGAAAATCTCACAATTGCCTTGATTCGCAAAAGATTGATTCTTCGGTCACGAATTTGTGAGAGTGAGGATGCAATTTTGAGGTGTTGATTGTGAAGAGCTGAGGCTTGATTTTATAGAAATCTAGGGCTTGAGGATGCATTGAGAAAAGCCATTAATCACTCTTGATAAACTCAGGTTGATTAATGAGTTAACAAGAAATTAAGAATATTCAATTCATAAAATCATGCAAAAGCAATTTTTATCTCAAAATAGAGCTTTAGTTCTCTTTTTCAACTAATCGTCAGATGTTGAGCTTTAGAAAGTTTACAAATTGAAATTAGCAATTGTTTTAAAGTTGACTGCTTTTGTGATTGTGCATGATTTAATATGAATTCATTTAATAAATAAAGTGATTTATTTTCCACTTAACTGATTTTGAATTAAAACAATTGATTTATGGGTTAATCAATTATTAAATCAAACTTTATTCCAATTAAATCATTAAATTTGACAACTTTGATTTTAAATCAATTAAATAAATATCCAATTGATTGTTTGTGGGAATTTTGATTTATTGTCAAAATAAAAATAATATTAATTAGGAATAAATGCAATTAAATCTAATTAAATAATTAAGTGGCAGAATTAAATATAATTAATTAAATATTTAGAATATTCAATTAATCAAACTTTAGGATAAATAATAACATTTATTGCCAAATAATATTTAATTAAAGATAATTAGATAAATTAGGAATATTGAGGAAATATTCCCTGATGCAGAATTAAGATAAAATCAATTAGGATTTCGATAATGTGCAGATGTGCCTTAGGTTAGGACTTTGATGACAATTTCGTTCGATTTGAAAATGTAGGAGGTTAATGAACTTATAGCCCATTTTTTGGGTATTACAAGCCATACAATTGAGGGATCTGAACTAATATTATACTTCATTGAAAAATCTAATTTACCTCTGTCATATAACATATATACAACTTTGAAACACCCAAGATGTAATACCCTCTCAGACGATTATACTTTGACTTTTATTTGGACATTTTGCATTATGATGGTTAGAATTATATGTTTACAGTTATGCATACTTAGATGATGATATGCTTATCAGATGTTTAGATGCACTCATTTATGATTATCATTTTGTGTTTATGAAATTGGAAATCATTTATCTCTATATGTTTTATAGAGCTAACCCAAGGATTTGAATCTAACCATTATTATCTATAATGTCTCATGTTTTCATGTATATATGTCTGATGTGATTTTATGACTCGGGATGAAGTCATAGTTACTCACTTAGTTGAGGTCCACATGATGTATCAATCTCGATCATCTATTTTCATATGTCTTATTGTATATATATGTATCTATACACATGTATCTCTTCTTAGTGATGCAACCTTGCATGTACCGGGCATCGTCTCCACCTGGTCTCACTGGTCTGAGCGAATCCTCAAAATCCTTGATCATTTTTGTTGTTATGGAGATATCACCAAGGTTCCGTGAGAAGGAACTCTACCTCTGACCCTTTCCATTCTTAGGTGGGGAGTTCCTGAGTTAGTCCTTGTGTCGGATGGTGATTATTGTTAGTGAAGTTTGTTTCTTGCTTCTTGCAATTTTTTAGCATGAGATTTGGTATATAGTAGTTCTAATTATATTTGATGGAAAATTCTATCTTTTGTTAGTAATTACTTATATGTACTATTGTATATCATTGGAGTTTGATTTAGTATAAGATTGAATAATGTGATTATGATGTTAATAATATATATATATATATATATATATATATATATATATATATCATTATACTAATAATAATGTATTTTTAATAATATTAATAATGGTATATGTACACATAGGCATATGGGTGCACACATATGCATATGGTTACATATATTTATATAATCTTGTGTGTGAAAGTAATTAATGCTTTTAAATAATATTAATAAACAAATAGATTACTTATTCGATGGAAAATAAATAAATGGTAAATCACTTTTACCATAGCCTAGGTAAATAGGTAACTTAAAAATAGTAAATAAACTTAAGGCAACAGTTACCATTGCCTTCCTTAAATAAAGGAGATATAAATTAAATTATTGTTAATACATATAAACAATAACTCTCCTCAAAAATGGCTTTATTAAATACATTAAGCCTAACTGTTAACCAACAATCAGTTTGAATAGATGCATCGGTTGGATTTCCCCATGCAACTACTTCCTTAATCTATATACAGGAAGGATTCCTATGAGATGGAGAGTTCGCCGGAAACATAATCTCTCAAGAAGCTTCATTATTTTTTAAAATTGGATTTCATAATATTTCTGAAGGATTATTGTGGCTGCAATCAGAGGGAGTTTGGAGGATTGTTTGAAGTAGGCTTAGATAGTCAGGATCTTGCTTCTCCAATGGTATCTCTATAGGACTCCAGGTAGGATCTATCCTAGAGATGATCCTCTTTATGTCTAGTTTCTATATGTTGCTTGAATACTATTCAATTTATTTACTTTTTGTCTTACATCATGTTTGTGCTATTGTATTATGCCTATATTATGGAATGAGATAGTTTTAGGGTAATGGAGAAACTATGTAAATGTTTTGGAATATATTGTCTGCACAAATGATTTCACTTTCTATATAAATTATTTATCTTCATCCCTGTATTTGATGGAGTCTAGGATCTCCTTAGCTATCATGTTTTACCTTTCTATTGGTTTTAGAATTCTGTACATACTCTCAGACCTTAGGAATATTTATTTTCCTTCCTTGTTTGCATTCTAGAATTTGTACATTTCTAATCATTCCCAAATTTTTCTCACTGGTCTTTTTGACAAACCCGTACACATTCATCCATATATTTTGACTCCAATAATATTTCCTCAATCTCTCCTGTCAGAAGTTGTGTAACTTGGATCTCTCCAACATATCCAAAACACAACCAAATCCAAAGGTTAAATTAGGAGATATGGTTCCCACATCGGGACTATATTTTTTGCAATAGTCTTTTCTTCATTTTTCTCCAACAACCCACTAACTTCCTTCCATAAAATCTCATTTATCAATGATACATGGTCTCCTACAGGGTTAGGATAGTAAAATACATTCTTCTTACTATCTAAATGACCAAATTTGATGTCTTGTATGTTAGAGGCATTTACTTCCCAAATGACTGGTGTCATTCCAGGCTTCCATTAATCAGCTTACCATTCCTATTCTTGTTTACAAGAACATGAGTATTTTTTTTATTTGTTTTATTGCATATCTAGAGTTTTTATGATGTTTTTGTAAGGGTAGAGAACCTAAGAACACTAGAGGTGAGTGGCTCTCAGTGTGGGGTCAGGGCCCTAAGTGGCTAGCACTAGGATAACCCACTAATGAGTTGCATTAATCAAGTAATAACCTTAATTAAAATTTATGGGAATGGAAACAAACACTAAAAAGATAAATGTAATTCCTCTCTCATGCCATTGGTGCTAGTAAAGGTTATGTATGGGAGTGAGAGAATGTACCTATGCATAGGTATGACTAAATGGCACTTGTCTATATGAAAGGCATTCAGTTCCACATGTGCCTACTTGGGGTCAAGGCCAAGAGTGGCTAGTACTAGGACAACCCAAGGGGTGAGGGATATGTGATGACACTCACCTAGCTTGTCTCTTAGAGTTTCTACCAAGTCCTAAAACCTTTTGGTAATGGATTTGTATTTCTATCTTCTTTTCAGTTGTTATTTGGGAAAGTTTACCCTAACCCTAGGTATGGCCTAGATATCTCTTCTTACGTGGATCTTGGTGTTTATCTCCTAGCATGGGGGAGTGGGCCTTTTAGTATCTATGTGGTTTGGTGGTAAATCTTTTTATTAGTAATTTTTCAAGTAAAGTATTATGTTATACATTAATGTTGGTTAGGAGAAGTTAGTAAATCAAATGTGATGATTTCATATATGTAATGGATCAAATTATTAAATGAAGCATTTAGATGGGTGTAATACTTCAAATGCTATGTTTTTCATAAAGGAATACTTTGAGAATATAGAAGGATCTTAAATGTTAAGTTAAATATTTGAATGAAAGAATTTATATTTTCCTTCTTAAGATCTTCAAATGTTATGATATAGTAGGTTTAAAGTTATTCAAAGTTGTTAGTACATTTAATGAAACTAAAATGGATTGTTAATATTCTAGTAGGGAACCATGGGAGTAATCTAAGTTAAACTTTTTTTATGTTATTATGCATATATGTCTTGTAAGGTTTGAAAAAAAATTCATAATTTGTTACATAGGTTTTCTTCCTAAGAGAATCTTTGTTCTCTTCCCCGATTCCCTTGTGGGGCATGACATCTTTGGTATCAGAGCACTAAGTTGCTACACTAGGGCCCTAGAAATTTGGCCCATGTTTCTTAAACTTATTTTTCATTTAAGGAAAACTTAAACTAAAATGAGACTAGGACTCTTAAACTTATCCTTCTTCTTACTTATGTCCAGGATGCCTCCTATGACCCATAGTAGAAGGGGAGGTGCTCAAAATACACCTCTTAGATCTCATCAAGAAATTTCTCAAGAAGAAGAACATTATGAGAGATAAGGTAGGGGGGACCAACTTGATAACCACTCAAGAGGTTTTCAAGGGGCTCAAGTACAAGAAATTTTACTACAAATACTACAAAGGCTAAATGTAGGCTAGCATAGGGGTCACCATGGGGAGACTAATGCTACTCACCAAGAGGAAAGAGAAAGGAGCCCTAAGAGGAGAGATCAGGAAGTAGAAGAGGATTCTCTATGTGCTTCTCACATGTGAGACCTCCTTAGGACTAAGAGTAACCCATTTAAGGGAACTCAAGGTGGATCCACCGTCAAGACTTGGCTACTGGATTTAGAAAGGCTATTTTCCATACATCCTTATAGAAGTAATACTAAGGCTCAGTTTGTAGTCATTCACCTTAGATATTTTTCATCCACTTGGTGGAAAATAGAGAAAGAGAAACTTCACATTGATATAACCACTCTTTCATGGGAACTGTTCCTAGAACTCTTTCAAGCCCGATTTCTTTCTGACCACTAGAGGTAGGAAAGAGCCGAAGAGTTTCACAACTTAAGACAGTTAACTATGTCAGTTGATGATTATGAGAGAAGGTTCTTCAAACTCAAGCAATACTCAGGATATAAAGATGATGAACCCATGCTTACTCAACACTTCCTTAGAGGCCTCAATGGTCAATTGGCTGGTAGCATACAAATGTTTGAACATCAGATAGTTAATGATGTAGTCATTAAGGCTCGTATTGTGGAAAAAAAGGTAGCCTTAGGGCTAGGAGGCTAGATAGGTATTCAAGGATTTAATGCCTCTCAGGCTGGGATAGGATTCAAGGGGAATCAATCTCAAGGAACACCTAGTCCTAAAAACTATCCCTCTTCATCCAAAGGAAGTCAGAACCACAAGAAAAGGAAATTTCAAAATAACAACTTCAACAACAAAAATGGGGGTTATCAATAAAATAATTCTTGCAACTAGGAGCATGCTAAGCGATATCCAAATTCATAACTAGCTCAGCGTATACCTCAAAATCCTAGTCGGGGTAGTTATCAATAGTCTAGTGCACCTTTCGTAGGGAGAAATTTTGTTAAAAATATAGGAAGTTACTCATGTGGTCAACACGGTCATATTGCAGTCAACTATCCTCATAAATCCACCCCAGTAGCTAGTTATTGACAAGCCTCTTCAGAACCCATAGTGGGTGATGTAGGTAGAACTCATCGAGTATTTTCTACTCTAGACCACCAGCAGGATGAAAATTAGGGATCTGTCATTGAAAGCCCAAGTTTGTTAAGGGTTATCTCTACCACTATTCTATTTGATTCTAGAGCAATGGATTCCATCATTTATCCTTCTTTAGTAGAGTAGTGTGGGCTAATGGCAGTAAGGCAAGAAGATAGGTGGCAGGTTGAGATAGCCTCCAGGGAAAGAATAGTCTCTAACTCTTATATCCATAGTTGTAAGTTAACGCTACGGCCTTTCTCCACCCTAGTAGATCTTTGAGTGATTCCTTTAGGCTCGTATGGAGTAGTTTTGGGTATGGATTGGTTGGATGCTCACAATGCCATTTTAGATAGTAGAAACAAGAGCATTCAATGTTTAGATGATTCAAGTGAACCTAAGTGGATTGTTGGGGTGCAACAACCCATTTCTCTTTGCATGATCTTTGCAATGCAACTCAAGTGGTGCATGCACAAGGGATGTCACTTGTTTGCAGTCTCAGTAGAGGACTTAGACAAAGGGGAAAGTAGGGATGTAATATTAGATCATCCCCTATTACAAGATTTTTTGGATGTTTTTCCCAAGGAAATACCAGGAATGCCACCCAAGAGGGACATTGATTTCTAGATTGAGCTAGTGCCAAGAGTAGAACCCATCTCCAAAGCTCCATACCGCATGACCACATAGGAATTTGGGGAACTTAAGTTGCAGTTGGAAGGACTTTTGGAAATAGGGTTTATTAGACCCATTGTGTCACCATGGGGTGCACCAGTAATATTTGTGAAGAAGAAGGATGGTTCTCTATAATTGTGCATTGACTACCGTCAACTCAATAAGGTCACAATTAAAAATTGGTATCCTTTAGCCTACATCGATGACCTGTTTGATAGAATGAAAGGGGAAAAAATATTTTCTAAGATTGATCTTAAGTCAATGTATCATCAACTTGGAATTCAGGAAGATGATATTCACCGAACAACTTTATGCACCAAATATGGTCACTACAAGTTCACTATAGTACCATTTGGGATGACAAACACTCCCTCTATATTTATGAGATTAATGAATGGGGTTTTCATAACCTATTTGGATAGATTTTTGATAGTTTTCTTGGATGATATCTTAGTGTTCTCTAAAACTTCTAAAGAACATGAGATTCATCTTTGCCAAGTTTCGCAATGCCTTAGAGAAAACTAACTTTATGCCAATCTAGAGAAGTGTTAATTATTTCAGAAAAAGGTTAAGTATCTTGATCACATCATCTTAGGGGATGGCATTGTAGTTGATCTAGCCAAAATTTAGGCCATAGTGAGGTGGCCAACTCTAACTAACATCCCCAAAGTCCGCAGCTTTATGGGACTGGTTGGTTATTAGAGATGATTTGTTAGGGAGTTCTCTTGGATAGCTCATCCCATCACTTCCTTTCAAAGGAAAGGAAAGAAATTTTTATGGTCAAAAAAGTGTGAGGCCACTTTCCAATGCTTTAAAGAAAGATTAACCAGTGCCTCAATCTTGGTAGTCCCTGAACCCTCAAAAAACTTTGTGGTCTGTATAGATGCCTCATTGGAAGGGATTTGGTAGTTCTTATGCAATAAGGAAAATTTCTCACTTATGAATCTAGGAAGCTCAAAGATCATGAGCTCAACTATCCCACCCACAATCTAGAGTTACCAGTAGTGGTTCATGCCTTAGTGAAATGGAGGCACTTTCTATTGGGTCATAAATTTGAACTCCATACAGATCATCGAAGCCTTCAATATATCTTCTCTCAACCTAACCTTAATGCTAGACAACACAGATGGATGGAATTATTATGCGAATATGATTTTGAGGTTAAGTACATCCAAGGGAAGATGAATGCGGTGGCAGATGCTCTCAGTAGGCACATACATGGTTTGTTGACACTTTCTCTAAGCACATATTTGGAGAAATGAATTAGAGAGGTTCTCACTTCTGATTCTTGGTTTCAAGAGGTAAAATAAGAATTAGAGTCAGGAAGACCCTTGGAAGGTCATTTTCAAGATATTCCTTGGATTCACTAGGATTGTTGCAACAACAAGATAGAATTTATGTGCCCATTTTAGGAGATCTTCTTGTGCTTATTATTTCAGAAAGCCACAAGGCTCCCTACCCAGCACATCCAAGGGTAAATAAAATGTATGCTGACCTATGCCAATTGTACTATTGGTCAGGAATGAAAAGAGACATAGCAAACTATGTGGCAAGATGTGTGGAATGCTAGAGAGTAAAAGAAAAGCATCAACATCTAGCAGGTCTTTTGCAGCCTCACCTTGTGCTAGAATGGAAATGGGATATTATTTCCATGGATTTTATTGTGAGACTTCTAGTTACCCCATAGAGACATGATGCTATCATGGTAACCATTGATAGGCTGACCAAGGTAGCCCATTTCTCTCCCATGCAATCTTCCTATTCAGCAGCTTCGGTAGCCAAAGTATTTGTGAAGGACATAGTGAGACTCCATGAAATTCCTAGGAAGATTATTTATGATCGTGATCTAGTATTCACATCTTCTCTTTGGACTTCACTTTAGCACACATTAGGGACTTAGCTCAACTTTAGTTCAGCCTATCATTCTGAGATAGATGGGTAGACCGAGTGAGTCAATTAGGTTCTTGAGGATATGCTCAGAATGTATGTTATGGAAAAATAGACCCATTGGGAAGAGTATTTATATTTGGTAGAGTTTTCCTATAATAATGGTTATCATAGTTCCATAGGAATATATCCTTTTTAGGCTTTATATGGTCATTCATGCCATACTCCTTTGAGTTGGCACCATTTGGAGGACATGGTACTTCTTGGCCTTGAGATGTTACATGATATGGAGTAGCAGGTTAAGCATATCAAAGAGCATATTATGACAGCTCATGATAGGCAAAAGAAGTACACAGAATCTCATAGGACTGATGTGCACTTCACTCTTGGAGATAAATTTTTTCTTAGGGTACACTCGCGAAAGAGCCCAATCCGTTACAGAAAAGGCTCCAAGCTGGCACCCCAATTTGTTGGCCCTTTTGAAGTCCTAGAGAGGATAGGACAAGTAACTTATCATTTTTCCTTGCCACCAAACCTTTCTCATATTCACGATGTATTTCATGTTTCAGTTCTTAGAAAATATATTCCTGCTGACACTCATGTTTTGGATTGGAATGCATTACAGGTAGAAAATGCTGGCTTTAGAGCCTATACACATTTTATAGTAGTGGACACTGACCCTCACGGGTTGCACCATAGATCAAGCAAGGGTCCAATAGGACCCCAATGATGAGACCTTAGCAACTTGGGAGGATGCTTTGAGAATTAGAGATGCTTATCCTTATCTATTTTTAGGCTTCCAGGAGTAAGTCTAACTCTAGGGGGGAGGATGTAATACCCTCTCATATGATTATACTTTGACTTTTATGTGGACATTTTGCAATATGATGGTTAGAATTATATGTTTATAGTTATGCATATTTAGATGATGATATGCTTATCAAATGTTTAGATACACTCATTTATGATTATCATTTTATGTTTATGAAATTGGAAATCATTTATCTTTATGTTTTTTATAGAGCTAACCCAAGGATTTGAATCCAACCATTATTATCTATGATGTCTCATGTTTTCATGTATATATGTTTGATGTGATTTTATGACTTAGGAAGAAGTTGTAGTTACTCACTTAGTTGAGTTCCACATGATGTATTGACCCTGGTCATTTGTTTGCATATGTCTTATTGTATATATATGTATCTATGCATATGTATCTCTTCTCAGTGATGTAGGCTTGCAAGTACTGGGCATCATCTCCACCTGGTCTCATGGGTCTGAGCGAGTCCTCAAAATCCTCAATCATTATTGTTGTTATGGAGATATTACCAAGGTTCCATGAGAAGGAACTCTACCTTTGACCCTTTCTATTTTTAGGTGGGGATTTCCTGAGTCAATCCTTATGTCAGATGGTGATTATTTTTAGTGAAGTTTGTTTCTTGCTTCTTGCAATTTTTTAGCATGAGATTTGGTGTATAGTAGTTCTAATTATATTTGATGGAAGATTCTATCTTTTGTTAGTAATTACTTATATGTACTATTGTCTATCATTGGAGTTTGATTTAGTGTATGATTAAATAATTTGATTATAATGTTAATAATAATGTGTGTGTGTGTGTGTGTGTGTGTGTCTATATATATATATATATATATATATATATATATATATATATATATATATATATATATATATATATATATATATCATGATACTAATAATAATGTATTTTTAATAATATTAATAATGGCATATGTACACATAGGCATATGGTTACATATATTTATATAATCTTGTGTGTGAAAGTAATTAATGCTTTTAAATAATATTAATAAACAAATATATTACTTATTGGATGGAAAATAAATAAATGGTAAATCACTTTTACCATAGCCTAGGTAACTAGGTAATTTAGAAATAGTAAATAAACTTAAGGCAAAAGTTACCATTACCTTCCTTAAATAAAGGAGATATAAATTAAATTATTGTTAATACATATAAACAATATCTCTTTCTGGAAATGGCTTTATCAAATACATTAAGCCTAACTATTAACCAATAGTTGGTTTGAATAGTTTCATCAGTTGGATTTCCCCATGCAACTACTTCCTTAATCTATATGCAGGGAGGATTCCTATGAGATGGAGAGTTGGCTGGAAAAATAATCTCTCAAGAAGATTAATTAATTTTTTAGATTGGATTTCATTATATTTCTGGAGGATTATTGTGGCTGCATTCAGAGGGAGTTTGGAGGATTGTTTGAAGTAGGCTTAGATAGTCAGGATCTTGCTTCTCCAATGGTATCTTTGTAGGACTCTAGGTAGGATCTATCCTAGAGATTATCCTCTTTATGTTTCTTAAATACTATTCAATTTATTTACTTGATGTCTTACATAATGTTTGTGCTATTGTATTATGCCTGTATTATGGAATGAGATAGTTTTAGGGGAATGGAGAAACTATGTAAATGTTTTGGAATATATTGTCTGCACAAATGATTTCACTTTCTATATAAATTATTTATCTTCATCCATGTATTTGATAGAGTCTAGGATCTCCTTAGGTTTCATGTTTTTCCTTTCTATTGGTTTTAGAAGCATGTAGATACTCTCAAACCTTAGGATGATTTATTTTCCTTCCTTGTTTGCATTCTAGAATTTGTACCTTTCCTATCATTCCCAGATTTTTCTCACTGGTCTTTTTGACAGACCTATACACATTCATCCATATCTTTTTACTCCAATAATACTTCCTCGATCGCTCCAGTTAGAATTTTTGTAACTTGGCTCTCTCCAACATATCCAAAACAAAGCCAAATCTAGTAGTTAAATTAGGAGGTATGGTTCCCACATCTGGACTATATTTTCTGCAATAGTCTTTTCTTCATTTTTCTCCAACAACCCACCAACTTCCTTCCATAAAATCTCATTTCTCAATGATACATGATCTCCTAGAGGGTTATTATAGTAAAATATATTCTTCCTACTATCTAAATGACCAAATTTGATGTCTTGTATGTTACAGGCATTTACTTCCCAAATGACTGGTGCCATTCCAGCCTTCCATCAATCAGCAAACCATTCATATTCTTGTTTGCAAGCACTTGAGTATTTTTTTTATTTGTCTTATTGCATATCTAGTATGTTTATGATGTTTTTGTAAGGGTAGAGAACCTAAGAACACTAGGTGAGTGGCTCTCAGTTTGGGGTCAGGGCCCTAAGTGGCTAGTACTAGGATAACCTATTGATGAGTTGTATTAATCAAGTGATAATCTTAATTAAAATTTATGGGGATGGAAAAAAACACTAAAAAGATAAATTTAATGTCTCTCCCATGCCATTAGTGCTAGTAAAGGCTATGTATGGGAATGGGAGAAGGTACCTATGCATAGGTACGATTGAATGGCACTTGTCTATATGAAAGGCATTCAGTTCTGCATGTGCCTACTTGGGGTTCGGGGCCAAGAGTGGCTAGTACCAGGACAAACCAAGGGGTGAGGGCTATGTGATGACACTCACCTATCTTGTCACTTAGAGTTTGTACCAAGTCCTGAAACCTTTTTGGAATGGATTTGTATTTCTATCTTCTTTTCAGTTGTTATTTGGGAAAGTTTACACTAACCCTAGGTATGGCCTAGATATCTCTTCTTGTGTGGATCTTGGTGTTTGTCTCCTAGCATGGGGGAGTGGGCCTTTTTTAATCCATGTGGTTGGGTGGTAAATATTTTTATTGAGGTACCATTTGCAGTTGCAGTTCTTAAGGATTCTTGCTTGCACATTATTCTAGTTTTGAAGAAAGAAGACTTCTTATTTATCTTCCATTAATTTCAATCAAATGTAAAGTTATGTCATTATTGTAACCTCCCAAGAGGAGATGAATGTAATATAATCTTTATTGTTTCTCAAATTGATGTATCTTGGAATGGGTAGATTTAGGGAAAAGAAAAGTGAAAATGTGAACTTTATGTAAAGCATGTTTGTTGGAAAAGAAAAGGGATTTTAGTAATTTTTCAAGTAAAGTGGTATGTTATACATTAATGTTGGTTACGAGAAGTTAGTAAATCAAATGTGATGATTTCATATTATATGTAATGGCTCAAATTCTTAAATGAATCATTTAGATTGGTGTAATACTTCAAATGTTATGTTGTTCATAAAGGAATACTTTGAGAATATAGAAGGATCTTAAATGTTAAGTTAAATATTTGAATGAAAGCATTTATATTTTCCTTCTTAAGATCTTCAAATGTTATGATATAGTTGGTTTAAAGTTATTCAAAAAATTTAGTACATTTAATGAAACTTAAATGGATTGTTAATATTCTAGTAGGGAACCATGGGAGGAATCTAAGTTAAACTTTGCTTATGTTATTATGCATATATATCTTGTAAAGTTCAAAAATAAATTCATAGTTCGTTACATAGGTTTTCTTCCTAAGATAATCTTTGTTCTCTTCCCTGGTTCACTTGTGGGGCATGACACAAAAACTAGCAAAAGGAATCAACCCAGATTTATAAAACTGCTCTATGGAAGATTTACAAAAATTTGCTCTTACCAATAAGAACTTTCTATGGGAACCCTCAACATTTGGAGCTAAGAGAAATGGTTTCCAAAACAATCAAGTCAGAACACCCATGGGAAACCCGAAAGGGAACCCAAAGAGGAACCATTTGGGAATTGGAAGGGAACCTTAAAAAAAAGAGAAGAATAGAATATATAGTTAGAAGAAGGAAATTAGATTTGATCTAATGTTGCCATATGTCTCTCTTCAATCTAACCTTGAAGTTGAAAAATCTCTCTCTCTCAACACTTTTCCCTAAAACTAAAACTCTTCCTTGCACTGCCTTCTCTATTCTAGCACATGTGCATGCCAAATTTATTTTCTAGCCACCTTACCTTTTATTTTATTAATTTTTCCCATCACATTTATTTTTCATTACACAAAGCCTGCTAAACTTTTCAATTTATTCATCTTTTATTTTATCTGAAGATATATAACCTTGGATTCTAATTCCAATCTCTACTCATTTCCAACCCAATCAACCTTAGTAAAATCAGTCCTGTGGAAGCCCCTGATTTGTTAATGGGTCCATCATTGCACCACCTTAGCATCCACATCGACTAGCACATCATCTTGCTTACTTGATTGGCTTCGCTACTTGTCACAATCTTGCAATCACATGTTGTTTCTCTCTCATCATACCAATCATGGGATCATGAGATCATGCCACATATCACTCCTAGGTCCTCTTTCTATTTATCTCATGGACCATGTGTCACCTTTTCATGATCCTGCAATCTGACTCAACAACCTCCACTTGGATCACAAGATCATAGGGTGACACCAATTGTCACCTTGGATCCACCCCACTGCCTAAGCTACATGTCACATGTCAATCATTAGTTGGATGTCAACCTTCCATGTCATTTATGAGTTAGCACTTTCATCACTTAATCTTTGACAAGTGTCAAGATCTCACGATCCTGCGATCATTATCCTTCTTGTAACTTACTTCACAAGATCTCAAAATATGTTAGATTTGTTCACTTTTTAACCATCGTCAATCACTTTCCTCTACCACATGGAAGGTTCTGATTCATCCCATGTTGACTATGCACATGGGCCCACAAAATATTCCTTACATCCATCGCCATTTTTCCACCACCAATCTGCCTCTATGCGTGAGTAAACTTTCCAAAAGCCTTTGTTCCTTTGGAAAGTTAATGTGTGAGTGTTTGTATATAAAAATGGAAGCCTTTAATACTGACCCATAAATGTGAGATAATCCCACTAAGTCACTTAACAACCTCGCATTCCTAGAACCCTATAAAACTTCCACAAACTCCACTCACACATTTACAAAAATTCATCATGCAACAAGGCACTTCTTGACAAAATATGGAGAGAGAGATTCTGATCATTGAACCTGCCAATTTCATTTTGTCCTTCAACAAGGCATGTTAATAAACAATAATCTGTATAAGTTGCATCTAGATTCAGCTTTTAAAACTTATTAGATGGTCACTTTATGACCTAAAAATTTAAGCATAGGCTCACTCTCATATAGGCAATACAAATATGCAAATGGGACCTTAGAAAAATAACTTGGTTAAATTTTATAAGCTTGCAAATTGGACCACTCAAAATTGTTGTACTTCATAATCAAGGAATCAAAATTAATTGCAAATGGAAAATTATTGGAAAAATAGGAAAATGGATTAATGAAGCCTTGAAAATGGACATAGTGAATGTTCTTGTCATGTGTAGAATATAGGTGAACACTTGGATTGTACTCATAGATTATAGGTCCTAAAATGAATAAGTGCAAAGTACAGATAACATGAAACCCTTTCAATTGGAAAGATGCAAAACACATCAAAACTGACTGTGGGGGTCTAAAAACTAGATGATATTCTATTTGATACACAATGAATGCATCCACAATTCAGTACCTCATGACACCTAACAGGGCTCAAAATATTCAACCACCAACTAGGCATGTTTAATTTTTTTTATACTTAGGCAAGCTAGCTAGAATGGGCACTTTTCAAAACCACTTCAATCTACAAAATAGGGACTATAAATGATCATATGGGCTGAAATTAAGGTGGTAAAAATACCTTTTCATGTGATAAAACATGAAAATCATGAGGTATCTGAATGCATGAAGGTCAGAATAGGGCTCTTACTCAAATTGTCAAAGGGCTCCTTTACAAAATTTAACATGATAATCTCAAGAATTGAGAGTACCAACAATGGCTTGGTCTAGGGATGTATGCCTCTTGTAGGCATAGAAAGATCTCAAATATCTATGTAAAGAAGACTACAAAACCTCTTCTGTGAGCTTACTCTTCAACAAGAAAACTAGACTAATTTCTTATTTGGTGGCCTCGGTCCACCAAACAATGTAACACTAGTATTTATCCCTATCAAAAGTCTAATTTTCATCCTCATATGTGACCAAAAACAAAAAAGAACCATTGCACACCTATCATCCACATACATAAACATTCATAGGCTGAAAAATAATTCCATGTCTATAATCATCCATGACCTTCCAATCACACCCCAAAATATAGGCATACTCCATCTAGTATGAAAAATCATTCACTTCATTATTAATGTATAAAAATATGATATGCTATTATCATCATGAATTACCTTACATTCATCAAGCTGAAAATAAGTTGAAACCTCTAATTTGATTTCATTTAAATCCTCAACTTCACAAACTAGTTCATCCAATAAGACACTTGGTTTCTCATTGATGTCTTCATATAATGGGTTAGAAACCAAGTGCAAACCTATTTCATAAATATTGTGACATTGGACCAGATGATCTACATCATCATCTTCACCAAATAGTTCATTAGTCTATTCATTAAAACTAGACTCCACATCACTGATACATAATAATCTCCATCCAAAGAAGAAAAAAATGAATATGAACAAGAACAATGTTCATAATTGTAATCCATATGACATGAAAGCTCACTTTCATACCTCTCATCTTCTTCTTCATAAAAAAAACTACATGAGGGTGATTCATGAAAAAATGAATCAACATCATCAGCACTTTGAACACTTGCATCATCAATATCTAATGTATACCCTTCCTCATCTTATTGATATAGTCTACACGGTCTTTCAAAAACATATGACTACTAATTAGTATTACATATAGCCTTTCACATGGAACAAGTGACAGTTCCATCACATGATGTGAAATCCAAAAATAATTATATCTCTTCTTTAACAATATTACATAATTTCTCACTAACCTCTTCATCAATAACATGAGGAAAACCCATTGTTTGCAACCAACACTCTTCACTCACATTATCCTTTGAATCAAAATTACATACATGGTTAGTGTGATCAGCAAGGACATAAATATTTTGATATTTATCTTCACTTCTCAACTCACACCATCCTTCATTTGATTATTTATGACAACAAACACCAGCAGATAGAAAATCCCTTGGGATTCCATATTTCAAATTGTTTTCAATGTCCATGGCTATCATAAATACATGATACAAGGTCCTGGGCTCTTTCTCTCTCAACAAGAAACTCATCTTCTCATCAAACCCCCTCAAATAAAAAACTAAACACACCTAATTATTAGGCCTATATATTTCCATAGAGAAAATACTACAAGAACTTTTCATGGGTTACATACTATGTGAAAGCATGTCTAATGTTTCTCACATATACATTTGAACCATACCCATCTATACAATAATGTTTTAAAACTTGTAGCATAGAACTTATTTCTCTATCTCAAATGCATAACATACTTCATCAACTATAAAGAATAATCTAAAAAAAATATCTCAGAAGTATGTAAGCCTCACTAACATTCCCTTACTTAGTGTTGAAATCACTCAATAGGGAACCAATTCTTTACAATTGATTTTCATGAAAAATATTCTACACATGAAAATTAAAATACCAATTCTCAGCTTTTTGATTGTAAAACTTGGTAGATCTAAATCTTGCTTCACACTTTCACTAAATTCTTTTGGTAGAGTCAATGCCTCTTTAAAGAGGATAAATATCTAGCAATTGAAACATATTTCAACTCAAATTTTCTTAAAAACTAGCAACATCACAACAACACATTCACATCCAACAACATGACCTTGTATGATTTCCTTCCTCGGCTAAGAGCCACATCACAGGGGCTTCAAATATTCTTCAACAAGACTACAAATCCTTCATTTATTTCACTATAACAATGCAATTAGTGCAAACAGAGATCTTGGAGTCACCACTCACAACAAAGTGAGATGGTATAAAACCATTACATAATGTGGAAAAATCTAGACCAGATTTATAGTTGATAAAAAATAATAGATTATCAAACCACCCTTAGAGAATTACACACTTGACAAGGAGCTAGAAATTTCAATATAATACATGACTCTATGTGAGCAACATATCCTACGATAAATTTAGAAAAAAAAGGAGCAAGCTCACTCTAAATTTTTCTAAAATCAAAGTTTATAACCAGAGATTCAAGCATAGATGAACAAATATTTTGCAATCTCTCTCCTTAGTAGATTCACCATTTTTTTGGCAACTCGGATGGGTTTCATAACTGGGAAATATAATTTATAATTTATACCAAATATTCTAACAGGTTCTACAAGACTTTTACATCTCTCCTATCCCCAGTAGAGTCATCATTTTGTTGGCTCCTAAAAAGGTTCATAGTACAAAAATATACCAAGTTGATCATATCAATTTCCTATGGAGAAGCTAACTCCAGTAGTCAAAAATATCAGAGACTTGGGCCAATTGACAAGGACCTAGTAAACCCTTTTACACTTTAGGCTCTGCAAAAATAAGGTGGGTAGACCCTTAATGCTCTTAAAACACACATTTAAATCCCTTAACTAGAATTAATATTCAAATCAAATGATCTCATATAGGAAAATCAACATAACAAGGAAGTACTAGATAATAGCTAATTATCAATTAAATGTCGACCTAAATAGAGCATGAGATTGGGAACAACAACAGAACATACTCAAAAGTAAAGGTATTTTGATTTAAATCAATTTTTTGTAGCAAGGACCACGTGGATATGAACAACAACACATATGTAAATCCCATCACTAGCTAAGATTAGTGCTTCATCCATTTGGGCAATAGAGTCATCAGAAGTACAACATCATATAACAAAGTTTCAACAATAGGGCCTAAGATCTAAGAACATTGCCTTACAATATTCCTAATAGTAGTCCCAACCCAACCTACTTATCAAAATCCTTGCACAATCCCATCAAATCTCCAACTTCTATCAAGAATTTTAATTAATTACTTGGATTAAAGAATGAAAATACAATTACATATCTCATGACAAGACACTAAATGGTATTGTAAAGGATAAAATATGGATGGGGTCCTAGAACAATGGTTTTCACATAAAAGAGACCCCAAAGCCAATATTTTACACTTACATGAAATTTTATTGATATGGAAAGTAAATATAAGTGACTAATATTGAAATGAAGAGATAAAGGTACTTACCTCTGAAAAAGAACCTGCTGAAAACCCTGTCAAACAGTCTCAGAAATTGCTGATTTTCGTGATCTAAAACTAAAATTGTGAGATATACAAAACCCATAAATCTTTCCTCAAGATGGCTCATCTTGGGTTTGACCCTCATAAAAGGTCAAATACCACATTCTTTATTTGAAGTCTGATTTGAATTCTGTTTGCAGATTCGGAAGTTTGCCGAAAAGGGTATCCAAATTCGCTCTCAGATTTGAAACTCTGCACCTGTAACTGCAAGAAAATGGGGATTTTTGTTGTATGGGGGGTTTACCTTGGTCAAACCCTAGTTTTGAATCAACCTTAATATTGAAATTGAAATGGAGAATGCTAGCAAGTAGTAGAAAAGGATCTAACAATGAAGCTATTCAATTCAATAGATATGCAATTATATTTGAAATGAAAACAAGTATATTGATATGAAAGCTTGAACAAAAAAATAAATGTAAATCAAACCTCCATGGTTGTATGCTTGGAATTCACCTTGGTAAGAGAATAAAATGGATCTTGAAGATGAACAAAGGATCTTGAAGGAAGATCACACCATCATGATGGCTAGATCTAGGGTTTGAACGATAAATCTTGAATGCTTGAACCAAATCCCTTCAATAGCTTGAATGCTTGAATCCTTGATCTTCAATGGAGAACTTCGATGGAGAAGAAGACTTGAAATGCTTGAATGGATGCTTTCTTGATCACCTTGAGAACTTGAGAGCTTTGAGAGCTTCAAAACTTGATTGAGAGATATGCTCTCACAACACTTGATGATGAAAATGAGAGAGGAAGGCCTCCTTTTATAGTGATTTAGGGCACACTCCTCTAGATGGGCCATCTTGGAGAATTAAATCCCAATTAGGTCCTCACCTTTAGAAAATATACCTAGATGAAATGCAATTAAAGGATTTACCATCTCGAAACCTGAAATGGCCGACCTGGAGGCGGGAAAATAAATTTCCCGAAAGCTTGAAGCCCAGAAATTAAAGATTCTAAAATTTTGGAGAAAGGGGTCAAAGTTGAGATTGACCCTAACCTAGTCAGGGTCAAGCTCGACCCTGACCTAGTCAAGGTCAACCTAAGACATTGACCTTTTTCTTAGGTTTACTCAAAACTAAATTAGGAGGTCCCAAGGATGCCCAGAAACCTAGAAATGATGCCTAAATAGGACAGAATGTCAGGAATAGACATAAAATCCTATAATTACTGAAATGAAGGCCAGGAGGATCCATTTCTAAATCCTACCTAGAAAATAGTGCCATGGAAGAGGGAAATTCAAGAGAATCCTTAAGATCTTAACCCTAATTTCACCTAGAATGAAGCAGAAAAGAAGTGGAAAATGGGGAGAAAGCTAGATCAAAGAAAAGACCAATTCAAGGCATCCAATATGACCCCAAACCACTTACTCAAAGGGATAAATGCTCTTAACATTGAAGTGCTTCCATTTTAAGATGATACAGGTATAACTCTTTATTTTATTCCATTTAAAACTTAACTGACACATACACTAGAGATATCTAACCCAGTATTATATTTCACTAAAACATCTACACTACCTCTATCATATAACATAAATACAACTTGAAAACACCAAAAACCCAGCCAAAGGAATCAACCCAGATCCATAGAATTGTTATGTGGAAGATTTACAAAAAACTTCTCCTACCCATAAGAACTCTCTACTGGAACCCTAAATGTTTCAAGGAACCAAGAGAAATGGTCTACAAAACAACCAAGTCAGAACACCTAAAGGGAACCCAAAGAGGAACCATCCGAGAACCAAAAGGGAACATTAAGAAAAAAGAGAAGAGAATATATAGATAGAAGTAAATCAGATTTGATCTGATGTAGCCACATGTCCCTCTTGAATTTAACCTACACTAGTAAATTTTAGCTTGTTTTTCGTTGAGGATTAGTCAAATTTTCGACACCAATTGGTCAACCAAATGACCATAACTATTGTTGAAGTTTTTTCATTGATTATACGACACACAAAACCATCTTCAAAATTTTGACGTCGATAGTGGTTGAATTATTGAAGGACCTATCATCGAAATAATTGCTTCAACCTGGAATAATTATCGATCACACCTTTCATCTTTGTGACCAATGTCGGTCAAAATTGCAATGACTTAGGGTCAAAATTGCCATTGAGTGTACAACATTCTCATCAAAATGCCAAAGAATGTTTGTCTCTCTTTCGACAAAATCTGGTCAGAATAGTCGTCGAATATATAGCATTGTCGTCGATAGGACTATTCGTCTACCATCGAAAAAGTGACAAAAAATTAAATTTGTTTTTTAAAAATAAAACATATTATCAAATTAAGCATATAAATATTATGCTTTAATTGTTTACATTATTAAACTCTTGTCAAGACATAGTCTGGTGTGTATATTATTATAACTCTCTATTCAATGCGGATGACTACATGAGGGAAACGCTCACATTCCTGTCCAACTTTAGGGTACAAGTCAATTATGATTGAGAGATTTGAGAAGGCAACTGAGATGGGAAAAGAATAGGACACATCACTAATAGATATATAGATCACTAATCGAATCAAAGGACATACTTAACACTGTTCAAGGGCATCAGGAAGTCGAAGCAGTATAAACGAAAGATATGAATGGCTTCCAATTTCAATTTTGTTTTCTATGGTGTATCATGGACAAAACAAAAATCATGAGATTTCAAAAACATCTTTATCTATTAGTAGAATATTTAGTTAAATTCTCTATATAAACCCTTTTGTGGGGTAACATGCAACTAACTCTAAATAAATACACACTCAAACATACTCATTAACTTAGATTTGAAATCAAACTTAGAAAAATAAAATCATAACAATGAAATACACATGCAAGCTCTAATGCATAACTTGATATTAAGTTATATGGAAATCAAAACACAAAGATTACCCAATTAGTAATCACTCATCATGGGATGCAGTAGTGATCGATCACATTATAGAAGCAACTAAATTATATGAGTTGCAATGATCTTATGTCAAATGTACGGTCCAAAATAGAGAAACTAAAAATGGTAAGGAGCGTGTGATTAGTGTCTTAACATGGTTGAGTCTTACACTTTTTAAAGCATCCATCCAACATGAAATTTACAAATGTTTAGCATTAATCATGCAGGAGTAGGTCAGAAATAAGACACCATCTATCCAACTTGTAGATACAAGATGTCAATAAGACATCTTCGAAACCAAGTACAGAAAGCTGGTACCAATATTAACCCATCTTTCACACTCGTCAGCCAAGGAGAAACATGGTTTCATAAATCCTTGAGTTTTGATTTCCATGTAACTTATATTTTCAATTTGAAGATGAACTCAATAATTCCATCATAGAAACACTACAACTATTTGAATTGCCATTCTTGATCACCAAACATTGATATACGAGTTAAATTACTCTCTCAGTAATCCTCAATTTGAAACCATAAATGTACTTACATTGTCTACTACTATGCATTTTTGTAGAAGGTTTGAGAATCTACTATATTTAAGAATGTAAAATCTATTTTCATTAGCCAGCTTCAGAGAATTACTTCACAAGTTTTAATTGGTAGAGTACAAAACAATGCTCAACCTAAAAAAATCATCCCCCATGCATATAGTGTAAGAAATTCTTTTAGACAAATCATATGAGAAAACACTATTTGCAACTAAGTGTGATAAGGAATAGAATGTTATGTATCCAAACAATTCAAGTTTAATGCAAGCTCTAAAACATTCAGTTTGTAAAATAGAGAGCATGCAACCATGGTCTAAACTGATTAGAACAAAGTGGTGCTACAATAATTAAAGAAAGAGAATTGAAAATTGAAACTGAAAAAATATTTTGAATTTTCATACAAGGGCTAAATAATGCATTCCTACAAATCCATCGCAGGCATATATACCATACTCAAATACTTAACTACCTTAATTTCATGTAAGTTACATATGAGAAGACAGTTAATCCACAAGGAAAACACCAACGACACTAAAAAAATTCAGATATAATGGTATGCACTGGCATCCTATGAATTGATATTGATAAACAACATACCTTCCAAAATAATACGTTGCATCAAGGGTATTGCCATAGCTGTAACTCCCATTTACAAAATTGAAGATGTCTTTGGTTAATCTCAATGATTTCTAATATTCACAAGAACAAATTCAAAGGTGGCTATGGATAGGAAAGAAGTTAAGAGAGTCCATATACCCAAGGGAAGTTGGTGTGAGATAAAGTAAATAATATCGATGATGAAGTATGGAATGGTATGAAAGATATAAAGATATAAATGAAGTCTATGGAATCTTGAGAATGAGCATAAAACAAATATACACCTGTAAATTTCAATCCCTCTATTAAACTGAATGCAATTCAGTAAAGATAAAATCATATATTAGTAGATAAGAAGTTTGTTAACTGAGATATCTAAAATCAATTGAACAACAAAGGAATAGTCAACCACTATGAAGTCAATCCTAGGAAGGAAGTCAATGTGAACAACACGACACAATTCCTCAAAAGAACACATGGTTTCTTCATCAAACCCTCTTGCAAACTTCAAATATGGTAGATAAATAAATGGAAAAAGAAAACATTACTCAAAGAAATATAATAACAATTGAGGCCATTTATCCACATGTCGCATGAAGTGAATATTTACCCGATGAGCTCTGAAAGCAAAATGCACACCCTGAAGCAGCAACAATTCCTATGCAGGCTCCTTTTCTGAGTTTCCCATCAACTCCATCTTTATAGATATTCATCTCATGTATCTCTTTGCTAGCTTAATGGAACCTAGCTTTATCTGCATCAAAGAAGATCATTAAATTATGAGTTTGAGCATAAGCATAAATTCATACATTCAAAAGGGACAATAGTACCAAAAATATGGGCTTCTAAATGATCACTAATAGCTAATAAGCATGCATGACATGCCATATAATGCTCTCTACCCAACACCATTCTTACAGTAAGATATCCCAAAACTTCATTTTTAAAATTTGTACTAGGAATGTACATTTCAGTTGAAGTTGAGAGAGAACAGATTTTGAATTTAAGGGAAGTTTCCATGAAGTGAGAAGCCTCACTGATGTCTCCAACCAATTTCAGTTTTATGTTAAGGACAACCAATATAGAGATATGAAGTTATGATGTGTTACAAAGACATGAGGTCTAACATGGCAAAGGATCAAATCAATGGTAAACAGACTGACCGAGTAAAGTGATAATAGAGACTTCTGAAAGGTTATAGATTCAATTATGGACAAAGCAATGATGCATTGATAGATATAGCACATCAAAATTTATATTAGCATATATTAACTGAGTGAGTAGGTTACTAGACACATGTTTTTAGTTCATACTTCATAGTCATTTGGTACAACTACAAATGAAATGCATAAAGAAGTGTTATAGCATGAACATGAGATAGTGGTATCTAAACAAAGGTAAGTTTTCAAACTTGCATTCAAGGTATCAAAGGATACTACATGAACAATCATTAATACCATGAATCAATGCCCATTTTACTACAATACATGTGCATATTATCTAACTTCAAGTGATACTATAGGGTAAAAATAAAGTTAAACTAGAACATTGGGGTAGTCATGGTTATGGTCATATGAAAAAGTTTTCATACATGTAGTCATAAAGGAAAATTATGAAGCAATCATAATTAGAGTTAAAACACTTATCAACGATAGAAAAAGACTACATAATTGATAAACAAAGTACATCTTGGCATTTGATACAAGAAGCTTGAGTTAGGCGTAAACCAAGGAACTACATACAACCACATTTGATAAGGGATAACATATCACTTTTCCAGAAGGATGATTGAATGTTCTCAAGAGGGTATTCATCTAAAAACATTGAAAATGATGCTTCTAAATAAAAAGAGTAACATTAATAGAGTATGACTGATTATTATCAAGATTATGTGCATTTGGCCTTTCTAGATTTGTATGTATTATGTTCACTCTCTTATCTATAAATATAATTTGATGAACATGGTGATGCAGATTGGTTGATGAACATGTTTAAGAAGTAAAATATTTCTTAAATTGAATGAGAAATAATATAGAATAAGAAGTAGGTGTTTTTGACCATTGAATCTACATCATTGGTTTAGTTTGAGCTTCACTTGGTTTCGAGAATAGTTTAATATTCTCTACTTAACAAGGCCAACCACATGAAGGTGGAAGCTCATTTTGACCCTCCCCCCCCCCCCCCTAATATCACTCTAAATTCCCCATTAACATCTAATAACATTCATTCATTCATCTGTTTTTGAAATATAACATTCAATCATTATAATCACATGATAACATTCATTAACACATAAAATTAATTAACACACAACGTTCATGAATAATTTATTAACACATCATTCATCAACATTACTAGTACAAAATTACATCCATTAAGACAACATTCTTTCATTAGCAAAAAATGTTAATTATAATCATTTCTTTTTGGGTTTCTTGCTATTTTTTTTAAGGTAATGGATAAGAGGAGCATCAATGTCCTCTTCATTCCCCTCCTCTAATGATTCTAATGCCAACACATGTCTCCTCCTCATCTTTTTAGGAACAGGAGGCCGCTGCGCCAAAGGGGGGTCCGTTGCAATAATAACTATGTCATGAGTTAAATTCACACCATTTTATATTAGTGTTACAAGTATTTAATTAAGTAAAAGAACTATAAATCAAAAAAAAAATTTAAAAGAACAAAACATAGATTTTCTTTACCTAAATGTGCCACATGATCTACATGGTGATTACTCTGAACATCCTCCACTCATTCAACATGACATTCTGTATGCTCTAAAATATACAAAAAAAAGGTTACACCAATTTCAATTTAAGGTGTTAAATTATATTAATAATTACATAATTAATTTTAAATAGCAAATGAACACCTCCATCAACACTACAATGCACATCAGGGGCTTCATCATGCAACGTAGGATCTGTGTTATGATTAGGAATTTGCATTGCAATGTCATGCACATTATTATCAAATAGATTGTTTCTCAAGTATTCAATTTCAAATATATTTTTTTTGGCATATTTACCTGTTCACGTGATGCAAGAGACTCTTGGGTTGGGCCAGTGGAAGCTTGGCATAGGCATTCAGCCACGGCTTGATAGCCTTCCTTGAAGGCAATTTTTTTGTGTTCTGTTGTGGCATCTAAATAAAATTATGAGCCCTGCATTTTTTGATTAAACAAAATTATTTGCATTTTATAAATAATTTTTCTCTGGAATTCATTTACTACTACTTACAATTCATGCTTTAATTTTAGAATATCCACCAGAGCCAAGTTTGTGCTGCCTAATCTTTTGCAGCCTGGCCTTTGTTGCCTTTGATATGTCCTGCAACCTATGAAAAGTTTGAAATATGTTAGATGATATAGATATAAAGATCACTAATTAGTGCATTATTACATTGTACTAGTAGTTAATACTATTGCATACCTTCTTCTCTCATTTGCTGATGTAATTCCTCTTTGAGCATCCCCTTTCTCCTTTGCATCCAAAATAAACTCATTCCAATCCCTCACTGGAATAAAGGGAGGACGCTCATACTTTGGGTTCTAGATGAGACTCCTTCTATATAAGTCCCTCATAGTCTTAAGATGTTTGGCATCTTTTTCTAAAATTTTCTTCTCCTCAAAAATATTACTACCAAACTCATGCTCTATATCTTTAATGAGCTAATTGATTAATTTTTTGTCTTGCAAGTTCCACCTTTTAAGAAAAAACATAAAATTGTTAGATAGAAAAATTAACTAAAGTTGTGTACCTTGAATATAGTAAAAGAAAAGGCCTGAATGAAAAGAAAAATACTATACCAATTAATGATATGAAATAAAAATAGTGGGATATGGTTATTTCACTTATGATGTTCCACCTTGTACGTATGGTGGGCCCGAATATCTTCAATGTGAGGTCATAAAGTGTCTTATAAAAAGAATCATTTCCTGCAAAAAATGTCATGGGATCATCAATCCAAAAATTGTTATGAATAGGTAAATGCATATTACAATATAAAAAATAATAATTTTAAAGTACCTGGAAGCTTAGGATATTTTAAAGGCATCAATTCTTTATCGTCAATCAACAATGACATCTACATAACTCTCATGCTAGAAACACGAGTAGACCCAGGAAATGATGATGAATTATCACCAATACATGTACTCTGATCTATATTTGGCCTAGCAGATGGGGCCAGTGTATCTCCTACTCCACAAAATTAATCCACTATAAGATGCACCCAAGATTAAAGTACAAATTATCAAATCATAATTAACACAAAACCAAATATAGAAAAACAAGGATTTACCAGGCATAGACTGTGAAGGCATCGATGTTTGCATGCCCCTTGTTTCTGACATTGCACTCAAAAATCTCAGATGGACTTCGGTCAACCTCCTAGGAGGAGTTGTCTGCACTTGATCACTTGAACAATACATTGTTAGCAAAGACATTCTAAAATAATAAAATTAAGAGTTAACTTAAGAAGTTTTTGAATGTTCCAAAGAAAAAATTCCTTGTAACTTGTCAACTTAATGATTATTTTACTTGAGGCGGCCGAAGCTTTGCTAGTATCGGCCTCACCGCGATGTCCTTGACTAGGTACTTGACTTTGCAAAAGATCCTATAACAAGAACACATACATATTTTAATTTGCAACATAAAAGAGTATCAAATATAAACCTTTATTGAACTTTTGTTATAACTAAAGATTCATTAATGCTTACTTCATAACAATGTGCTTGTGTCATCAATTCATCTTGCATCTTCAGCATTTCCTTGGTTGGATTTGCTTCTCCTAAAATGATAATAATTTATAAATTGATTCTTTTTAATTTTTTCTTCAACATATTTATTAAATTAAGGATTTCTGAGATATCATCATCAGAAGGGGTAGCTATTGCCTCTATTGTTGCAGGTGCTTTTCCCCTATCCTGAACATCAAATTGTGACAAGAATATCAGTAAAACTATCATAATAACTTCAAAACCCTAAATAAAATAACATAATAATATAACATTTTAAAACTATCTAATTTGTACAATTTCAATAAGTTTTACCCTTGCTAAAGAATGGGTGGGAGGAGCATCCCCGTGGCCTCTATCATGTGGGAGATTCATATCATCCTATGACAAAGATTAAATATAAAAACTTCTGTGAACTGAAAGCAATAGACTTAGCAAAAAAAATTTATTAATAAAATGGTATATAGTACTTACCACCCTCATGATAGTAACTTTGTTTGTATCTATGCAATTTAAATGGTAATCTATTAGCAGTTCTTCCCCTGCACTTATTGATTTTATCGCACATACAAAAACTTGATTCCCCTCACGTGCCTCAAATATGTAATTAGGTTGCTTATTAGTTGAGGAAGGTCACGTACTATTTATAAAACCCGCAATATTCCCTATTTCTTTTGGTCTCCATCAATGTACATAGAAAATCTTTTACTTTGATCAGTTTCTTTCCATTATATATAATTTGCTGATAGTGCATACCTACGTATACTTTTTTTATATTGAACAATCCGCATCCAATCATTGTAATTGTAACAAGGACCAACATACTTCATCAATTCAACAATTTTGTTGTAACATACCTTTATCCCATCCATGGAAAATAGGCCCAAACCATGTAATGAGGATGGAGCTATGCAATATATCCTCTCATTAACATAAAAATTAGTGTTAATTAGAGGTAGCTCATTGGGTACCCATTCTTTCTCAAGATGTGTGTACCAAAAGGGCACCTTGA